>OX578139.1:166842915-167267631 GCA_951213105.1 Amaurobius ferox | reverse complement strand
GAGAGGAGTCCGAATCTATCAAAATCTCGCGCTTATGTGTCCTGGTACAGTCAGAAATTATTGTAAAGGGAGTAGCCAATCAGAATTCTAGCGAACTCTAATAATCTATTCGATTCGATTGCCAACTCGCAATCCAGATAAAGAGGGCGCGAGTTCAGCTGATGACGTCAGAAACACAATATCTTGATCCAAAGACTCCTAATCCCCCGATGATATTTTCGATCAGCAAGAAACCAATTTGTGTGAAAATTCATCAGGAACGTGCTAAAATATACAACAAACAAGTGAAAACATTAGCTACCAGAATTTTTTTTAATTCCATGGAACTATGGTTTATATTTTAGGAATGATATATATATATATATATTGTAGTCCGCGATCGCATATTATGTATCTGATGCATTCTGCCGAAATGTTATCATTTGCTTAATCTGCTGGAGAAGG
Source organism: Amaurobius ferox (assembly GCA_951213105.1). Lineage (NCBI taxonomy): Eukaryota > Metazoa > Arthropoda > Arachnida > Araneae > Amaurobiidae > Amaurobius > Amaurobius ferox. Next base: position 167,267,187 of record OX578139.1, on the reverse strand, counting down.
ATTCGGGTTCGCATTCATGGATCTTGGGTGTAGCTTAGTTATCAGACGTTTGCGGTGAACGTTTGAGGCGACGGCTACCTAGGCCTGACTCAATTGAGAAGTGAATGCTGGGCTCTAATATTTTGGCTATTTTTTGGCAAAAAGTTAGGGCCCCATCTTTAATATTAATGTTGGAACCAACTGAAAAACTCTCGAACGGCTGGCATAAAAAGGATTATTTGTGGTCTCTTTTCTTCCTCTCGGTCTGCTCCTCGAGGCGTGCGCGCAAAGTCCGCAGTCGCGGACGGCCGCCCTTTTGCTTTTCCCAGTTTCGCGCGCAGCGCGAAACTGGGAAAAAGGCCCCTCCCCGCGGCCGGGAGCGACGGAGGACTTCGCGCGCACGCCGAGAGGAGCAGACCGAGAGAAGACCGAGGAAGGAGCAGACCGAGGAAGAAAAAAAAACGGGGAAGAGAGGGAGAAATAGAAAAAAATCTGAGAGAGGGAGAGCGTGAGCGAGCAGATCTGAAACACAATGCATATCAAAATGAAGGTATTTAAAAAGTGGACGTAGGGTTAAGCCCAGGGAAAATTTTCTCAGTTTTTCGATCCGGGGCTTAGTTTTCGAGATATTTTGATTTTTAGAGTTTATTAATTAAGGATTAATTAAGGGGGTCAATTAATTATTTCGTCGTAACCCGTTCACACAATATACCGAATTAATCAGCACGATGAGAGGAGTCCGAATCTATCAAAATCTCGCGCTTATGTGTCCTGGTACAGTCAGAAATTATTGTAAAGGGAGTAGCCAATCAGAATTCTAGCGAACTCTAATAATCTATTCGATTCGATTGCCAACTCGCAATCCAGATAAAGAGGGCGCGAGTTCAGCTGATGACGTCAGAAACACAATATCTTGATCCAAAGACTCCTAATCCCCCGATGATATTTTCGATCAGCAAGAAACCAATTTGTGTGAAAATTCATCAGGAACGTGCTAAAATATACAACAAACAAGTGAAAACATTAGCTACCAGAATTTTTTTTAATTCCATGGAACTATGGTTTATATTTTAGGAATGATATATATATATATATATTGTAGTCCGCGATCGCATATTATGTATCTGATGCATTCTGCCGAAATGTTATCATTTGCTTAATCTGCTGGAGAAGGATTCGGGTTCGCATTCATGGATCTTGGGTGTAGCTTAGTTATCAGACGTTTGCGGTGAACGTTTGAGGCGACGGCTACCTAGGCCTGACTCAATTGAGAAGTGAATGCTGGGCTCTAATATTTTGGCTATTTTTTGGCAAAAAGTTAGGGCCCCATCTTTAATATTAATGTTGGAACCAACTGAAAAACTCTCGAACGGCTGGCATAAAAAGGATTATTTGTGGTCTCTTTTCTTCCTCTCGGTCTGCTCCTCGAGGCGTGCGCGCAAAGTCCGCAGTCGCGGACGGCCGCCCTTTTGCTTTTCCCAGTTTCGCGCGCAGCGCGAAACTGGGAAAAAGGCCCCTCCCCGCGGCCGGGAGCGACGGAGGACTTCGCGCGCACGCCGAGAGGAGCAGACCGAGAGAAGACCGAGGAAGGAGCAGACCGAGGAAGAAAAAAAAACGGGGAAGAGAGGGAGAAATAGAAAAAAATCTGAGAGAGGGAGAGCGTGAGCGAGCAGATCTGAAACACAATGCATATCAAAATGAAGGTATTTAAAAAGTGGACGTAGGGTTAAGCCCAGGGAAAATTTTCTCAGTTTTTCGATCCGGGGCTTAGTTTTCGAGATATTTTGATTTTTAGAGTTTATTAATTAAGGATTAATTAAGGGGGTCAATTAATTATTTCGTCGTAACCCGTTCACACAATATACCGAATTAATCAGCACGATGAGAGGAGTCCGAATCTATCAAAATCTCGCGCTTATGTGTCCTGGTACAGTCAGAAATTATTGTAAAGGGAGTAGCCAATCAGAATTCTAGCGAACTCTAATAATCTATTCGATTCGATTGCCAACTCGCAATCCAGATAAAGAGGGCGCGAGTTCAGCTGATGACGTCAGAAACACAATATCTTGATCCAAAGACTCCTAATCCCCCGATGATATTTTCGATCAGCAAGAAACCAATTTGTGTGAAAATTCATCAGGAACGTGCTAAAATATACAACAAACAAGTGAAAACATTAGCTACCAGAATTTTTTTTAATTCCATGGAACTATGGTTTATATTTTAGGAATGATATATATATATATATATTGTAGTCCGCGATCGCATATTATGTATCTGATGCATTCTGCCGAAATGTTATCATTTGCTTAATCTGCTGGAGAAGGATTCGGGTTCGCATTCATGGATCTTGGGTGTAGCTTAGTTATCAGACGTTTGCGGTGAACGTTTGAGGCGACGGCTACCTAGGCCTGACTCAATTGAGAAGTGAATGCTGGGCTCTAATATTTTGGCTATTTTTTGGCAAAAAGTTAGGGCCCCATCTTTAATATTAATGTTGGAACCAACTGAAAAACTCTCGAACGGCTGGCATAAAAAGGATTATTTGTGGTCTCTTTTCTTCCTCTCGGTCTGCTCCTCGAGGCGTGCGCGCAAAGTCCGCAGTCGCGGACGGCCGCCCTTTTGCTTTTCCCAGTTTCGCGCGCAGCGCGAAACTGGGAAAAAGGCCCCTCCCCGCGGCCGGGAGCGACGGAGGACTTCGCGCGCACGCCGAGAGGAGCAGACCGAGAGAAGACCGAGGAAGGAGCAGACCGAGGAAGAAAAAAAAACGGGGAAGAGAGGGAGAAATAGAAAAAAATCTGAGAGAGGGAGAGCGTGAGCGAGCAGATCTGAAACACAATGCATATCAAAATGAAGGTATTTAAAAAGTGGACGTAGGGTTAAGCCCAGGGAAAATTTTCTCAGTTTTTCGATCCGGGGCTTAGTTTTCGAGATATTTTGATTTTTAGAGTTTATTAATTAAGGATTAATTAAGGGGGTCAATTAATTATTTCGTCGTAACCCGTTCACACAATATACCGAATTAATCAGCACGATGAGAGGAGTCCGAATCTATCAAAATCTCGCGCTTATGTGTCCTGGTACAGTCAGAAATTATTGTAAAGGGAGTAGCCAATCAGAATTCTAGCGAACTCTAATAATCTATTCGATTCGATTGCCAACTCGCAATCCAGATAAAGAGGGCGCGAGTTCAGCTGATGACGTCAGAAACACAATATCTTGATCCAAAGACTCCTAATCCCCCGATGATATTTTCGATCAGCAAGAAACCAATTTGTGTGAAAATTCATCAGGAACGTGCTAAAATATACAACAAACAAGTGAAAACATTAGCTACCAGAATTTTTTTTAATTCCATGGAACTATGGTTTATATTTTAGGAATGATATATATATATATATATTGTAGTCCGCGATCGCATATTATGTATCTGATGCATTCTGCCGAAATGTTATCATTTGCTTAATCTGCTGGAGAAGGATTCGGGTTCGCATTCATGGATCTTGGGTGTAGCTTAGTTATCAGACGTTTGCGGTGAACGTTTGAGGCGACGGCTACCTAGGCCTGACTCAATTGAGAAGTGAATGCTGGGCTCTAATATTTTGGCTATTTTTTGGCAAAAAGTTAGGGCCCCATCTTTAATATTAATGTTGGAACCAACTGAAAAACTCTCGAACGGCTGGCATAAAAAGGATTATTTGTGGTCTCTTTTCTTCCTCTCGGTCTGCTCCTCGAGGCGTGCGCGCAAAGTCCGCAGTCGCGGACGGCCGCCCTTTTGCTTTTCCCAGTTTCGCGCGCAGCGCGAAACTGGGAAAAAGGCCCCTCCCCGCGGCCGGGAGCGACGGAGGACTTCGCGCGCACGCCGAGAGGAGCAGACCGAGAGAAGACCGAGGAAGGAGCAGACCGAGGAAGAAAAAAAAACGGGGAAGAGAGGGAGAAATAGAAAAAAATCTGAGAGAGGGAGAGCGTGAGCGAGCAGATCTGAAACACAATGCATATCAAAATGAAGGTATTTAAAAAGTGGACGTAGGGTTAAGCCCAGGGAAAATTTTCTCAGTTTTTCGATCCGGGGCTTAGTTTTCGAGATATTTTGATTTTTAGAGTTTATTAATTAAGGATTAATTAAGGGGGTCAATTAATTATTTCGTCGTAACCCGTTCACACAATATACCGAATTAATCAGCACGATGAGAGGAGTCCGAATCTATCAAAATCTCGCGCTTATGTGTCCTGGTACAGTCAGAAATTATTGTAAAGGGAGTAGCCAATCAGAATTCTAGCGAACTCTAATAATCTATTCGATTCGATTGCCAACTCGCAATCCAGATAAAGAGGGCGCGAGTTCAGCTGATGACGTCAGAAACACAATATCTTGATCCAAAGACTCCTAATCCCCCGATGATATTTTCGATCAGCAAGAAACCAATTTGTGTGAAAATTCATCAGGAACGTGCTAAAATATACAACAAACAAGTGAAAACATTAGCTACCAGAATTTTTTTTAATTCCATGGAACTATGGTTTATATTTTAGGAATGATATATATATATATATATTGTAGTCCGCGATCGCATATTATGTATCTGATGCATTCTGCCGAAATGTTATCATTTGCTTAATCTGCTGGAGAAGGATTCGGGTTCGCATTCATGGATCTTGGGTGTAGCTTAGTTATCAGACGTTTGCGGTGAACGTTTGAGGCGACGGCTACCTAGGCCTGACTCAATTGAGAAGTGAATGCTGGGCTCTAATATTTTGGCTATTTTTTGGCAAAAAGTTAGGGCCCCATCTTTAATATTAATGTTGGAACCAACTGAAAAACTCTCGAACGGCTGGCATAAAAAGGATTATTTGTGGTCTCTTTTCTTCCTCTCGGTCTGCTCCTCGAGGCGTGCGCGCAAAGTCCGCAGTCGCGGACGGCCGCCCTTTTGCTTTTCCCAGTTTCGCGCGCAGCGCGAAACTGGGAAAAAGGCCCCTCCCCGCGGCCGGGAGCGACGGAGGACTTCGCGCGCACGCCGAGAGGAGCAGACCGAGAGAAGACCGAGGAAGGAGCAGACCGAGGAAGAAAAAAAAACGGGGAAGAGAGGGAGAAATAGAAAAAAATCTGAGAGAGGGAGAGCGTGAGCGAGCAGATCTGAAACACAATGCATATCAAAATGAAGGTATTTAAAAAGTGGACGTAGGGTTAAGCCCAGGGAAAATTTTCTCAGTTTTTCGATCCGGGGCTTAGTTTTCGAGATATTTTGATTTTTAGAGTTTATTAATTAAGGATTAATTAAGGGGGTCAATTAATTATTTCGTCGTAACCCGTTCACACAATATACCGAATTAATCAGCACGATGAGAGGAGTCCGAATCTATCAAAATCTCGCGCTTATGTGTCCTGGTACAGTCAGAAATTATTGTAAAGGGAGTAGCCAATCAGAATTCTAGCGAACTCTAATAATCTATTCGATTCGATTGCCAACTCGCAATCCAGATAAAGAGGGCGCGAGTTCAGCTGATGACGTCAGAAACACAATATCTTGATCCAAAGACTCCTAATCCCCCGATGATATTTTCGATCAGCAAGAAACCAATTTGTGTGAAAATTCATCAGGAACGTGCTAAAATATACAACAAACAAGTGAAAACATTAGCTACCAGAATTTTTTTTAATTCCATGGAACTATGGTTTATATTTTAGGAATGATATATATATATATATATTGTAGTCCGCGATCGCATATTATGTATCTGATGCATTCTGCCGAAATGTTATCATTTGCTTAATCTGCTGGAGAAGGATTCGGGTTCGCATTCATGGATCTTGGGTGTAGCTTAGTTATCAGACGTTTGCGGTGAACGTTTGAGGCGACGGCTACCTAGGCCTGACTCAATTGAGAAGTGAATGCTGGGCTCTAATATTTTGGCTATTTTTTGGCAAAAAGTTAGGGCCCCATCTTTAATATTAATGTTGGAACCAACTGAAAAACTCTCGAACGGCTGGCATAAAAAGGATTATTTGTGGTCTCTTTTCTTCCTCTCGGTCTGCTCCTCGAGGCGTGCGCGCAAAGTCCGCAGTCGCGGACGGCCGCCCTTTTGCTTTTCCCAGTTTCGCGCGCAGCGCGAAACTGGGAAAAAGGCCCCTCCCCGCGGCCGGGAGCGACGGAGGACTTCGCGCGCACGCCGAGAGGAGCAGACCGAGAGAAGACCGAGGAAGGAGCAGACCGAGGAAGAAAAAAAAACGGGGAAGAGAGGGAGAAATAGAAAAAAATCTGAGAGAGGGAGAGCGTGAGCGAGCAGATCTGAAACACAATGCATATCAAAATGAAGGTATTTAAAAAGTGGACGTAGGGTTAAGCCCAGGGAAAATTTTCTCAGTTTTTCGATCCGGGGCTTAGTTTTCGAGATATTTTGATTTTTAGAGTTTATTAATTAAGGATTAATTAAGGGGGTCAATTAATTATTTCGTCGTAACCCGTTCACACAATATACCGAATTAATCAGCACGATGAGAGGAGTCCGAATCTATCAAAATCTCGCGCTTATGTGTCCTGGTACAGTCAGAAATTATTGTAAAGGGAGTAGCCAATCAGAATTCTAGCGAACTCTAATAATCTATTCGATTCGATTGCCAACTCGCAATCCAGATAAAGAGGGCGCGAGTTCAGCTGATGACGTCAGAAACACAATATCTTGATCCAAAGACTCCTAATCCCCCGATGATATTTTCGATCAGCAAGAAACCAATTTGTGTGAAAATTCATCAGGAACGTGCTAAAATATACAACAAACAAGTGAAAACATTAGCTACCAGAATTTTTTTTAATTCCATGGAACTATGGTTTATATTTTAGGAATGATATATATATATATATATTGTAGTCCGCGATCGCATATTATGTATCTGATGCATTCTGCCGAAATGTTATCATTTGCTTAATCTGCTGGAGAAGGATTCGGGTTCGCATTCATGGATCTTGGGTGTAGCTTAGTTATCAGACGTTTGCGGTGAACGTTTGAGGCGACGGCTACCTAGGCCTGACTCAATTGAGAAGTGAATGCTGGGCTCTAATATTTTGGCTATTTTTTGGCAAAAAGTTAGGGCCCCATCTTTAATATTAATGTTGGAACCAACTGAAAAACTCTCGAACGGCTGGCATAAAAAGGATTATTTGTGGTCTCTTTTCTTCCTCTCGGTCTGCTCCTCGAGGCGTGCGCGCAAAGTCCGCAGTCGCGGACGGCCGCCCTTTTGCTTTTCCCAGTTTCGCGCGCAGCGCGAAACTGGGAAAAAGGCCCCTCCCCGCGGCCGGGAGCGACGGAGGACTTCGCGCGCACGCCGAGAGGAGCAGACCGAGAGAAGACCGAGGAAGGAGCAGACCGAGGAAGAAAAAAAAACGGGGAAGAGAGGGAGAAATAGAAAAAAATCTGAGAGAGGGAGAGCGTGAGCGAGCAGATCTGAAACACAATGCATATCAAAATGAAGGTATTTAAAAAGTGGACGTAGGGTTAAGCCCAGGGAAAATTTTCTCAGTTTTTCGATCCGGGGCTTAGTTTTCGAGATATTTTGATTTTTAGAGTTTATTAATTAAGGATTAATTAAGGGGGTCAATTAATTATTTCGTCGTAACCCGTTCACACAATATACCGAATTAATCAGCACGATGAGAGGAGTCCGAATCTATCAAAATCTCGCGCTTATGTGTCCTGGTACAGTCAGAAATTATTGTAAAGGGAGTAGCCAATCAGAATTCTAGCGAACTCTAATAATCTATTCGATTCGATTGCCAACTCGCAATCCAGATAAAGAGGGCGCGAGTTCAGCTGATGACGTCAGAAACACAATATCTTGATCCAAAGACTCCTAATCCCCCGATGATATTTTCGATCAGCAAGAAACCAATTTGTGTGAAAATTCATCAGGAACGTGCTAAAATATACAACAAACAAGTGAAAACATTAGCTACCAGAATTTTTTTTAATTCCATGGAACTATGGTTTATATTTTAGGAATGATATATATATATATATATTGTAGTCCGCGATCGCATATTATGTATCTGATGCATTCTGCCGAAATGTTATCATTTGCTTAATCTGCTGGAGAAGGATTCGGGTTCGCATTCATGGATCTTGGGTGTAGCTTAGTTATCAGACGTTTGCGGTGAACGTTTGAGGCGACGGCTACCTAGGCCTGACTCAATTGAGAAGTGAATGCTGGGCTCTAATATTTTGGCTATTTTTTGGCAAAAAGTTAGGGCCCCATCTTTAATATTAATGTTGGAACCAACTGAAAAACTCTCGAACGGCTGGCATAAAAAGGATTATTTGTGGTCTCTTTTCTTCCTCTCGGTCTGCTCCTCGAGGCGTGCGCGCAAAGTCCGCAGTCGCGGACGGCCGCCCTTTTGCTTTTCCCAGTTTCGCGCGCAGCGCGAAACTGGGAAAAAGGCCCCTCCCCGCGGCCGGGAGCGACGGAGGACTTCGCGCGCACGCCGAGAGGAGCAGACCGAGAGAAGACCGAGGAAGGAGCAGACCGAGGAAGAAAAAAAAACGGGGAAGAGAGGGAGAAATAGAAAAAAATCTGAGAGAGGGAGAGCGTGAGCGAGCAGATCTGAAACACAATGCATATCAAAATGAAGGTATTTAAAAAGTGGACGTAGGGTTAAGCCCAGGGAAAATTTTCTCAGTTTTTCGATCCGGGGCTTAGTTTTCGAGATATTTTGATTTTTAGAGTTTATTAATTAAGGATTAATTAAGGGGGTCAATTAATTATTTCGTCGTAACCCGTTCACACAATATACCGAATTAATCAGCACGATGAGAGGAGTCCGAATCTATCAAAATCTCGCGCTTATGTGTCCTGGTACAGTCAGAAATTATTGTAAAGGGAGTAGCCAATCAGAATTCTAGCGAACTCTAATAATCTATTCGATTCGATTGCCAACTCGCAATCCAGATAAAGAGGGCGCGAGTTCAGCTGATGACGTCAGAAACACAATATCTTGATCCAAAGACTCCTAATCCCCCGATGATATTTTCGATCAGCAAGAAACCAATTTGTGTGAAAATTCATCAGGAACGTGCTAAAATATACAACAAACAAGTGAAAACATTAGCTACCAGAATTTTTTTTAATTCCATGGAACTATGGTTTATATTTTAGGAATGATATATATATATATATATTGTAGTCCGCGATCGCATATTATGTATCTGATGCATTCTGCCGAAATGTTATCATTTGCTTAATCTGCTGGAGAAGGATTCGGGTTCGCATTCATGGATCTTGGGTGTAGCTTAGTTATCAGACGTTTGCGGTGAACGTTTGAGGCGACGGCTACCTAGGCCTGACTCAATTGAGAAGTGAATGCTGGGCTCTAATATTTTGGCTATTTTTTGGCAAAAAGTTAGGGCCCCATCTTTAATATTAATGTTGGAACCAACTGAAAAACTCTCGAACGGCTGGCATAAAAAGGATTATTTGTGGTCTCTTTTCTTCCTCTCGGTCTGCTCCTCGAGGCGTGCGCGCAAAGTCCGCAGTCGCGGACGGCCGCCCTTTTGCTTTTCCCAGTTTCGCGCGCAGCGCGAAACTGGGAAAAAGGCCCCTCCCCGCGGCCGGGAGCGACGGAGGACTTCGCGCGCACGCCGAGAGGAGCAGACCGAGAGAAGACCGAGGAAGGAGCAGACCGAGGAAGAAAAAAAAACGGGGAAGAGAGGGAGAAATAGAAAAAAATCTGAGAGAGGGAGAGCGTGAGCGAGCAGATCTGAAACACAATGCATATCAAAATGAAGGTATTTAAAAAGTGGACGTAGGGTTAAGCCCAGGGAAAATTTTCTCAGTTTTTCGATCCGGGGCTTAGTTTTCGAGATATTTTGATTTTTAGAGTTTATTAATTAAGGATTAATTAAGGGGGTCAATTAATTATTTCGTCGTAACCCGTTCACACAATATACCGAATTAATCAGCACGATGAGAGGAGTCCGAATCTATCAAAATCTCGCGCTTATGTGTCCTGGTACAGTCAGAAATTATTGTAAAGGGAGTAGCCAATCAGAATTCTAGCGAACTCTAATAATCTATTCGATTCGATTGCCAACTCGCAATCCAGATAAAGAGGGCGCGAGTTCAGCTGATGACGTCAGAAACACAATATCTTGATCCAAAGACTCCTAATCCCCCGATGATATTTTCGATCAGCAAGAAACCAATTTGTGTGAAAATTCATCAGGAACGTGCTAAAATATACAACAAACAAGTGAAAACATTAGCTACCAGAATTTTTTTTAATTCCATGGAACTATGGTTTATATTTTAGGAATGATATATATATATATATATTGTAGTCCGCGATCGCATATTATGTATCTGATGCATTCTGCCGAAATGTTATCATTTGCTTAATCTGCTGGAGAAGGATTCGGGTTCGCATTCATGGATCTTGGGTGTAGCTTAGTTATCAGACGTTTGCGGTGAACGTTTGAGGCGACGGCTACCTAGGCCTGACTCAATTGAGAAGTGAATGCTGGGCTCTAATATTTTGGCTATTTTTTGGCAAAAAGTTAGGGCCCCATCTTTAATATTAATGTTGGAACCAACTGAAAAACTCTCGAACGGCTGGCATAAAAAGGATTATTTGTGGTCTCTTTTCTTCCTCTCGGTCTGCTCCTCGAGGCGTGCGCGCAAAGTCCGCAGTCGCGGACGGCCGCCCTTTTGCTTTTCCCAGTTTCGCGCGCAGCGCGAAACTGGGAAAAAGGCCCCTCCCCGCGGCCGGGAGCGACGGAGGACTTCGCGCGCACGCCGAGAGGAGCAGACCGAGAGAAGACCGAGGAAGGAGCAGACCGAGGAAGAAAAAAAAACGGGGAAGAGAGGGAGAAATAGAAAAAAATCTGAGAGAGGGAGAGCGTGAGCGAGCAGATCTGAAACACAATGCATATCAAAATGAAGGTATTTAAAAAGTGGACGTAGGGTTAAGCCCAGGGAAAATTTTCTCAGTTTTTCGATCCGGGGCTTAGTTTTCGAGATATTTTGATTTTTAGAGTTTATTAATTAAGGATTAATTAAGGGGGTCAATTAATTATTTCGTCGTAACCCGTTCACACAATATACCGAATTAATCAGCACGATGAGAGGAGTCCGAATCTATCAAAATCTCGCGCTTATGTGTCCTGGTACAGTCAGAAATTATTGTAAAGGGAGTAGCCAATCAGAATTCTAGCGAACTCTAATAATCTATTCGATTCGATTGCCAACTCGCAATCCAGATAAAGAGGGCGCGAGTTCAGCTGATGACGTCAGAAACACAATATCTTGATCCAAAGACTCCTAATCCCCCGATGATATTTTCGATCAGCAAGAAACCAATTTGTGTGAAAATTCATCAGGAACGTGCTAAAATATACAACAAACAAGTGAAAACATTAGCTACCAGAATTTTTTTTAATTCCATGGAACTATGGTTTATATTTTAGGAATGATATATATATATATATATTGTAGTCCGCGATCGCATATTATGTATCTGATGCATTCTGCCGAAATGTTATCATTTGCTTAATCTGCTGGAGAAGGATTCGGGTTCGCATTCATGGATCTTGGGTGTAGCTTAGTTATCAGACGTTTGCGGTGAACGTTTGAGGCGACGGCTACCTAGGCCTGACTCAATTGAGAAGTGAATGCTGGGCTCTAATATTTTGGCTATTTTTTGGCAAAAAGTTAGGGCCCCATCTTTAATATTAATGTTGGAACCAACTGAAAAACTCTCGAACGGCTGGCATAAAAAGGATTATTTGTGGTCTCTTTTCTTCCTCTCGGTCTGCTCCTCGAGGCGTGCGCGCAAAGTCCGCAGTCGCGGACGGCCGCCCTTTTGCTTTTCCCAGTTTCGCGCGCAGCGCGAAACTGGGAAAAAGGCCCCTCCCCGCGGCCGGGAGCGACGGAGGACTTCGCGCGCACGCCGAGAGGAGCAGACCGAGAGAAGACCGAGGAAGGAGCAGACCGAGGAAGAAAAAAAAACGGGGAAGAGAGGGAGAAATAGAAAAAAATCTGAGAGAGGGAGAGCGTGAGCGAGCAGATCTGAAACACAATGCATATCAAAATGAAGGTATTTAAAAAGTGGACGTAGGGTTAAGCCCAGGGAAAATTTTCTCAGTTTTTCGATCCGGGGCTTAGTTTTCGAGATATTTTGATTTTTAGAGTTTATTAATTAAGGATTAATTAAGGGGGTCAATTAATTATTTCGTCGTAACCCGTTCACACAATATACCGAATTAATCAGCACGATGAGAGGAGTCCGAATCTATCAAAATCTCGCGCTTATGTGTCCTGGTACAGTCAGAAATTATTGTAAAGGGAGTAGCCAATCAGAATTCTAGCGAACTCTAATAATCTATTCGATTCGATTGCCAACTCGCAATCCAGATAAAGAGGGCGCGAGTTCAGCTGATGACGTCAGAAACACAATATCTTGATCCAAAGACTCCTAATCCCCCGATGATATTTTCGATCAGCAAGAAACCAATTTGTGTGAAAATTCATCAGGAACGTGCTAAAATATACAACAAACAAGTGAAAACATTAGCTACCAGAATTTTTTTTAATTCCATGGAACTATGGTTTATATTTTAGGAATGATATATATATATATATATTGTAGTCCGCGATCGCATATTATGTATCTGATGCATTCTGCCGAAATGTTATCATTTGCTTAATCTGCTGGAGAAGGATTCGGGTTCGCATTCATGGATCTTGGGTGTAGCTTAGTTATCAGACGTTTGCGGTGAACGTTTGAGGCGACGGCTACCTAGGCCTGACTCAATTGAGAAGTGAATGCTGGGCTCTAATATTTTGGCTATTTTTTGGCAAAAAGTTAGGGCCCCATCTTTAATATTAATGTTGGAACCAACTGAAAAACTCTCGAACGGCTGGCATAAAAAGGATTATTTGTGGTCTCTTTTCTTCCTCTCGGTCTGCTCCTCGAGGCGTGCGCGCAAAGTCCGCAGTCGCGGACGGCCGCCCTTTTGCTTTTCCCAGTTTCGCGCGCAGCGCGAAACTGGGAAAAAGGCCCCTCCCCGCGGCCGGGAGCGACGGAGGACTTCGCGCGCACGCCGAGAGGAGCAGACCGAGAGAAGACCGAGGAAGGAGCAGACCGAGGAAGAAAAAAAAACGGGGAAGAGAGGGAGAAATAGAAAAAAATCTGAGAGAGGGAGAGCGTGAGCGAGCAGATCTGAAACACAATGCATATCAAAATGAAGGTATTTAAAAAGTGGACGTAGGGTTAAGCCCAGGGAAAATTTTCTCAGTTTTTCGATCCGGGGCTTAGTTTTCGAGATATTTTGATTTTTAGAGTTTATTAATTAAGGATTAATTAAGGGGGTCAATTAATTATTTCGTCGTAACCCGTTCACACAATATACCGAATTAATCAGCACGATGAGAGGAGTCCGAATCTATCAAAATCTCGCGCTTATGTGTCCTGGTACAGTCAGAAATTATTGTAAAGGGAGTAGCCAATCAGAATTCTAGCGAACTCTAATAATCTATTCGATTCGATTGCCAACTCGCAATCCAGATAAAGAGGGCGCGAGTTCAGCTGATGACGTCAGAAACACAATATCTTGATCCAAAGACTCCTAATCCCCCGATGATATTTTCGATCAGCAAGAAACCAATTTGTGTGAAAATTCATCAGGAACGTGCTAAAATATACAACAAACAAGTGAAAACATTAGCTACCAGAATTTTTTTTAATTCCATGGAACTATGGTTTATATTTTAGGAATGATATATATATATATATATTGTAGTCCGCGATCGCATATTATGTATCTGATGCATTCTGCCGAAATGTTATCATTTGCTTAATCTGCTGGAGAAGGATTCGGGTTCGCATTCATGGATCTTGGGTGTAGCTTAGTTATCAGACGTTTGCGGTGAACGTTTGAGGCGACGGCTACCTAGGCCTGACTCAATTGAGAAGTGAATGCTGGGCTCTAATATTTTGGCTATTTTTTGGCAAAAAGTTAGGGCCCCATCTTTAATATTAATGTTGGAACCAACTGAAAAACTCTCGAACGGCTGGCATAAAAAGGATTATTTGTGGTCTCTTTTCTTCCTCTCGGTCTGCTCCTCGAGGCGTGCGCGCAAAGTCCGCAGTCGCGGACGGCCGCCCTTTTGCTTTTCCCAGTTTCGCGCGCAGCGCGAAACTGGGAAAAAGGCCCCTCCCCGCGGCCGGGAGCGACGGAGGACTTCGCGCGCACGCCGAGAGGAGCAGACCGAGAGAAGACCGAGGAAGGAGCAGACCGAGGAAGAAAAAAAAACGGGGAAGAGAGGGAGAAATAGAAAAAAATCTGAGAGAGGGAGAGCGTGAGCGAGCAGATCTGAAACACAATGCATATCAAAATGAAGGTATTTAAAAAGTGGACGTAGGGTTAAGCCCAGGGAAAATTTTCTCAGTTTTTCGATCCGGGGCTTAGTTTTCGAGATATTTTGATTTTTAGAGTTTATTAATTAAGGATTAATTAAGGGGGTCAATTAATTATTTCGTCGTAACCCGTTCACACAATATACCGAATTAATCAGCACGATGAGAGGAGTCCGAATCTATCAAAATCTCGCGCTTATGTGTCCTGGTACAGTCAGAAATTATTGTAAAGGGAGTAGCCAATCAGAATTCTAGCGAACTCTAATAATCTATTCGATTCGATTGCCAACTCGCAATCCAGATAAAGAGGGCGCGAGTTCAGCTGATGACGTCAGAAACACAATATCTTGATCCAAAGACTCCTAATCCCCCGATGATATTTTCGATCAGCAAGAAACCAATTTGTGTGAAAATTCATCAGGAACGTGCTAAAATATACAACAAACAAGTGAAAACATTAGCTACCAGAATTTTTTTTAATTCCATGGAACTATGGTTTATATTTTAGGAATGATATATATATATATATATTGTAGTCCGCGATCGCATATTATGTATCTGATGCATTCTGCCGAAATGTTATCATTTGCTTAATCTGCTGGAGAAGGATTCGGGTTCGCATTCATGGATCTTGGGTGTAGCTTAGTTATCAGACGTTTGCGGTGAACGTTTGAGGCGACGGCTACCTAGGCCTGACTCAATTGAGAAGTGAATGCTGGGCTCTAATATTTTGGCTATTTTTTGGCAAAAAGTTAGGGCCCCATCTTTAATATTAATGTTGGAACCAACTGAAAAACTCTCGAACGGCTGGCATAAAAAGGATTATTTGTGGTCTCTTTTCTTCCTCTCGGTCTGCTCCTCGAGGCGTGCGCGCAAAGTCCGCAGTCGCGGACGGCCGCCCTTTTGCTTTTCCCAGTTTCGCGCGCAGCGCGAAACTGGGAAAAAGGCCCCTCCCCGCGGCCGGGAGCGACGGAGGACTTCGCGCGCACGCCGAGAGGAGCAGACCGAGAGAAGACCGAGGAAGGAGCAGACCGAGGAAGAAAAAAAAACGGGGAAGAGAGGGAGAAATAGAAAAAAATCTGAGAGAGGGAGAGCGTGAGCGAGCAGATCTGAAACACAATGCATATCAAAATGAAGGTATTTAAAAAGTGGACGTAGGGTTAAGCCCAGGGAAAATTTTCTCAGTTTTTCGATCCGGGGCTTAGTTTTCGAGATATTTTGATTTTTAGAGTTTATTAATTAAGGATTAATTAAGGGGGTCAATTAATTATTTCGTCGTAACCCGTTCACACAATATACCGAATTAATCAGCACGATGAGAGGAGTCCGAATCTATCAAAATCTCGCGCTTATGTGTCCTGGTACAGTCAGAAATTATTGTAAAGGGAGTAGCCAATCAGAATTCTAGCGAACTCTAATAATCTATTCGATTCGATTGCCAACTCGCAATCCAGATAAAGAGGGCGCGAGTTCAGCTGATGACGTCAGAAACACAATATCTTGATCCAAAGACTCCTAATCCCCCGATGATATTTTCGATCAGCAAGAAACCAATTTGTGTGAAAATTCATCAGGAACGTGCTAAAATATACAACAAACAAGTGAAAACATTAGCTACCAGAATTTTTTTTAATTCCATGGAACTATGGTTTATATTTTAGGAATGATATATATATATATATATTGTAGTCCGCGATCGCATATTATGTATCTGATGCATTCTGCCGAAATGTTATCATTTGCTTAATCTGCTGGAGAAGGATTCGGGTTCGCATTCATGGATCTTGGGTGTAGCTTAGTTATCAGACGTTTGCGGTGAACGTTTGAGGCGACGGCTACCTAGGCCTGACTCAATTGAGAAGTGAATGCTGGGCTCTAATATTTTGGCTATTTTTTGGCAAAAAGTTAGGGCCCCATCTTTAATATTAATGTTGGAACCAACTGAAAAACTCTCGAACGGCTGGCATAAAAAGGATTATTTGTGGTCTCTTTTCTTCCTCTCGGTCTGCTCCTCGAGGCGTGCGCGCAAAGTCCGCAGTCGCGGACGGCCGCCCTTTTGCTTTTCCCAGTTTCGCGCGCAGCGCGAAACTGGGAAAAAGGCCCCTCCCCGCGGCCGGGAGCGACGGAGGACTTCGCGCGCACGCCGAGAGGAGCAGACCGAGAGAAGACCGAGGAAGGAGCAGACCGAGGAAGAAAAAAAAACGGGGAAGAGAGGGAGAAATAGAAAAAAATCTGAGAGAGGGAGAGCGTGAGCGAGCAGATCTGAAACACAATGCATATCAAAATGAAGGTATTTAAAAAGTGGACGTAGGGTTAAGCCCAGGGAAAATTTTCTCAGTTTTTCGATCCGGGGCTTAGTTTTCGAGATATTTTGATTTTTAGAGTTTATTAATTAAGGATTAATTAAGGGGGTCAATTAATTATTTCGTCGTAACCCGTTCACACAATATACCGAATTAATCAGCACGATGAGAGGAGTCCGAATCTATCAAAATCTCGCGCTTATGTGTCCTGGTACAGTCAGAAATTATTGTAAAGGGAGTAGCCAATCAGAATTCTAGCGAACTCTAATAATCTATTCGATTCGATTGCCAACTCGCAATCCAGATAAAGAGGGCGCGAGTTCAGCTGATGACGTCAGAAACACAATATCTTGATCCAAAGACTCCTAATCCCCCGATGATATTTTCGATCAGCAAGAAACCAATTTGTGTGAAAATTCATCAGGAACGTGCTAAAATATACAACAAACAAGTGAAAACATTAGCTACCAGAATTTTTTTTAATTCCATGGAACTATGGTTTATATTTTAGGAATGATATATATATATATATATTGTAGTCCGCGATCGCATATTATGTATCTGATGCATTCTGCCGAAATGTTATCATTTGCTTAATCTGCTGGAGAAGGATTCGGGTTCGCATTCATGGATCTTGGGTGTAGCTTAGTTATCAGACGTTTGCGGTGAACGTTTGAGGCGACGGCTACCTAGGCCTGACTCAATTGAGAAGTGAATGCTGGGCTCTAATATTTTGGCTATTTTTTGGCAAAAAGTTAGGGCCCCATCTTTAATATTAATGTTGGAACCAACTGAAAAACTCTCGAACGGCTGGCATAAAAAGGATTATTTGTGGTCTCTTTTCTTCCTCTCGGTCTGCTCCTCGAGGCGTGCGCGCAAAGTCCGCAGTCGCGGACGGCCGCCCTTTTGCTTTTCCCAGTTTCGCGCGCAGCGCGAAACTGGGAAAAAGGCCCCTCCCCGCGGCCGGGAGCGACGGAGGACTTCGCGCGCACGCCGAGAGGAGCAGACCGAGAGAAGACCGAGGAAGGAGCAGACCGAGGAAGAAAAAAAAACGGGGAAGAGAGGGAGAAATAGAAAAAAATCTGAGAGAGGGAGAGCGTGAGCGAGCAGATCTGAAACACAATGCATATCAAAATGAAGGTATTTAAAAAGTGGACGTAGGGTTAAGCCCAGGGAAAATTTTCTCAGTTTTTCGATCCGGGGCTTAGTTTTCGAGATATTTTGATTTTTAGAGTTTATTAATTAAGGATTAATTAAGGGGGTCAATTAATTATTTCGTCGTAACCCGTTCACACAATATACCGAATTAATCAGCACGATGAGAGGAGTCCGAATCTATCAAAATCTCGCGCTTATGTGTCCTGGTACAGTCAGAAATTATTGTAAAGGGAGTAGCCAATCAGAATTCTAGCGAACTCTAATAATCTATTCGATTCGATTGCCAACTCGCAATCCAGATAAAGAGGGCGCGAGTTCAGCTGATGACGTCAGAAACACAATATCTTGATCCAAAGACTCCTAATCCCCCGATGATATTTTCGATCAGCAAGAAACCAATTTGTGTGAAAATTCATCAGGAACGTGCTAAAATATACAACAAACAAGTGAAAACATTAGCTACCAGAATTTTTTTTAATTCCATGGAACTATGGTTTATATTTTAGGAATGATATATATATATATATATATTGTAGTCCGCGATCGCATATTATGTATCTGATGCATTCTGCCGAAATGTTATCATTTGCTTAATCTGCTGGAGAAGGATTCGGGTTCGCATTCATGGATCTTGGGTGTAGCTTAGTTATCAGACGTTTGCGGTGAACGTTTGAGGCGACGGCTACCTAGGCCTGACTCAATTGAGAAGTGAATGCTGGGCTCTAATATTTTGGCTATTTTTTGGCAAAAAGTTAGGGCCCCATCTTTAATATTAATGTTGGAACCAACTGAAAAACTCTCGAACGGCTGGCATAAAAAGGATTATTTGTGGTCTCTTTTCTTCCTCTCGGTCTGCTCCTCGAGGCGTGCGCGCAAAGTCCGCAGTCGCGGACGGCCGCCCTTTTGCTTTTCCCAGTTTCGCGCGCAGCGCGAAACTGGGAAAAAGGCCCCTCCCCGCGGCCGGGAGCGACGGAGGACTTCGCGCGCACGCCGAGAGGAGCAGACCGAGAGAAGACCGAGGAAGGAGCAGACCGAGGAAGAAAAAAAAACGGGGAAGAGAGGGAGAAATAGAAAAAAATCTGAGAGAGGGAGAGCGTGAGCGAGCAGATCTGAAACACAATGCATATCAAAATGAAGGTATTTAAAAAGTGGACGTAGGGTTAAGCCCAGGGAAAATTTTCTCAGTTTTTCGATCCGGGGCTTAGTTTTCGAGATATTTTGATTTTTAGAGTTTATTAATTAAGGATTAATTAAGGGGGTCAATTAATTATTTCGTCGTAACCCGTTCACACAATATACCGAATTAATCAGCACGATGAGAGGAGTCCGAATCTATCAAAATCTCGCGCTTATGTGTCCTGGTACAGTCAGAAATTATTGTAAAGGGAGTAGCCAATCAGAATTCTAGCGAACTCTAATAATCTATTCGATTCGATTGCCAACTCGCAATCCAGATAAAGAGGGCGCGAGTTCAGCTGATGACGTCAGAAACACAATATCTTGATCCAAAGACTCCTAATCCCCCGATGATATTTTCGATCAGCAAGAAACCAATTTGTGTGAAAATTCATCAGGAACGTGCTAAAATATACAACAAACAAGTGAAAACATTAGCTACCAGAATTTTTTTTAATTCCATGGAACTATGGTTTATATTTTAGGAATGATATATATATATATATATTGTAGTCCGCGATCGCATATTATGTATCTGATGCATTCTGCCGAAATGTTATCATTTGCTTAATCTGCTGGAGAAGGATTCGGGTTCGCATTCATGGATCTTGGGTGTAGCTTAGTTATCAGACGTTTGCGGTGAACGTTTGAGGCGACGGCTACCTAGGCCTGACTCAATTGAGAAGTGAATGCTGGGCTCTAATATTTTGGCTATTTTTTGGCAAAAAGTTAGGGCCCCATCTTTAATATTAATGTTGGAACCAACTGAAAAACTCTCGAACGGCTGGCATAAAAAGGATTATTTGTGGTCTCTTTTCTTCCTCTCGGTCTGCTCCTCGAGGCGTGCGCGCAAAGTCCGCAGTCGCGGACGGCCGCCCTTTTGCTTTTCCCAGTTTCGCGCGCAGCGCGAAACTGGGAAAAAGGCCCCTCCCCGCGGCCGGGAGCGACGGAGGACTTCGCGCGCACGCCGAGAGGAGCAGACCGAGAGAAGACCGAGGAAGGAGCAGACCGAGGAAGAAAAAAAAACGGGGAAGAGAGGGAGAAATAGAAAAAAATCTGAGAGAGGGAGAGCGTGAGCGAGCAGATCTGAAACACAATGCATATCAAAATGAAGGTATTTAAAAAGTGGACGTAGGGTTAAGCCCAGGGAAAATTTTCTCAGTTTTTCGATCCGGGGCTTAGTTTTCGAGATATTTTGATTTTTAGAGTTTATTAATTAAGGATTAATTAAGGGGGTCAATTAATTATTTCGTCGTAACCCGTTCACACAATATACCGAATTAATCAGCACGATGAGAGGAGTCCGAATCTATCAAAATCTCGCGCTTATGTGTCCTGGTACAGTCAGAAATTATTGTAAAGGGAGTAGCCAATCAGAATTCTAGCGAACTCTAATAATCTATTCGATTCGATTGCCAACTCGCAATCCAGATAAAGAGGGCGCGAGTTCAGCTGATGACGTCAGAAACACAATATCTTGATCCAAAGACTCCTAATCCCCCGATGATATTTTCGATCAGCAAGAAACCAATTTGTGTGAAAATTCATCAGGAACGTGCTAAAATATACAACAAACAAGTGAAAACATTAGCTACCAGAATTTTTTTTAATTCCATGGAACTATGGTTTATATTTTAGGAATGATATATATATATATATATTGTAGTCCGCGATCGCATATTATGTATCTGATGCATTCTGCCGAAATGTTATCATTTGCTTAATCTGCTGGAGAAGGATTCGGGTTCGCATTCATGGATCTTGGGTGTAGCTTAGTTATCAGACGTTTGCGGTGAACGTTTGAGGCGACGGCTACCTAGGCCTGACTCAATTGAGAAGTGAATGCTGGGCTCTAATATTTTGGCTATTTTTTGGCAAAAAGTTAGGGCCCCATCTTTAATATTAATGTTGGAACCAACTGAAAAACTCTCGAACGGCTGGCATAAAAAGGATTATTTGTGGTCTCTTTTCTTCCTCTCGGTCTGCTCCTCGAGGCGTGCGCGCAAAGTCCGCAGTCGCGGACGGCCGCCCTTTTGCTTTTCCCAGTTTCGCGCGCAGCGCGAAACTGGGAAAAAGGCCCCTCCCCGCGGCCGGGAGCGACGGAGGACTTCGCGCGCACGCCGAGAGGAGCAGACCGAGAGAAGACCGAGGAAGGAGCAGACCGAGGAAGAAAAAAAAACGGGGAAGAGAGGGAGAAATAGAAAAAAATCTGAGAGAGGGAGAGCGTGAGCGAGCAGATCTGAAACACAATGCATATCAAAATGAAGGTATTTAAAAAGTGGACGTAGGGTTAAGCCCAGGGAAAATTTTCTCAGTTTTTCGATCCGGGGCTTAGTTTTCGAGATATTTTGATTTTTAGAGTTTATTAATTAAGGATTAATTAAGGGGGTCAATTAATTATTTCGTCGTAACCCGTTCACACAATATACCGAATTAATCAGCACGATGAGAGGAGTCCGAATCTATCAAAATCTCGCGCTTATGTGTCCTGGTACAGTCAGAAATTATTGTAAAGGGAGTAGCCAATCAGAATTCTAGCGAACTCTAATAATCTATTCGATTCGATTGCCAACTCGCAATCCAGATAAAGAGGGCGCGAGTTCAGCTGATGACGTCAGAAACACAATATCTTGATCCAAAGACTCCTAATCCCCCGATGATATTTTCGATCAGCAAGAAACCAATTTGTGTGAAAATTCATCAGGAACGTGCTAAAATATACAACAAACAAGTGAAAACATTAGCTACCAGAATTTTTTTTAATTCCATGGAACTATGGTTTATATTTTAGGAATGATATATATATATATATATTGTAGTCCGCGATCGCATATTATGTATCTGATGCATTCTGCCGAAATGTTATCATTTGCTTAATCTGCTGGAGAAGGATTCGGGTTCGCATTCATGGATCTTGGGTGTAGCTTAGTTATCAGACGTTTGCGGTGAACGTTTGAGGCGACGGCTACCTAGGCCTGACTCAATTGAGAAGTGAATGCTGGGCTCTAATATTTTGGCTATTTTTTGGCAAAAAGTTAGGGCCCCATCTTTAATATTAATGTTGGAACCAACTGAAAAACTCTCGAACGGCTGGCATAAAAAGGATTATTTGTGGTCTCTTTTCTTCCTCTCGGTCTGCTCCTCGAGGCGTGCGCGCAAAGTCCGCAGTCGCGGACGGCCGCCCTTTTGCTTTTCCCAGTTTCGCGCGCAGCGCGAAACTGGGAAAAAGGCCCCTCCCCGCGGCCGGGAGCGACGGAGGACTTCGCGCGCACGCCGAGAGGAGCAGACCGAGAGAAGACCGAGGAAGGAGCAGACCGAGGAAGAAAAAAAAACGGGGAAGAGAGGGAGAAATAGAAAAAAATCTGAGAGAGGGAGAGCGTGAGCGAGCAGATCTGAAACACAATGCATATCAAAATGAAGGTATTTAAAAAGTGGACGTAGGGTTAAGCCCAGGGAAAATTTTCTCAGTTTTTCGATCCGGGGCTTAGTTTTCGAGATATTTTGATTTTTAGAGTTTATTAATTAAGGATTAATTAAGGGGGTCAATTAATTATTTCGTCGTAACCCGTTCACACAATATACCGAATTAATCAGCACGATGAGAGGAGTCCGAATCTATCAAAATCTCGCGCTTATGTGTCCTGGTACAGTCAGAAATTATTGTAAAGGGAGTAGCCAATCAGAATTCTAGCGAACTCTAATAATCTATTCGATTCGATTGCCAACTCGCAATCCAGATAAAGAGGGCGCGAGTTCAGCTGATGACGTCAGAAACACAATATCTTGATCCAAAGACTCCTAATCCCCCGATGATATTTTCGATCAGCAAGAAACCAATTTGTGTGAAAATTCATCAGGAACGTGCTAAAATATACAACAAACAAGTGAAAACATTAGCTACCAGAATTTTTTTTAATTCCATGGAACTATGGTTTATATTTTAGGAATGATATATATATATATATATTGTAGTCCGCGATCGCATATTATGTATCTGATGCATTCTGCCGAAATGTTATCATTTGCTTAATCTGCTGGAGAAGGATTCGGGTTCGCATTCATGGATCTTGGGTGTAGCTTAGTTATCAGACGTTTGCGGTGAACGTTTGAGGCGACGGCTACCTAGGCCTGACTCAATTGAGAAGTGAATGCTGGGCTCTAATATTTTGGCTATTTTTTGGCAAAAAGTTAGGGCCCCATCTTTAATATTAATGTTGGAACCAACTGAAAAACTCTCGAACGGCTGGCATAAAAAGGATTATTTGTGGTCTCTTTTCTTCCTCTCGGTCTGCTCCTCGAGGCGTGCGCGCAAAGTCCGCAGTCGCGGACGGCCGCCCTTTTGCTTTTCCCAGTTTCGCGCGCAGCGCGAAACTGGGAAAAAGGCCCCTCCCCGCGGCCGGGAGCGACGGAGGACTTCGCGCGCACGCCGAGAGGAGCAGACCGAGAGAAGACCGAGGAAGGAGCAGACCGAGGAAGAAAAAAAAACGGGGAAGAGAGGGAGAAATAGAAAAAAATCTGAGAGAGGGAGAGCGTGAGCGAGCAGATCTGAAACACAATGCATATCAAAATGAAGGTATTTAAAAAGTGGACGTAGGGTTAAGCCCAGGGAAAATTTTCTCAGTTTTTCGATCCGGGGCTTAGTTTTCGAGATATTTTGATTTTTAGAGTTTATTAATTAAGGATTAATTAAGGGGGTCAATTAATTATTTCGTCGTAACCCGTTCACACAATATACCGAATTAATCAGCACGATGAGAGGAGTCCGAATCTATCAAAATCTCGCGCTTATGTGTCCTGGTACAGTCAGAAATTATTGTAAAGGGAGTAGCCAATCAGAATTCTAGCGAACTCTAATAATCTATTCGATTCGATTGCCAACTCGCAATCCAGATAAAGAGGGCGCGAGTTCAGCTGATGACGTCAGAAACACAATATCTTGATCCAAAGACTCCTAATCCCCCGATGATATTTTCGATCAGCAAGAAACCAATTTGTGTGAAAATTCATCAGGAACGTGCTAAAATATACAACAAACAAGTGAAAACATTAGCTACCAGAATTTTTTTTAATTCCATGGAACTATGGTTTATATTTTAGGAATGATATATATATATATATATTGTAGTCCGCGATCGCATATTATGTATCTGATGCATTCTGCCGAAATGTTATCATTTGCTTAATCTGCTGGAGAAGGATTCGGGTTCGCATTCATGGATCTTGGGTGTAGCTTAGTTATCAGACGTTTGCGGTGAACGTTTGAGGCGACGGCTACCTAGGCCTGACTCAATTGAGAAGTGAATGCTGGGCTCTAATATTTTGGCTATTTTTTGGCAAAAAGTTAGGGCCCCATCTTTAATATTAATGTTGGAACCAACTGAAAAACTCTCGAACGGCTGGCATAAAAAGGATTATTTGTGGTCTCTTTTCTTCCTCTCGGTCTGCTCCTCGAGGCGTGCGCGCAAAGTCCGCAGTCGCGGACGGCCGCCCTTTTGCTTTTCCCAGTTTCGCGCGCAGCGCGAAACTGGGAAAAAGGCCCCTCCCCGCGGCCGGGAGCGACGGAGGACTTCGCGCGCACGCCGAGAGGAGCAGACCGAGAGAAGACCGAGGAAGGAGCAGACCGAGGAAGAAAAAAAAACGGGGAAGAGAGGGAGAAATAGAAAAAAATCTGAGAGAGGGAGAGCGTGAGCGAGCAGATCTGAAACACAATGCATATCAAAATGAAGGTATTTAAAAAGTGGACGTAGGGTTAAGCCCAGGGAAAATTTTCTCAGTTTTTCGATCCGGGGCTTAGTTTTCGAGATATTTTGATTTTTAGAGTTTATTAATTAAGGATTAATTAAGGGGGTCAATTAATTATTTCGTCGTAACCCGTTCACACAATATACCGAATTAATCAGCACGATGAGAGGAGTCCGAATCTATCAAAATCTCGCGCTTATGTGTCCTGGTACAGTCAGAAATTATTGTAAAGGGAGTAGCCAATCAGAATTCTAGCGAACTCTAATAATCTATTCGATTCGATTGCCAACTCGCAATCCAGATAAAGAGGGCGCGAGTTCAGCTGATGACGTCAGAAACACAATATCTTGATCCAAAGACTCCTAATCCCCCGATGATATTTTCGATCAGCAAGAAACCAATTTGTGTGAAAATTCATCAGGAACGTGCTAAAATATACAACAAACAAGTGAAAACATTAGCTACCAGAATTTTTTTTAATTCCATGGAACTATGGTTTATATTTTAGGAATGATATATATATATATATTGTAGTCCGCGATCGCATATTATGTATCTGATGCATTCTGCCGAAATGTTATCATTTGCTTAATCTGCTGGAGAAGGATTCGGGTTCGCATTCATGGATCTTGGGTGTAGCTTAGTTATCAGACGTTTGCGGTGAACGTTTGAGGCGACGGCTACCTAGGCCTGACTCAATTGAGAAGTGAATGCTGGGCTCTAATATTTTGGCTATTTTTTGGCAAAAAGTTAGGGCCCCATCTTTAATATTAATGTTGGAACCAACTGAAAAACTCTCGAACGGCTGGCATAAAAAGGATTATTTGTGGTCTCTTTTCTTCCTCTCGGTCTGCTCCTCGAGGCGTGCGCGCAAAGTCCGCAGTCGCGGACGGCCGCCCTTTTGCTTTTCCCAGTTTCGCGCGCAGCGCGAAACTGGGAAAAAGGCCCCTCCCCGCGGCCGGGAGCGACGGAGGACTTCGCGCGCACGCCGAGAGGAGCAGACCGAGAGAAGACCGAGGAAGGAGCAGACCGAGGAAGAAAAAAAAACGGGGAAGAGAGGGAGAAATAGAAAAAAATCTGAGAGAGGGAGAGCGTGAGCGAGCAGATCTGAAACACAATGCATATCAAAATGAAGGTATTTAAAAAGTGGACGTAGGGTTAAGCCCAGGGAAAATTTTCTCAGTTTTTCGATCCGGGGCTTAGTTTTCGAGATATTTTGATTTTTAGAGTTTATTAATTAAGGATTAATTAAGGGGGTCAATTAATTATTTCGTCGTAACCCGTTCACACAATATACCGAATTAATCAGCACGATGAGAGGAGTCCGAATCTATCAAAATCTCGCGCTTATGTGTCCTGGTACAGTCAGAAATTATTGTAAAGGGAGTAGCCAATCAGAATTCTAGCGAACTCTAATAATCTATTCGATTCGATTGCCAACTCGCAATCCAGATAAAGAGGGCGCGAGTTCAGCTGATGACGTCAGAAACACAATATCTTGATCCAAAGACTCCTAATCCCCCGATGATATTTTCGATCAGCAAGAAACCAATTTGTGTGAAAATTCATCAGGAACGTGCTAAAATATACAACAAACAAGTGAAAACATTAGCTACCAGAATTTTTTTTAATTCCATGGAACTATGGTTTATATTTTAGGAATGATATATATATATATATATTGTAGTCCGCGATCGCATATTATGTATCTGATGCATTCTGCCGAAATGTTATCATTTGCTTAATCTGCTGGAGAAGGATTCGGGTTCGCATTCATGGATCTTGGGTGTAGCTTAGTTATCAGACGTTTGCGGTGAACGTTTGAGGCGACGGCTACCTAGGCCTGACTCAATTGAGAAGTGAATGCTGGGCTCTAATATTTTGGCTATTTTTTGGCAAAAAGTTAGGGCCCCATCTTTAATATTAATGTTGGAACCAACTGAAAAACTCTCGAACGGCTGGCATAAAAAGGATTATTTGTGGTCTCTTTTCTTCCTCTCGGTCTGCTCCTCGAGGCGTGCGCGCAAAGTCCGCAGTCGCGGACGGCCGCCCTTTTGCTTTTCCCAGTTTCGCGCGCAGCGCGAAACTGGGAAAAAGGCCCCTCCCCGCGGCCGGGAGCGACGGAGGACTTCGCGCGCACGCCGAGAGGAGCAGACCGAGAGAAGACCGAGGAAGGAGCAGACCGAGGAAGAAAAAAAAACGGGGAAGAGAGGGAGAAATAGAAAAAAATCTGAGAGAGGGAGAGCGTGAGCGAGCAGATCTGAAACACAATGCATATCAAAATGAAGGTATTTAAAAAGTGGACGTAGGGTTAAGCCCAGGGAAAATTTTCTCAGTTTTTCGATCCGGGGCTTAGTTTTCGAGATATTTTGATTTTTAGAGTTTATTAATTAAGGATTAATTAAGGGGGTCAATTAATTATTTCGTCGTAACCCGTTCACACAATATACCGAATTAATCAGCACGATGAGAGGAGTCCGAATCTATCAAAATCTCGCGCTTATGTGTCCTGGTACAGTCAGAAATTATTGTAAAGGGAGTAGCCAATCAGAATTCTAGCGAACTCTAATAATCTATTCGATTCGATTGCCAACTCGCAATCCAGATAAAGAGGGCGCGAGTTCAGCTGATGACGTCAGAAACACAATATCTTGATCCAAAGACTCCTAATCCCCCGATGATATTTTCGATCAGCAAGAAACCAATTTGTGTGAAAATTCATCAGGAACGTGCTAAAATATACAACAAACAAGTGAAAACATTAGCTACCAGAATTTTTTTTAATTCCATGGAACTATGGTTTATATTTTAGGAATGATATATATATATATATATTGTAGTCCGCGATCGCATATTATGTATCTGATGCATTCTGCCGAAATGTTATCATTTGCTTAATCTGCTGGAGAAGGATTCGGGTTCGCATTCATGGATCTTGGGTGTAGCTTAGTTATCAGACGTTTGCGGTGAACGTTTGAGGCGACGGCTACCTAGGCCTGACTCAATTGAGAAGTGAATGCTGGGCTCTAATATTTTGGCTATTTTTTGGCAAAAAGTTAGGGCCCCATCTTTAATATTAATGTTGGAACCAACTGAAAAACTCTCGAACGGCTGGCATAAAAAGGATTATTTGTGGTCTCTTTTCTTCCTCTCGGTCTGCTCCTCGAGGCGTGCGCGCAAAGTCCGCAGTCGCGGACGGCCGCCCTTTTGCTTTTCCCAGTTTCGCGCGCAGCGCGAAACTGGGAAAAAGGCCCCTCCCCGCGGCCGGGAGCGACGGAGGACTTCGCGCGCACGCCGAGAGGAGCAGACCGAGAGAAGACCGAGGAAGGAGCAGACCGAGGAAGAAAAAAAAACGGGGAAGAGAGGGAGAAATAGAAAAAAATCTGAGAGAGGGAGAGCGTGAGCGAGCAGATCTGAAACACAATGCATATCAAAATGAAGGTATTTAAAAAGTGGACGTAGGGTTAAGCCCAGGGAAAATTTTCTCAGTTTTTCGATCCGGGGCTTAGTTTTCGAGATATTTTGATTTTTAGAGTTTATTAATTAAGGATTAATTAAGGGGGTCAATTAATTATTTCGTCGTAACCCGTTCACACAATATACCGAATTAATCAGCACGATGAGAGGAGTCCGAATCTATCAAAATCTCGCGCTTATGTGTCCTGGTACAGTCAGAAATTATTGTAAAGGGAGTAGCCAATCAGAATTCTAGCGAACTCTAATAATCTATTCGATTCGATTGCCAACTCGCAATCCAGATAAAGAGGGCGCGAGTTCAGCTGATGACGTCAGAAACACAATATCTTGATCCAAAGACTCCTAATCCCCCGATGATATTTTCGATCAGCAAGAAACCAATTTGTGTGAAAATTCATCAGGAACGTGCTAAAATATACAACAAACAAGTGAAAACATTAGCTACCAGAATTTTTTTTAATTCCATGGAACTATGGTTTATATTTTAGGAATGATATATATATATATATATTGTAGTCCGCGATCGCATATTATGTATCTGATGCATTCTGCCGAAATGTTATCATTTGCTTAATCTGCTGGAGAAGGATTCGGGTTCGCATTCATGGATCTTGGGTGTAGCTTAGTTATCAGACGTTTGCGGTGAACGTTTGAGGCGACGGCTACCTAGGCCTGACTCAATTGAGAAGTGAATGCTGGGCTCTAATATTTTGGCTATTTTTTGGCAAAAAGTTAGGGCCCCATCTTTAATATTAATGTTGGAACCAACTGAAAAACTCTCGAACGGCTGGCATAAAAAGGATTATTTGTGGTCTCTTTTCTTCCTCTCGGTCTGCTCCTCGAGGCGTGCGCGCAAAGTCCGCAGTCGCGGACGGCCGCCCTTTTGCTTTTCCCAGTTTCGCGCGCAGCGCGAAACTGGGAAAAAGGCCCCTCCCCGCGGCCGGGAGCGACGGAGGACTTCGCGCGCACGCCGAGAGGAGCAGACCGAGAGAAGACCGAGGAAGGAGCAGACCGAGGAAGAAAAAAAAACGGGGAAGAGAGGGAGAAATAGAAAAAAATCTGAGAGAGGGAGAGCGTGAGCGAGCAGATCTGAAACACAATGCATATCAAAATGAAGGTATTTAAAAAGTGGACGTAGGGTTAAGCCCAGGGAAAATTTTCTCAGTTTTTCGATCCGGGGCTTAGTTTTCGAGATATTTTGATTTTTAGAGTTTATTAATTAAGGATTAATTAAGGGGGTCAATTAATTATTTCGTCGTAACCCGTTCACACAATATACCGAATTAATCAGCACGATGAGAGGAGTCCGAATCTATCAAAATCTCGCGCTTATGTGTCCTGGTACAGTCAGAAATTATTGTAAAGGGAGTAGCCAATCAGAATTCTAGCGAACTCTAATAATCTATTCGATTCGATTGCCAACTCGCAATCCAGATAAAGAGGGCGCGAGTTCAGCTGATGACGTCAGAAACACAATATCTTGATCCAAAGACTCCTAATCCCCCGATGATATTTTCGATCAGCAAGAAACCAATTTGTGTGAAAATTCATCAGGAACGTGCTAAAATATACAACAAACAAGTGAAAACATTAGCTACCAGAATTTTTTTTAATTCCATGGAACTATGGTTTATATTTTAGGAATGATATATATATATATATATTGTAGTCCGCGATCGCATATTATGTATCTGATGCATTCTGCCGAAATGTTATCATTTGCTTAATCTGCTGGAGAAGGATTCGGGTTCGCATTCATGGATCTTGGGTGTAGCTTAGTTATCAGACGTTTGCGGTGAACGTTTGAGGCGACGGCTACCTAGGCCTGACTCAATTGAGAAGTGAATGCTGGGCTCTAATATTTTGGCTATTTTTTGGCAAAAAGTTAGGGCCCCATCTTTAATATTAATGTTGGAACCAACTGAAAAACTCTCGAACGGCTGGCATAAAAAGGATTATTTGTGGTCTCTTTTCTTCCTCTCGGTCTGCTCCTCGAGGCGTGCGCGCAAAGTCCGCAGTCGCGGACGGCCGCCCTTTTGCTTTTCCCAGTTTCGCGCGCAGCGCGAAACTGGGAAAAAGGCCCCTCCCCGCGGCCGGGAGCGACGGAGGACTTCGCGCGCACGCCGAGAGGAGCAGACCGAGAGAAGACCGAGGAAGGAGCAGACCGAGGAAGAAAAAAAAACGGGGAAGAGAGGGAGAAATAGAAAAAAATCTGAGAGAGGGAGAGCGTGAGCGAGCAGATCTGAAACACAATGCATATCAAAATGAAGGTATTTAAAAAGTGGACGTAGGGTTAAGCCCAGGGAAAATTTTCTCAGTTTTTCGATCCGGGGCTTAGTTTTCGAGATATTTTGATTTTTAGAGTTTATTAATTAAGGATTAATTAAGGGGGTCAATTAATTATTTCGTCGTAACCCGTTCACACAATATACCGAATTAATCAGCACGATGAGAGGAGTCCGAATCTATCAAAATCTCGCGCTTATGTGTCCTGGTACAGTCAGAAATTATTGTAAAGGGAGTAGCCAATCAGAATTCTAGCGAACTCTAATAATCTATTCGATTCGATTGCCAACTCGCAATCCAGATAAAGAGGGCGCGAGTTCAGCTGATGACGTCAGAAACACAATATCTTGATCCAAAGACTCCTAATCCCCCGATGATATTTTCGATCAGCAAGAAACCAATTTGTGTGAAAATTCATCAGGAACGTGCTAAAATATACAACAAACAAGTGAAAACATTAGCTACCAGAATTTTTTTTAATTCCATGGAACTATGGTTTATATTTTAGGAATGATATATATATATATATATTGTAGTCCGCGATCGCATATTATGTATCTGATGCATTCTGCCGAAATGTTATCATTTGCTTAATCTGCTGGAGAAGGATTCGGGTTCGCATTCATGGATCTTGGGTGTAGCTTAGTTATCAGACGTTTGCGGTGAACGTTTGAGGCGACGGCTACCTAGGCCTGACTCAATTGAGAAGTGAATGCTGGGCTCTAATATTTTGGCTATTTTTTGGCAAAAAGTTAGGGCCCCATCTTTAATATTAATGTTGGAACCAACTGAAAAACTCTCGAACGGCTGGCATAAAAAGGATTATTTGTGGTCTCTTTTCTTCCTCTCGGTCTGCTCCTCGAGGCGTGCGCGCAAAGTCCGCAGTCGCGGACGGCCGCCCTTTTGCTTTTCCCAGTTTCGCGCGCAGCGCGAAACTGGGAAAAAGGCCCCTCCCCGCGGCCGGGAGCGACGGAGGACTTCGCGCGCACGCCGAGAGGAGCAGACCGAGAGAAGACCGAGGAAGGAGCAGACCGAGGAAGAAAAAAAAACGGGGAAGAGAGGGAGAAATAGAAAAAAATCTGAGAGAGGGAGAGCGTGAGCGAGCAGATCTGAAACACAATGCATATCAAAATGAAGGTATTTAAAAAGTGGACGTAGGGTTAAGCCCAGGGAAAATTTTCTCAGTTTTTCGATCCGGGGCTTAGTTTTCGAGATATTTTGATTTTTAGAGTTTATTAATTAAGGATTAATTAAGGGGGTCAATTAATTATTTCGTCGTAACCCGTTCACACAATATACCGAATTAATCAGCACGATGAGAGGAGTCCGAATCTATCAAAATCTCGCGCTTATGTGTCCTGGTACAGTCAGAAATTATTGTAAAGGGAGTAGCCAATCAGAATTCTAGCGAACTCTAATAATCTATTCGATTCGATTGCCAACTCGCAATCCAGATAAAGAGGGCGCGAGTTCAGCTGATGACGTCAGAAACACAATATCTTGATCCAAAGACTCCTAATCCCCCGATGATATTTTCGATCAGCAAGAAACCAATTTGTGTGAAAATTCATCAGGAACGTGCTAAAATATACAACAAACAAGTGAAAACATTAGCTACCAGAATTTTTTTTAATTCCATGGAACTATGGTTTATATTTTAGGAATGATATATATATATATATATTGTAGTCCGCGATCGCATATTATGTATCTGATGCATTCTGCCGAAATGTTATCATTTGCTTAATCTGCTGGAGAAGGATTCGGGTTCGCATTCATGGATCTTGGGTGTAGCTTAGTTATCAGACGTTTGCGGTGAACGTTTGAGGCGACGGCTACCTAGGCCTGACTCAATTGAGAAGTGAATGCTGGGCTCTAATATTTTGGCTATTTTTTGGCAAAAAGTTAGGGCCCCATCTTTAATATTAATGTTGGAACCAACTGAAAAACTCTCGAACGGCTGGCATAAAAAGGATTATTTGTGGTCTCTTTTCTTCCTCTCGGTCTGCTCCTCGAGGCGTGCGCGCAAAGTCCGCAGTCGCGGACGGCCGCCCTTTTGCTTTTCCCAGTTTCGCGCGCAGCGCGAAACTGGGAAAAAGGCCCCTCCCCGCGGCCGGGAGCGACGGAGGACTTCGCGCGCACGCCGAGAGGAGCAGACCGAGAGAAGACCGAGGAAGGAGCAGACCGAGGAAGAAAAAAAAACGGGGAAGAGAGGGAGAAATAGAAAAAAATCTGAGAGAGGGAGAGCGTGAGCGAGCAGATCTGAAACACAATGCATATCAAAATGAAGGTATTTAAAAAGTGGACGTAGGGTTAAGCCCAGGGAAAATTTTCTCAGTTTTTCGATCCGGGGCTTAGTTTTCGAGATATTTTGATTTTTAGAGTTTATTAATTAAGGATTAATTAAGGGGGTCAATTAATTATTTCGTCGTAACCCGTTCACACAATATACCGAATTAATCAGCACGATGAGAGGAGTCCGAATCTATCAAAATCTCGCGCTTATGTGTCCTGGTACAGTCAGAAATTATTGTAAAGGGAGTAGCCAATCAGAATTCTAGCGAACTCTAATAATCTATTCGATTCGATTGCCAACTCGCAATCCAGATAAAGAGGGCGCGAGTTCAGCTGATGACGTCAGAAACACAATATCTTGATCCAAAGACTCCTAATCCCCCGATGATATTTTCGATCAGCAAGAAACCAATTTGTGTGAAAATTCATCAGGAACGTGCTAAAATATACAACAAACAAGTGAAAACATTAGCTACCAGAATTTTTTTTAATTCCATGGAACTATGGTTTATATTTTAGGAATGATATATATATATATATATTGTAGTCCGCGATCGCATATTATGTATCTGATGCATTCTGCCGAAATGTTATCATTTGCTTAATCTGCTGGAGAAGGATTCGGGTTCGCATTCATGGATCTTGGGTGTAGCTTAGTTATCAGACGTTTGCGGTGAACGTTTGAGGCGACGGCTACCTAGGCCTGACTCAATTGAGAAGTGAATGCTGGGCTCTAATATTTTGGCTATTTTTTGGCAAAAAGTTAGGGCCCCATCTTTAATATTAATGTTGGAACCAACTGAAAAACTCTCGAACGGCTGGCATAAAAAGGATTATTTGTGGTCTCTTTTCTTCCTCTCGGTCTGCTCCTCGAGGCGTGCGCGCAAAGTCCGCAGTCGCGGACGGCCGCCCTTTTGCTTTTCCCAGTTTCGCGCGCAGCGCGAAACTGGGAAAAAGGCCCCTCCCCGCGGCCGGGAGCGACGGAGGACTTCGCGCGCACGCCGAGAGGAGCAGACCGAGAGAAGACCGAGGAAGGAGCAGACCGAGGAAGAAAAAAAAACGGGGAAGAGAGGGAGAAATAGAAAAAAATCTGAGAGAGGGAGAGCGTGAGCGAGCAGATCTGAAACACAATGCATATCAAAATGAAGGTATTTAAAAAGTGGACGTAGGGTTAAGCCCAGGGAAAATTTTCTCAGTTTTTCGATCCGGGGCTTAGTTTTCGAGATATTTTGATTTTTAGAGTTTATTAATTAAGGATTAATTAAGGGGGTCAATTAATTATTTCGTCGTAACCCGTTCACACAATATACCGAATTAATCAGCACGATGAGAGGAGTCCGAATCTATCAAAATCTCGCGCTTATGTGTCCTGGTACAGTCAGAAATTATTGTAAAGGGAGTAGCCAATCAGAATTCTAGCGAACTCTAATAATCTATTCGATTCGATTGCCAACTCGCAATCCAGATAAAGAGGGCGCGAGTTCAGCTGATGACGTCAGAAACACAATATCTTGATCCAAAGACTCCTAATCCCCCGATGATATTTTCGATCAGCAAGAAACCAATTTGTGTGAAAATTCATCAGGAACGTGCTAAAATATACAACAAACAAGTGAAAACATTAGCTACCAGAATTTTTTTTAATTCCATGGAACTATGGTTTATATTTTAGGAATGATATATATATATATATATTGTAGTCCGCGATCGCATATTATGTATCTGATGCATTCTGCCGAAATGTTATCATTTGCTTAATCTGCTGGAGAAGGATTCGGGTTCGCATTCATGGATCTTGGGTGTAGCTTAGTTATCAGACGTTTGCGGTGAACGTTTGAGGCGACGGCTACCTAGGCCTGACTCAATTGAGAAGTGAATGCTGGGCTCTAATATTTTGGCTATTTTTTGGCAAAAAGTTAGGGCCCCATCTTTAATATTAATGTTGGAACCAACTGAAAAACTCTCGAACGGCTGGCATAAAAAGGATTATTTGTGGTCTCTTTTCTTCCTCTCGGTCTGCTCCTCGAGGCGTGCGCGCAAAGTCCGCAGTCGCGGACGGCCGCCCTTTTGCTTTTCCCAGTTTCGCGCGCAGCGCGAAACTGGGAAAAAGGCCCCTCCCCGCGGCCGGGAGCGACGGAGGACTTCGCGCGCACGCCGAGAGGAGCAGACCGAGAGAAGACCGAGGAAGGAGCAGACCGAGGAAGAAAAAAAAACGGGGAAGAGAGGGAGAAATAGAAAAAAATCTGAGAGAGGGAGAGCGTGAGCGAGCAGATCTGAAACACAATGCATATCAAAATGAAGGTATTTAAAAAGTGGACGTAGGGTTAAGCCCAGGGAAAATTTTCTCAGTTTTTCGATCCGGGGCTTAGTTTTCGAGATATTTTGATTTTTAGAGTTTATTAATTAAGGATTAATTAAGGGGGTCAATTAATTATTTCGTCGTAACCCGTTCACACAATATACCGAATTAATCAGCACGATGAGAGGAGTCCGAATCTATCAAAATCTCGCGCTTATGTGTCCTGGTACAGTCAGAAATTATTGTAAAGGGAGTAGCCAATCAGAATTCTAGCGAACTCTAATAATCTATTCGATTCGATTGCCAACTCGCAATCCAGATAAAGAGGGCGCGAGTTCAGCTGATGACGTCAGAAACACAATATCTTGATCCAAAGACTCCTAATCCCCCGATGATATTTTCGATCAGCAAGAAACCAATTTGTGTGAAAATTCATCAGGAACGTGCTAAAATATACAACAAACAAGTGAAAACATTAGCTACCAGAATTTTTTTTAATTCCATGGAACTATGGTTTATATTTTAGGAATGATATATATATATATATATTGTAGTCCGCGATCGCATATTATGTATCTGATGCATTCTGCCGAAATGTTATCATTTGCTTAATCTGCTGGAGAAGGATTCGGGTTCGCATTCATGGATCTTGGGTGTAGCTTAGTTATCAGACGTTTGCGGTGAACGTTTGAGGCGACGGCTACCTAGGCCTGACTCAATTGAGAAGTGAATGCTGGGCTCTAATATTTTGGCTATTTTTTGGCAAAAAGTTAGGGCCCCATCTTTAATATTAATGTTGGAACCAACTGAAAAACTCTCGAACGGCTGGCATAAAAAGGATTATTTGTGGTCTCTTTTCTTCCTCTCGGTCTGCTCCTCGAGGCGTGCGCGCAAAGTCCGCAGTCGCGGACGGCCGCCCTTTTGCTTTTCCCAGTTTCGCGCGCAGCGCGAAACTGGGAAAAAGGCCCCTCCCCGCGGCCGGGAGCGACGGAGGACTTCGCGCGCACGCCGAGAGGAGCAGACCGAGAGAAGACCGAGGAAGGAGCAGACCGAGGAAGAAAAAAAAACGGGGAAGAGAGGGAGAAATAGAAAAAAATCTGAGAGAGGGAGAGCGTGAGCGAGCAGATCTGAAACACAATGCATATCAAAATGAAGGTATTTAAAAAGTGGACGTAGGGTTAAGCCCAGGGAAAATTTTCTCAGTTTTTCGATCCGGGGCTTAGTTTTCGAGATATTTTGATTTTTAGAGAGTAGTATGGGATTGACAGAGCTGGACCAGACCCATAAACACCTCCATAAAAAAACTCCACCCACTTTTAGAAAGTAATGGCTCTCAGCCCCCTCCATTAAAATCAGAACCACTTTTAGAAAGTAATAGCACTCAAAACCCCATAAAATTTCCACCCACTTTTAAAAAACAATGGCTCTCAAACACCTATAAAAATCAGACCCACTTTTAGAAAGGAATGGCTCTCAGCCCCTCCATTAAAATCAGACCCACTTTTAAAAACAATGGCTCTCAAACACCTATAAAAATCAGACCCACTTTTAGAAAGGAATGGCTCTCAGCCCCTCCATTAAAATCAGACCCACTTTTAGAAAGGAATGGCTCTCAGCCCCTCCATTAAAATCAGACCCACTTTTAGAAAGGAATGGCTCTCAGCCCCTCCATTAAAATCAGACCCACTTTTAGAAAGGAATGGTTCTCAGCCCCTCCATTAAATCTCCACCCCCTTTTTAAAACAATGGTATAAGACAACCCCATAGGACTCTTTCAGAACCCACTTTTAGAAATCAGCGAAAAGTCGTTGACCCCCGAAGGGTACCCCCTGAGACGAGCACCCTCTTTTCCGCGGATGAGACAATATTTTAAGCATTCATAAGCACCCGACGCTGTGATCGCAGTGTTGATTTTATTTTTAATGATTGAGAACATTCATTAAAAATTTTTGCAAAATGCCTCCCGGCAGGCTCAGAGTATACTCAATCTCAAATTCGACCCACCAAGGGGCCCTTCTTGATGAGCCGAATTCAAGACCAAGTACACTCTGAGCCTGCCGCCACTGAAGCAACTCATTAAACATTCAGGACATAGGACCACAGTCTCAACCCACCACTTATTATTTAATCGAAGGATGCTACTTCTTTGGTTCAACGACGGAAGTAGTCGACATGTCATTTTTGGCTCGGTATAGTTCAATAAACCATCAACCCGGATTGATTAACAACCCGGGAGAGGTCGGGATTTGAACCTGGGACCTAGATGTTAAGAGTCCTGCGCGCTAACCGTTCAGCCAAGGGTACCCATCGATATTTACTCATACCTTTTATTTAACCTTTACACCACAGGCTAAAATCTTCAAAAATAACACTTAAAATAAGAACTTCGGTGGCTTTAGGCTGGTGATTGATAAGAGCACGGGGTACTTTAACGCTACAAAGCTCTGTAATGATGCGAATAAACGTTTTCGAAACTGGTCGATGCTTGAAAAGTCAAAACGACTATTAAAGTACTATAGCCAACGCTGTGATCGCAACGTCGGGTCTTATGAGATTAATAAGTTACCATAAAAGCTGCAGTCGTGATCACGACCGCAGCTTTTACGAGATAAGAGAACAGAACAATGATCCTCTTAACAAACAGATCTCTGGGCAGTATGTTCGAAAAGAACTCATTCTTGACATCGCCTCTTGGATCTCAGTGGAGTTCTATGCTTTTGCGAGAATCACTCCCCGTATGGTGCTGCCATCTCCCTTTGATTCTAGTAATCTCCGCTTGTTTTTAAAGAGGAAAAGATGTCAGTCAAGGCCAGCAGCCTCGACAGTCTCAGTTCGAAAGCAGGAAGTTGAAACAAGGCCGACACTTTCCTAGCAGCTTCGTATTTTATCTGATTTAAAGAAAACAAAATATAAATAAATGAATGAAATTGAGTCTGAGATATTTCGCTATAGAATTCTTTATCAGTATCTCCAATTCGATGTTTTAAGCGGTGACATTTCAGAAATGAATAAATCTTTGAAGAAGTTGCATGATCAGTTTGAAACAATTGTCAAACTTATAAAAGAATAGCTGGGGGTTCATAAACAGTTTTAATGATATAAATCATTAAAAGTGAATGTCTGTAGAACGTTAGCAATCAGTTTAGATACAATATCGGTCCCATCTCTTTTAATGGTGTGCAGTATATTTAATCACGTTTCCATCTGATGTAACCCTGAGGTCAACGTATTCATTTAATAGTTTTATTTCATCCCTGGACAAAACATTATTTTTTAAACATATAGTTGAGTTATCCGACAAACGTATTAGGATTGAATTCCCGTGTTCAGTAATGTCAGAAACCAAATATTCACCATCCAGTGACCTATATGTTTTAGTATTCAAATCGTTCAATTTTTTTACAATACGATCCATCATCTTTATTTAAAGAAAAAAAAAAGGCTATTGACATTGAGAGTGAGTGGTCCAAGGAGTTATTTTTTTTACGGCAGTTGGAGTGTCCACTTGATATCTTCAATTTTTAGGAATGGTTGAACTGTGAACTCAGAATCACATCGCAAGAAAATTTTCAATTGGTCATCTTTTTTAACCTCTCCGAGAATTAACACGAATTCAGTGGCTACTTTTATACTGTGAACGTACTGCTTGGCATTTATGTATAACTTAACAACGATTAATTCATCGATAATCTTTTGAGGATCAAGGTACAATCCCAGTCTAAAAAAACCGTTCCGAGAGAATTTACATTCTGAGTTCAAAGCATCACCGGAAAACTTCGTAAAAATAACAGCATTCGCATTGGTACTAGGTCTAATAGTAATGTACCCTGATGTGGTGGTTGCATAACATACTTTATTGTCAACATAGTTTTCCAAGTACTTTTTATTAACCGCATTCATGTCTTCAATAGGGTCCGCGACATTACCTATCCTTTTACCTTTAGCGTCAATGGGTCTTCTACCATTTAATCTCAAGAATCTGTCATCTAATTTAGAAACACTATCAGCAATTTCACCTCTAAGAGCACTATCCAGATTTTTTATCCTTTCAGCTGTTTCACGAACAAAATTTAAGAAACAATCATTAAAATTGTTTTTACCGTCTTCAATGATTTGTCTTAAACCAAAGTAATTCTTTTCTAACTCTGTCTGAACAAAATGTTTAGTTGAAACATCCTGATCATCAACTGGGTTGTGACAGTTTTTGAGCACCTTATTTTCCATATCATAATTCCCATCGTCTGTGAGTTTAAACCCTATTCCAGGTGGACCGCGAAGACCCACTGCTTTTCTAGGGTAGTATATTCCAAAAGGAAACCAAGCCATCTTTATTATTATAAATAAGTTTTTAATAGATCGTAATCTATTAAAATCTAAAGTAATCTGTTGAGTTCACATCCTTAAAGTATTCAACATTGTGATCTTCTTTTCTGCCATATTGAGTTTGCATCTCTTTCTCTCGATCAAAACAAAGTAAAATACATACTTCTTATTCTGGGGGCTGCTCTTCAGTCTCCAGTGAAATTCAATCATCAGGTTGCTAACATTTACGTACGGCTCGTGAAAAGATAAGTTGAAGCATATGATTGGATAGAGACTTCTGAAGGTTTCATAGTTGATGAGACATCCGGTCTCGGAAGTGAGATTGTTAAGTCCTGCATCTAAGAGAGCAGCGTAGAGTCTCGAATAATCTTTTTTCTCAAAGTCCATAGTATAGTTGATGTTTGGCACCCTCACGTTATTGACCATAAGCCAGCAATCAATCATGTCTAAGTTATCAAACAGCATGTTGTTTTGAGAAAAGTTTTCGTTTCTTTCATCATATTGGGGCACAACGTAAAGGCTCATCACTTCATCAGTCGTGGCGGGTATGTTGCATGATCCGCTGCTATTTTCTAAAATGTTGGATTTGACTACTCTCGGTTGCCTCCAGTTAAGGTCGATGGATTGGTCCGACAGAATCAATTTTGTAAACTGACCATCAACAGAAGAATTGAATTTAACATAAGGTAGCCAAAGCGAAAGTTTCTTGACTTGTACTTTATAATTAGGATTTTGTGCATTTGTATACAGCATGTTCTTGTGACTGTTTCTTTGAAACTGAAATTTTACGTCAAAGCCTGTAATGACTTTTTCATAATCTTTGAGGAAGCCGAAAATGTATTTGAGTGGTATAAATATGTGCACAGACTGACTATCTCGGGTATATATCCATCTTTTGGCAAAACCTTCGTTACGCTCATCATTCACTCTTAAGTTAGCGAAAAAATTTGTTATTGTTGTAGCATCGGTGAGGGTACCGTTAAACTTGAACGACCCTCTCTCGGCAGAATCAGAGGTATCTATATAGTAAAACATATTGGTCGCTTCCGAAGTTGTATAATCAGGTGTGAAGTTAATTAAACCCATAACCTGAAGCATCAAGGATGTTTCATGCACATCTGAATCTATCTCGTATGCACCGACGGTCATGATACTTCTCCTGAGTAAACCTCCACCATTCACCAATGTCACGTTCTCTTCCCCTACAGAATCTCCGTTTCCTTTTACGACTCTGAGTTCTTGGTGAATATATCCTTTGGAGTAGAGAATTTTAGCGTTTGTGTCGAGTATGTGAAAGTTATACGTGGCATCTTCACTCGTATCCTGAGTGCTGTGCGTTTCTTTAATTTCTCTGTACTCAAAACTTTCTATGTCTCTGATGACGTCTTCTGACGTTTGTTTTAATTCCCAAATATTGTTCATCTTTATTATATGCAGTAAAATTATTTTCGCTTCATATTCTTTGCAAGGATAGCTTCTAATTTATCTTCATTCACTACTTTTAAGCCTGCGCCTCTTCTAATGGATTTATTAAGGATTGACTCCAATTTACTATTCACTGCTTGCTGCACCTCTTGTTCAACCTCTTTCATAGCTACGTTCAAAGGCTTTCTCCCAAAGAAGCCTCGGCCTTGTATCCTCTTGCTTGCTCTGTAAAGTCTATGTCTGTTCATTTATTGTAAGTACAAAAATTTTCTTCACTCCACCAACAACCTGTAAAGAACTCTCTGATTATTGAGGTTAATTGGTACACCGTCCTGATTGGTCAGACGCATCCTGATCCTGTATACGTGGTTACTCTTTGTCT
This sequence comes from Amaurobius ferox, assembly GCA_951213105.1. Lineage (NCBI taxonomy): Eukaryota > Metazoa > Arthropoda > Arachnida > Araneae > Amaurobiidae > Amaurobius > Amaurobius ferox. The sequence continues at coordinate 167,225,940 of OX578139.1, read as the reverse complement.
TAAAAAAGATGGGTCTGTCAAAATCTTTAGAGAGCAAACTACCTGGCTCTTGCGCCGGCGTGAAAGAATGGATAACTTCCGATGCAAATTGGTTCAAATAAGCGCCCTCTATTATATCGCAATGGATATGAATATCATCGACGCTTCTAGAGATGTTAGCCACGTACTTGGCTTCTTGTTTCACTTCTTCGTAAACCTTTGGTTCAAATCCTAAAATCTCATGAAGCTTACTCTTCGATAAATCAAGCTTGTAGTGTTCTTTCAGTTTTATCACAAATCTCTGTCGAGCGAATATCACGCCAAACTGTATGGGAGGACTTTCGTTCCTGAAGTATGTCGTCATGTAATCGTTTAGCTCCCCCAGAGTATAATTTCCATCAGGAATAGTTAGATCATGCCAAAGGCTGCCATCGTAGAATGAAAGCTTGTTGTTCTCGTAGGCCTTGCAAATGTTGTACCATGAAACCCATAAGGAAAAAGATTGCAAAGCAACCCTCTTGATCTTCAGAGGCGTAGCGTATTCGACAGTAAAGTCTTCTGATTTTGGGTAGTCTTTTGAGTTTAATATAAGCAGAGTCATTTTATTATAAGCATTTTTTTTTATTTTAATAGGCTTTGACCTATTAAAATAACACGCATGCTTCATTAAAGTAGCACTTTCTTCTCATTATGATCACTTGGTTCTTGAGTTAGGGAGTACAAGATGTCCCAAGGAAGGTGGCCTCTATTTCTCTTTTTTATGTATGTCATACTGAAGTAGCCACAGCGGTCAGATGTGGGTTTCTGCAGGAAGCTTGAATTGTATCGAACTTCCTTATTTGATGATCTCAGGTAGCGAAATATGTTTGCTGGGATAATGACATCCTTTAAAGGAATATTGTTATATTTGTAGTCTCCGAATGAATCAAAATATTCTACAAAATTATTATGTGGATCGTTGTAGTAGGCCACCCAATGAGTACCAGGCCCTGTCGACAAGTCTAAATTAATAATTCCACTTTCAAACTTTCTCATCTTTTTGGGTAGCATGTCAGATGTGAAGACGCCACGAAACCCTTTCTCACCATTCATACATTCCTCGATCAGTTTGTTCGAGATTCCCAGTTTTGTAGAACGCCTTTCCCCTTTTTTTTCTTTCCCTTGCAACCGGATCCGCTCACTTTATCCATAATCTTTTTAGCTCCCCATCCAGCTGCCCCCGAAAGAGCACCGGTAGCCAAAGTGGTGAGAATGGGGATAAGAAAAGGCAAGAATCCACCATTTTTCTCCAGTTGTGTTTTGCTGATCTTTATGCGTTTGCCCTTCTTTAGTTGCTCGATCTGTGTTTGAGTAAGATATAGATCATGATTTGGCGCCTTGGAGGTATTGATCTGTAAAGTGACCTCCTCTTTTTTCTTGTGTGCAGTCTTTAACTTGTTGATCTGATGATCACTCAGATGTACTTTTGTTTTAACGTAGTTACTCATTTATTATATGCAGAGAAAAATTTTCGCTAGCTCAAAAACTTTGCGTAGTAGCTTTTTACAAAATCATTGGTTAGCTCACCCTTTTTTAAAAGCGTATCCAACAGAGTAACGATTTTATTGTAGAGCTTTTTACTTTTACTCCCACTACATCTTTTATCCGTCAGCCGCGAAAGCAGCTCCATCCCATCGATACCCTCGCCTGTATAATAATGTCCATCCCTGAGTGTTTTGAGTGCTTTTGTATAGTTCCTCATCATTTGAATTTTGTGGTTATACTTGGCCAACTCTTTTCTTAAATATTCTTTCCTATCTCCATTATCTTCTGTGACGTTCATCCATTCTTTCTTTATAGGCCCTTTTCTAGTTCCGAATTCTTTATTTCTGTCGTTGGCACGTTTTATGATTTCATTCAGCTCGCCCTCACTTTTGCTCACTAATTCTGAAGGCAATTCAAAACCCTCTTTTCTGATGAAAGACTCGTCTAGATCCTTATTTAAGTTTAAATTATAAATCGTGCGCTCCAAATCTTTTATTCCATATTCTAATTCAGGAATTCTTGTGGATTCTAACGATGGAATGGATATTTCCTGCATTACATCCTGAACAGCTTTATGAACAGCTTTCATTTGCTCGTTTCTCGATACTTCCTGCTGAGCCAACTGTTCGGTCACAGGCTTATGAAACTCTGTTAACGTTTCTCGAACACCTAATTTGTCTTGAAGCTGCTGCTCGTTTTTTCTTCTGAGATCTTTTTGTAACTCACCCAATCTTTTTTGGGCTAGTATCTGCCCCTTTATCTTTTCGATGCGTTCCTTCTCTAATTGATTCATCTTTATTACTTGGCAAATAAATGTTTGCCTTAAAGTAAATGTTTTTGCTTTAAAGCAAATATTTTTGCCTTAAAGTAAATGTTTTTCACCCTAAATAAAGATATGATTCGAATAAAGAATTACACGCAACCTGAAGAGTTTGCATATGCTGATCAGCATCCTCTGCTACCCAAACATCCCTTCAGACTCTTAATCACCGGACCCTCAGGGTGTGGTAAAACAAACTTGCTTCTTAACTTCATCTACGATTGGTTGAAGTTTGACAATCTCTACGTATGTGCTAAAGACATCTTTGAGCCCAAGTATTCATCTCTACAAGAAACATACACGCAGTTTAATGATATAGAGGAAGATGATATTCTAAACCTTAAAAAAGTTAAGAAGGCCGATAAAGAAAAATTTTTAGAAATGTTTCACAAGTTCAAGAAGGAAACATTATTCACGTCAGAGTTGAGCGATTTTATAACAGTGGATGAACTTGATCCTAGCGTTAAGAATCTAGTTGTATTCGATGACTGCGTGACTGAAAAGAAGCAAAAAGTCATAGAGGACCTATTCATAAGAGGTAGAAAGAAAAATGCGTCCATCATCTATATATCTCAATCATATTACTCAACACCCATCAACATACGCAAGAACTGTAACTACTTTATCTTCTTTCAACTCCAACCAAGAGAGGTTAAACAAATCCTGCGAGAAATCGATGGTAGTCTCACCAGCGGGGAGTTCAATAGTATGTACAAAACGTGTGTCACGAAACCTCATGATTTTTTTATGCTTGATTTAGTTAACCCTGAAATGAGGTATAGGAAATGTTTTGATCCTTTAAATAAAACATGGAACAAAAATTAGAGTCATGGTTGTACGTATACAGAAAGAGCTACAAATTCTACAGTGATGTTAGTCTGTCTCTGACAGTTGCCAAGTTCTTGTTTGGTACTTCGAGTTTGACTGCTTTCGCTCTGCTTCCCCTAGCATCCTTGAGCATCGTGGTCAGTGTCATAGAGATTATTGATAAATCCTTGCATATCTCAGAACGGAAAGAAGAATACAAGTTTACCTACAAGTTTTATAAGTCTTTACTCAATTCCTTGAGAGCAAAGACTGTTTCGGAGGAGGAGGCTTTGATTAAAGAGCAAGAATTTATTAAGGACTTGCAGTACTTCCCCATGGAAAAATATTTGAAGAAGAAAGGTTTGAACGGGTACGAAAAATAATTTTACATTCTTAATAAATGAGCAAACACGATACAAAAAAGAAGATTAAAGGTGGAGATTTAGTCGGTTGGATGCAAGATAAGCTCAATCCACCAGAAATGCACCTTCCTGGTTATCAGTACTGTGGACCTTTTACAAAGCTTTCTAAAAGATTGACTAGAGGGGATCCAGGAGTTAACAGAGTAGATAAAGCATGCAAGAAGCATGACATAGCATACAGTCAAACAAAAGACACTAGACAGAGACATGTTGCAGATGAAGAGCTTTTAAAGGATCTAGCCACCATTGAAAACCCAAACAACGGATTTTATCCACTCGGAGAAAAACAAGCAAGGGCTGTGATCCGACCAATCATAAAAACCAAAAAAGTTTTTGGACTGGGTTCTATTGTGACATACTGCTTGATTTGTAAAAAGAAGACAGGCACACTAAAGGTTGAAAATTCGGTGACAAGCAACGGAAGGCCTGTTATGAAAGGTGAATGTGAAAAGTGTGGGTCAAGGAAAAGTTCTTTTTTAAAGTTGACGGGGTAACTCAGAACACCCCTAAACTGAGAGCTGTGTACTATGATCCTGAAACTGGATATTGCGGCATCACGGAGCTTGAGAGGAAGGTGCATGTTCCTAGAAAGGACATCGAAGAGTTCTTACACCAGCAAGATGTTTACACCAAACATAAACCACTTATCCGTAAATTCAAAAGGAGGAGAACTTACGTATCACACATTGATGACCAATGGCAAGCAGACTTGTTATTTTTAAAGTCATTATCAAGTTCTAATGATGGCAAAAACTACTTACTAACAGTCATAGACATTTTTAGCAAATATGGTTGGGCTATACCAGTTCGCAGGAAAACGGGTGAGGAAGTTACTATGGCGTTTAAAAAGATCTTTAAGGAAAGAATTCCTGAAAAAATTCAGACAGACAAAGGGACCGAGTTTATTAACAAAGAGACGCAACAACTGTTTAAAGAGAATAATATTCACTGGTTTACTACTGAAAACGTCGAAATCAAATGCTCCGTTGTGGAGCGTTTTAACAGAACTTTAAACGGTAAAATTAGGAAATACTTAGCGGCTAACAATACAAATAGATACGTAGATGTCTTGGATCAATTAGTGAAGAATTACAACAACTCATACCACAGAAGTATCAGAATGACACCCGCTGAAGCCAGTCTAGAAGAAAACAGTGGCGATGTGTATCACAATTTGTTTAAAGAAAAGGTCATACATAAACCCAAATACCAGGTAGGAGATAAAGTAAGAATATCAATATATAAGTCTACCTTCAGAAGGGGTTATCAAGCAACTTTTACAGAAGAAATATTCGTCATTTCTGAAGTGTTAGAAACCGACCCAATCACTTATAGAGTAAAGGACTCAAACAATGAAGAGGTGAAAGGTACCTTTTATGATAATGAACTGGTGAAGTATGATAAGAAAGACGATGTGTATAAGATTGAGAAAATAATCAGAAAGAAAGGGGACAAGTATCTAGTGAAATGGTTAGGCTATCCTGAGACCAGTTGGATCCATAAAAACGATCTTCTTTAAATTTATTTTTAATAGCTGTCAAAGCTATTAAAAATTCACGTCCTCACCACACCTAGTTGAACTTTCCTAGTAAGCCCAATTTAAAGCATTGAAAATGACTCTACAGATTTCTTCATTTTGGGTAAGCGTTTTCTTCATTTTAGGCAACTTAAGTGGGGTCTGATAACCCCTTTTCCGGAGCAAATGAAATAGAATGTATTCTTTGCTGATTAGGTTTTTTCGCTCTGGGAACATCTCTTCATATTTATGGCTAAAAGAACAAAAGTCTTCCAATAGCTCTTCTTCAAAAGGAATGTGGTACTCAGTGAGCCATGCAGATAGAGTTTTCATTCGATGTTTTCGCCTCTCTTGGATCTGCTTGTTTCTATAAAGATCGAGCAGATCAATAGGAGGCTCATTGGGATTATACCTCAGCTCCTCACCACATGTTGTGCAAACATACCAGCCATCATCATTTTTTCTCACATCTTCATGCTCGCATTCTCGAGCTCCTCCGTCTGATGCAACTTTCATGTCTAGACCTAGCATTCTTATTACTTCGAACACTTCCTTCATCATATTTATTATAGTAAGTCTTCCTTTTAACTGCTTTTAAATTTGATTGTACCCCTTCGATATTTTAAGCATTTAAAGAAACACATTTAGTATATAAATAGAAGAAGAACATGAGTGTTTACGTAGAAATTTACACGCGTTTAGATGATATACAAGCTCTATATTCCCATGTAGGTGGTGAAAAAATGTGTGCATTAGCTTATGTATGCGAAAATTTGACAGAAGTTCTAGAAAGTCTCGGTAACAATCACCCTACAGTATTCAGTGATGTGTACGATTTTTTATTGAGTCGCATTCATGAAATGGTTGAGATAGCCCATAATGACATTTTAGATGAACTGTATGACTATGTTGTGGCGCTAAATTTGGAATGATAAGTTTTAATGGTTTTTAACAATCATTAAAACTTTACTCCCTCGAAAAGTCGAAAAGCCTGAAAAAGTTCTATGAAAGTAAAAGCTGCCCTCCACATGTGGAGGGTAGCTTTTACGAGATAAGAGAGCAAAACAACAGCGAAGTAAATAAGCAGATTACTGGACAGTATGTCCCTAAGGAATTTATCCTCGAGATCGCCTCCTGGATCTCACCAAAGTTCTACTTCCAGTGCAACAGGGTCATCCTCAACTACTTTGTAAATGAATATAAGACGATGGACAAGAATGAGTTTGAAATGAAGCTTAAGGAGATCGAGGAGAAACTTGACACGATCCAACAGAAGCTTGAAATTTCAGTCGAGGACCGTGCACCCCAGCCTGCAAAAAAGGATAAGCGGGTCCTGGTAGGTTAAGTTTGCGTTTTAATGGTGTAATAACCATTAAAATGTTGAATGACTTTTAAATTTGATGGTACCCCTTCGACATTTTAAGCATTTAAAGAGAAGGGTTGCAGTATATAAAGCATGGATTTTCAATCGAAAACCGTTCGGCAGTTGCAAGACTACTGTCGGGAACATAATATTCGAGGATACTCGAAACTTAAAAAGGCGGAACTGATATCCCTCATTCATCCAATTGATTCATTCTCAACGAATCATAACGGGCTATCCAGTTTCCACGATGACTTGTTCATCAAGCAAAAGAAGAACAGAGTGCAGCTGTTCAGGTGTTGCAGTAAGTTATTTAAGGCATCTAGCATAGATAAGCACTTGCAAACTAAAGCTCATCGAAACTATAGACCAAAGAAGGCCTCTCAGAAGGAGGACCACAGAGATGATTTTGACAACATACAGAGCCTGCATCACATGACCATCAACCAACTACGTGATTTTTGTCGGACGCGTGGCATCACAGGTTATTCCAAATTACGAAAGGCAGACATCATCGCCCACATAGAAAGTGCATTGTTCAACCGTCACTTCAAATTCGATGCCGACCTGTTTTCAGATTCGCGAGAGAGAAGGCTATATACCCCCCTTGAGGTTGAGACGACATTTGAGTCTCGGTTGAAGACGTATGGTATCCCAAACGAACACAATCTGATGCTTCCCAAAGACTTTTTGAATGATGTTTCACCACTAGTCCGGGGTCTCATTACAAAACATCTCAAGAGGCTGCATGGTTTGAAGGTTAATATTGAGTTCCTCTGTGACTATGCAAAAGCAAAAGATGGAAAGGTGGAAGAAATGGAGAAAAACTTCAAAACAGAAAATGAGATCATCTTAGAATCCACTGATTTGGTAGATTATTACAGATCGGTTATCCAAAAGTTACTGACAGAGATGGAGGAGTTTGTTGCCAAGGGTTCAGGGTGGACGCTTGTCAGAATTAAAAGCCTTGAGGTAAGGATCAATAAATACAACCCGCTGAGAGGGGCATCCTACATCGATCTGCCGAAAAAGATTAAGGCTAAAAAGGCAGTCATAAACGTGCAAAATGAGGATAATAAGTGTTTCATGTGGGCAATACTCTCTGCACTGCACCCAGCGGAAGAACATGTCCAAAGAGTCACCAAATATAAACCGTATGAGAATGAGCTAAAGTTTGAAGGCATTGAGTTTCCAGTGAAGATGGAAGATAGAGTATTTAACAGGTTCGAAAAGTTGAATAACATATCGGTGAACATATATTCATACGAAGGTAATGATATTTACCCATTGAGAATCACTCAAAATAAGGAAGACACACACGTCAATTTGCTGTACATAAAGAATATGGAAGGAAACAGTCATTACTGTTGGATAAAAGACATGTCAAAATTGATAAGTGCTCAATTATCTAATCATGATGGTAGAGTATATCCCTGTGATCGATGTCTGTTAATTTATCGCTCTGAGGAAGCTCTTCAAGCTCATGAAACGGATTGTAGGAAGAATACACCAGTAAAGATTGTAATGCCCAAGGAGGACGAATCTCTGCGGTTCAAAAACTACCAAAGGTCTTTACGATTACCCTTTGTGATGTACGGAGACTTCGAGTGCTTGACAAACAAGATAAACACCTGCCGCCCTACAAAAGACAGCTCATTCTTACATAAATATCAAAAGCATGAACCTATGAGCTTCACTGTCTACATCAAATATAAACACGCAGACTATAAGGCACCAATCGCATACAGAGGACCCAATGCCGCCAAGCTGTTCTTTGATACAGTGAAGACTGAGGCGCTAGCGATAAAGAACATTTATGATAAGAAGCAACCCATCAAAATGACCGCCGAAGATGAAGAGCATTTCCAAAGGACCCATGTTTGCCATATCTGTGACGGAGATATCAGGAAGAAACCTTCACCCTATTCACCCAAGGATGAACCAGACTTCCGAAAAGTCAGAGATCATGACCATCTTCTCGATCCGGCGAAATGTGAATCGAACTACAGAGGACCTGCTCACAACCTTTGCAACCTAAAGTATCAAGAGCCTTCGTTCATTCCGGTGTTTATCCACAACTTATCTGGCTACGACGCCCATCTCTTCATAAAGGAGCTCGGTGGGGAGAAAGGAGACATTGATGTCATTCCGAACAACGAGGAGAGATACATTTCATTCAGTAAGGAGGTCGGGGCGAGGATGGTAGAAGGTGGCGATGGGAAACAAGTTAAGATACCTGGTATAAAGTTGAGGTTTGTCGACTCGTTCAAGTTCATGGCCGCTAGCCTCGACAGTCTTGCGAAGAACGTAAAGGAGTTCAGGGAGACAGCCAAGTACTTCCCCAAGGACAAACTGGACCTCGTCACCCGAAAAGGCGTCTATCCATACGATTACATGGACTCGTGGGACAAATGCGAAGAAACCAAGCTACCCCCACAAGAAGACTTTTACAACCAATTGAATGAGTCACACATAAAGGATGAGGACTACGAGCATGCTAAAAGGGTATGGAAGGCCTTCAACATTAAGACATTGGGTGAATATTCCGATTTGTATGTCAAGACTGATGTCCTCATCCTAGCCGACATCATGGAACACTTTAGAGATGTCTGTCTAAAGACCTATAAGTTGGATCCTGCATGGTACTTCACCGCGCCAGGACTCTCCTGGGATGCCATGCTCAAAACCACCGAGGTCGAGCTAAAGCTGTTGACAGACTATGACATGATACTCATGCTAGAAAAGGGGACCAGAGGAGGCATCTCTCAGTGCTGTAACCGATATGGGAGGGCGAACAACAAGTACGTGAAGGACTATGACGAGAACAAGAAGTCTAACTACCTGATGTACCTTGACGCCAACAACCTTTACGGATGGGCCATGAGTCAATACCTACCGCGTGGCGGCTTCAAGTGGAGCACTGTGTCAGATGTGACCCAAGTAGCGGATGACTCAGACACAGGATACATCATAGAGTGCGACCTACAGTACCCATCCCATCTGCACAACCTCCATTCAGACCTGCCTCTAGCACCTGAGAGCAGGATGCCCGATGGCTCAAAACAACCAAAACTACTGACGACCCTCTATGACAAAGAGCATTATGTGGTTCATTACAGGGTTTTGAAGCAACTGTTGCAGTTGGGGATGAAGCTCAAAAAGGTGCACAGAGTGTTGGAGTTTCAGCAGTCTCCCTGGTTGAAGAGGTACATAGACCTGAACACTGATATGAGGACCAAGGCAACCAATGACTTTGAGAAAGACTTCTTCAAACTTATGAACAACTCGGTCTTTGGCAAGACGATGGAAAATATCAGGAAGCGACTCGATATTAGGCTAGTATGCGATCCCCAGAAAGCGGAGAAGCTAGTTGCTAAGCCCAACTTCAAGGGGCGGACCATTTTCGACGAAAGATTAGCCGCCATGCATATGAACAAGACGAAAGTGATCTTTAATAAGCCAATATACGTCGGTATGAGTATCCTGGATCTATCCAAGCATCTGATGTACGACTTCCATTATAATCTTATGAAGCCTAAATACGGGGACGATATCAAGCTATTGTACATGGACACTGACAGTTACATCTACGACATACAGACCGAGGACTTTTATGAGGATATGAAAGGAATGATTGACTACTTTGATACATCAGATTATCCAGAAAACAATAGGTATGGAATGTCCCGAGTCAATAAGAAGGTCCTGGGGAAGATGAAGGATGAGAATGCAGGGATGATCTTGGAAGAGTTCGTTGGCTTAAGATCTAAGATGTATGCCTGTAAAACTGAAAAAGAGTTCATTAAAAAGTCAAAGGGTGTTAAGAAATGTGTAGTGAAAAATAGGATATCTTTCGGGGACTATAAAAGCTGTTTGTTCTCACAGGAAGTACACTACAGGACCATGAATCTCATCAGGAGCACAAAGCATGAGATTCATTCCATACAAGTCAATAAGATTGCCCTATCAGGAAAAGATGACAAGCGTCATATATTGGAAGATGGTATCCATACCTTGGCCTTGGGGCATTGCACAATTCAAAAATAAACCATGGGACAGTTTTAAACTTTAATGGTCATTAACCATTAAAGTTAACGGTAGTTCATGTCTGGAATGATGGTTAGGAGCTGCGGTAGTCTGTCCTCCACCTCTTCATCTGGGCATCCCTGCAGCTCCTTCTTGAAGCAACTCGCAAGCGAGATCTCCTCTCGGTTGTGGTTGTAGACCCTTGTGACCTTGTAGGGTTTGTTGTTGCCCTCTTTTGAACTGCCGTACAGGAGCCAGCACTTGGAGCTCACATCATCGATAAGAGTAGAGGGTTTATCGGTGATGTTGGCAAACAGGCCGAGGTTATCGACCTCCTCCCTGACCTGGCTGAGCAGAGTGTGTTTGATCGCGTGCTTGGAGAGGAAGATGTGCGGGAAGTGCAGGTGAAACCCGTTCTTGAGCGTGGTTTTGCCCTGGGTGCGGTCAGAGACGGAGAGCGGCTTCTCCTATGTGACAGCGGCAACAGAACGGTTGTTGTATATATTATAATGGTTTAATACCATTATAATAAAATTTAATGTACAATTTTAAACATTTGCGCTGGTAGTGCTTTCCCGACATCTTTTGTTCCCAAATATACAAAGAATATAGGTTTGGGCTCATCATTTAGCTTCATATATTCTGAAGCTCTTTGCTCGCATCGCTTCGGTAAAAACAAACTGGAGCCATCTTCTAACTCCACTACTAGTTTTTCCCCATATTTGGTTGCTATCTGCTTAATTTCACTGATAGGGTATTTTTCATCGATTGTGAGTTCATTCATCTTTTTATAGCTCCCTTCCAATGTACTAAGTGCGTTAAGTTTGTCCATGGTTTTTTGTTCTCTTCTATCTCTAAATGCATCTCTTTAAATGCTTAAAATATTGTCTCATCCGCGGAAAAGAGGGTGCTCGTCTCAGGGGGTACCCTTCGGGGGTCAACGACTTTTCGCTGATTTCTAAAAGTGGGTTCTGAAAGAGTCCTATGGGGTTGTCTTATACCATTGTTTTAAAAAGGGGGTGGAGATTTAATGGAGGGGCTGAGAACCATTCCTTTCTAAAAGTGGGTCTGATTTTAATGGAGGGGCTGAGAGCCATTCCTTTCTAAAAGTGGGTCTGATTTTAATGGAGGGGCTGAGAGCCATTCCTTTCTAAAAGTGGGTCTGATTTTAATGGAGGGGCTGAGAGCCATTCCTTTCTAAAAGTGGGTCTGATTTTTATAGGTGTTTGAGAGCCATTGTTTTTAAAAGTGGGTCTGATTTTAATGGAGGGGCTGAGAGCCATTCCTTTCTAAAAGTGGGTCTGATTTTTATAGGTGTTTGAGAGCCATTGTTTTTTAAAAGTGGGTGGAAATTTTATGGGGTTTTGAGTGCTATTACTTTCTAAAAGTGGTTCTGATTTTAATGGAGGGGGCTGAGAGCCATTACTTTCTAAAAGTGGGTGGAGTTTTTTTATGGAGGTGTTTATGGGTCTGGTCCAGCTCTGTCAATCCCATACTACTTTAGAGTTTATTAATTAAGGATTAATTAAGGGGGTCAATTAATTATTTCGTCGTAACCCGTTCACACAATATACCGAATTAATCAGCACGATGAGAGGAGTCCGAATCTATCAAAATCTCGCGCTTATGTGTCCTGGTACAGTCAGAAATTATTGTAAAGGGAGTAGCCAATCAGAATTCTAGCGAACTCTAATAATCTATTCGATTCGATTGCCAACTCGCAATCCAGATAAAGAGGGCGCGAGTTCAGCTGATGACGTCAGAAACACAATATCTTGATCCAAAGACTCCTAATCCCCCGATGATATTTTCGATCAGCAAGAAACCAATTTGTGTGAAAATTCATCAGGAACGTGCTAAAATATACAACAAACAAGTGAAAACATTAGCTACCAGAATTTTTTTTAATTCCATGGAACTATGGTTTATATTTTAGGAATGATATATATATATATATATTGTAGTCCGCGATCGCATATTATGTATCTGATGCATTCTGCCGAAATGTTATCATTTGCTTAATCTGCTGGAGAAGGATTCGGGTTCGCATTCATGGATCTTGGGTGTAGCTTAGTTATCAGACGTTTGCGGTGAACGTTTGAGGCGACGGCTACCTAGGCCTGACTCAATTGAGAAGTGAATGCTGGGCTCTAATATTTTGGCTATTTTTTGGCAAAAAGTTAGGGCCCCATCTTTAATATTAATGTTGGAACCAACTGAAAAACTCTCGAACGGCTGGCATAAAAAGGATTATTTGTGGTCTCTTTTCTTCCTCTCGGTCTGCTCCTCGAGGCGTGCGCGCAAAGTCCGCAGTCGCGGACGGCCGCCCTTTTGCTTTTCCCAGTTTCGCGCGCAGCGCGAAACTGGGAAAAAGGCCCCTCCCCGCGGCCGGGAGCGACGGAGGACTTCGCGCGCACGCCGAGAGGAGCAGACCGAGAGAAGACCGAGGAAGGAGCAGACCGAGGAAGAAAAAAAAACGGGGAAGAGAGGGAGAAATAGAAAAAAATCTGAGAGAGGGAGAGCGTGAGCGAGCAGATCTGAAACACAATGCATATCAAAATGAAGGTATTTAAAAAGTGGACGTAGGGTTAAGCCCAGGGAAAATTTTCTCAGTTTTTCGATCCGGGGCTTAGTTTTCGAGATATTTTGATTTTTAGAGTTTATTAATTAAGGATTAATTAAGGGGGTCAATTAATTATTTCGTCGTAACCCGTTCACACAATATACCGAATTAATCAGCACGATGAGAGGAGTCCGAATCTATCAAAATCTCGCGCTTATGTGTCCTGGTACAGTCAGAAATTATTGTAAAGGGAGTAGCCAATCAGAATTCTAGCGAACTCTAATAATCTATTCGATTCGATTGCCAACTCGCAATCCAGATAAAGAGGGCGCGAGTTCAGCTGATGACGTCAGAAACACAATATCTTGATCCAAAGACTCCTAATCCCCCGATGATATTTTCGATCAGCAAGAAACCAATTTGTGTGAAAATTCATCAGGAACGTGCTAAAATATACAACAAACAAGTGAAAACATTAGCTACCAGAATTTTTTTTAATTCCATGGAACTATGGTTTATATTTTAGGAATGATATATATATATATATATTGTAGTCCGCGATCGCATATTATGTATCTGATGCATTCTGCCGAAATGTTATCATTTGCTTAATCTGCTGGAGAAGGATTCGGGTTCGCATTCATGGATCTTGGGTGTAGCTTAGTTATCAGACGTTTGCGGTGAACGTTTGAGGCGACGGCTACCTAGGCCTGACTCAATTGAGAAGTGAATGCTGGGCTCTAATATTTTGGCTATTTTTTGGCAAAAAGTTAGGGCCCCATCTTTAATATTAATGTTGGAACCAACTGAAAAACTCTCGAACGGCTGGCATAAAAAGGATTATTTGTGGTCTCTTTTCTTCCTCTCGGTCTGCTCCTCGAGGCGTGCGCGCAAAGTCCGCAGTCGCGGACGGCCGCCCTTTTGCTTTTCCCAGTTTCGCGCGCAGCGCGAAACTGGGAAAAAGGCCCCTCCCCGCGGCCGGGAGCGACGGAGGACTTCGCGCGCACGCCGAGAGGAGCAGACCGAGAGAAGACCGAGGAAGGAGCAGACCGAGGAAGAAAAAAAAACGGGGAAGAGAGGGAGAAATAGAAAAAAATCTGAGAGAGGGAGAGCGTGAGCGAGCAGATCTGAAACACAATGCATATCAAAATGAAGGTATTTAAAAAGTGGACGTAGGGTTAAGCCCAGGGAAAATTTTCTCAGTTTTTCGATCCGGGGCTTAGTTTTCGAGATATTTTGATTTTTAGAGTTTATTAATTAAGGATTAATTAAGGGGGTCAATTAATTATTTCGTCGTAACCCGTTCACACAATATACCGAATTAATCAGCACGATGAGAGGAGTCCGAATCTATCAAAATCTCGCGCTTATGTGTCCTGGTACAGTCAGAAATTATTGTAAAGGGAGTAGCCAATCAGAATTCTAGCGAACTCTAATAATCTATTCGATTCGATTGCCAACTCGCAATCCAGATAAAGAGGGCGCGAGTTCAGCTGATGACGTCAGAAACACAATATCTTGATCCAAAGACTCCTAATCCCCCGATGATATTTTCGATCAGCAAGAAACCAATTTGTGTGAAAATTCATCAGGAACGTGCTAAAATATACAACAAACAAGTGAAAACATTAGCTACCAGAATTTTTTTTAATTCCATGGAACTATGGTTTATATTTTAGGAATGATATATATATATATATATTGTAGTCCGCGATCGCATATTATGTATCTGATGCATTCTGCCGAAATGTTATCATTTGCTTAATCTGCTGGAGAAGGATTCGGGTTCGCATTCATGGATCTTGGGTGTAGCTTAGTTATCAGACGTTTGCGGTGAACGTTTGAGGCGACGGCTACCTAGGCCTGACTCAATTGAGAAGTGAATGCTGGGCTCTAATATTTTGGCTATTTTTTGGCAAAAAGTTAGGGCCCCATCTTTAATATTAATGTTGGAACCAACTGAAAAACTCTCGAACGGCTGGCATAAAAAGGATTATTTGTGGTCTCTTTTCTTCCTCTCGGTCTGCTCCTCGAGGCGTGCGCGCAAAGTCCGCAGTCGCGGACGGCCGCCCTTTTGCTTTTCCCAGTTTCGCGCGCAGCGCGAAACTGGGAAAAAGGCCCCTCCCCGCGGCCGGGAGCGACGGAGGACTTCGCGCGCACGCCGAGAGGAGCAGACCGAGAGAAGACCGAGGAAGGAGCAGACCGAGGAAGAAAAAAAAACGGGGAAGAGAGGGAGAAATAGAAAAAAATCTGAGAGAGGGAGAGCGTGAGCGAGCAGATCTGAAACACAATGCATATCAAAATGAAGGTATTTAAAAAGTGGACGTAGGGTTAAGCCCAGGGAAAATTTTCTCAGTTTTTCGATCCGGGGCTTAGTTTTCGAGATATTTTGATTTTTAGAGTTTATTAATTAAGGATTAATTAAGGGGGTCAATTAATTATTTCGTCGTAACCCGTTCACACAATATACCGAATTAATCAGCACGATGAGAGGAGTCCGAATCTATCAAAATCTCGCGCTTATGTGTCCTGGTACAGTCAGAAATTATTGTAAAGGGAGTAGCCAATCAGAATTCTAGCGAACTCTAATAATCTATTCGATTCGATTGCCAACTCGCAATCCAGATAAAGAGGGCGCGAGTTCAGCTGATGACGTCAGAAACACAATATCTTGATCCAAAGACTCCTAATCCCCCGATGATATTTTCGATCAGCAAGAAACCAATTTGTGTGAAAATTCATCAGGAACGTGCTAAAATATACAACAAACAAGTGAAAACATTAGCTACCAGAATTTTTTTTAATTCCATGGAACTATGGTTTATATTTTAGGAATGATATATATATATATATATTGTAGTCCGCGATCGCATATTATGTATCTGATGCATTCTGCCGAAATGTTATCATTTGCTTAATCTGCTGGAGAAGGATTCGGGTTCGCATTCATGGATCTTGGGTGTAGCTTAGTTATCAGACGTTTGCGGTGAACGTTTGAGGCGACGGCTACCTAGGCCTGACTCAATTGAGAAGTGAATGCTGGGCTCTAATATTTTGGCTATTTTTTGGCAAAAAGTTAGGGCCCCATCTTTAATATTAATGTTGGAACCAACTGAAAAACTCTCGAACGGCTGGCATAAAAAGGATTATTTGTGGTCTCTTTTCTTCCTCTCGGTCTGCTCCTCGAGGCGTGCGCGCAAAGTCCGCAGTCGCGGACGGCCGCCCTTTTGCTTTTCCCAGTTTCGCGCGCAGCGCGAAACTGGGAAAAAGGCCCCTCCCCGCGGCCGGGAGCGACGGAGGACTTCGCGCGCACGCCGAGAGGAGCAGACCGAGAGAAGACCGAGGAAGGAGCAGACCGAGGAAGAAAAAAAAACGGGGAAGAGAGGGAGAAATAGAAAAAAATCTGAGAGAGGGAGAGCGTGAGCGAGCAGATCTGAAACACAATGCATATCAAAATGAAGGTATTTAAAAAGTGGACGTAGGGTTAAGCCCAGGGAAAATTTTCTCAGTTTTTCGATCCGGGGCTTAGTTTTCGAGATATTTTGATTTTTAGAGTTTATTAATTAAGGATTAATTAAGGGGGTCAATTAATTATTTCGTCGTAACCCGTTCACACAATATACCGAATTAATCAGCACGATGAGAGGAGTCCGAATCTATCAAAATCTCGCGCTTATGTGTCCTGGTACAGTCAGAAATTATTGTAAAGGGAGTAGCCAATCAGAATTCTAGCGAACTCTAATAATCTATTCGATTCGATTGCCAACTCGCAATCCAGATAAAGAGGGCGCGAGTTCAGCTGATGACGTCAGAAACACAATATCTTGATCCAAAGACTCCTAATCCCCCGATGATATTTTCGATCAGCAAGAAACCAATTTGTGTGAAAATTCATCAGGAACGTGCTAAAATATACAACAAACAAGTGAAAACATTAGCTACCAGAATTTTTTTTAATTCCATGGAACTATGGTTTATATTTTAGGAATGATATATATATATATATATTGTAGTCCGCGATCGCATATTATGTATCTGATGCATTCTGCCGAAATGTTATCATTTGCTTAATCTGCTGGAGAAGGATTCGGGTTCGCATTCATGGATCTTGGGTGTAGCTTAGTTATCAGACGTTTGCGGTGAACGTTTGAGGCGACGGCTACCTAGGCCTGACTCAATTGAGAAGTGAATGCTGGGCTCTAATATTTTGGCTATTTTTTGGCAAAAAGTTAGGGCCCCATCTTTAATATTAATGTTGGAACCAACTGAAAAACTCTCGAACGGCTGGCATAAAAAGGATTATTTGTGGTCTCTTTTCTTCCTCTCGGTCTGCTCCTCGAGGCGTGCGCGCAAAGTCCGCAGTCGCGGACGGCCGCCCTTTTGCTTTTCCCAGTTTCGCGCGCAGCGCGAAACTGGGAAAAAGGCCCCTCCCCGCGGCCGGGAGCGACGGAGGACTTCGCGCGCACGCCGAGAGGAGCAGACCGAGAGAAGACCGAGGAAGGAGCAGACCGAGGAAGAAAAAAAAACGGGGAAGAGAGGGAGAAATAGAAAAAAATCTGAGAGAGGGAGAGCGTGAGCGAGCAGATCTGAAACACAATGCATATCAAAATGAAGGTATTTAAAAAGTGGACGTAGGGTTAAGCCCAGGGAAAATTTTCTCAGTTTTTCGATCCGGGGCTTAGTTTTCGAGATATTTTGATTTTTAGAGTTTATTAATTAAGGATTAATTAAGGGGGTCAATTAATTATTTCGTCGTAACCCGTTCACACAATATACCGAATTAATCAGCACGATGAGAGGAGTCCGAATCTATCAAAATCTCGCGCTTATGTGTCCTGGTACAGTCAGAAATTATTGTAAAGGGAGTAGCCAATCAGAATTCTAGCGAACTCTAATAATCTATTCGATTCGATTGCCAACTCGCAATCCAGATAAAGAGGGCGCGAGTTCAGCTGATGACGTCAGAAACACAATATCTTGATCCAAAGACTCCTAATCCCCCGATGATATTTTCGATCAGCAAGAAACCAATTTGTGTGAAAATTCATCAGGAACGTGCTAAAATATACAACAAACAAGTGAAAACATTAGCTACCAGAATTTTTTTTAATTCCATGGAACTATGGTTTATATTTTAGGAATGATATATATATATATATATTGTAGTCCGCGATCGCATATTATGTATCTGATGCATTCTGCCGAAATGTTATCATTTGCTTAATCTGCTGGAGAAGGATTCGGGTTCGCATTCATGGATCTTGGGTGTAGCTTAGTTATCAGACGTTTGCGGTGAACGTTTGAGGCGACGGCTACCTAGGCCTGACTCAATTGAGAAGTGAATGCTGGGCTCTAATATTTTGGCTATTTTTTGGCAAAAAGTTAGGGCCCCATCTTTAATATTAATGTTGGAACCAACTGAAAAACTCTCGAACGGCTGGCATAAAAAGGATTATTTGTGGTCTCTTTTCTTCCTCTCGGTCTGCTCCTCGAGGCGTGCGCGCAAAGTCCGCAGTCGCGGACGGCCGCCCTTTTGCTTTTCCCAGTTTCGCGCGCAGCGCGAAACTGGGAAAAAGGCCCCTCCCCGCGGCCGGGAGCGACGGAGGACTTCGCGCGCACGCCGAGAGGAGCAGACCGAGAGAAGACCGAGGAAGGAGCAGACCGAGGAAGAAAAAAAAACGGGGAAGAGAGGGAGAAATAGAAAAAAATCTGAGAGAGGGAGAGCGTGAGCGAGCAGATCTGAAACACAATGCATATCAAAATGAAGGTATTTAAAAAGTGGACGTAGGGTTAAGCCCAGGGAAAATTTTCTCAGTTTTTCGATCCGGGGCTTAGTTTTCGAGATATTTTGATTTTTAGAGTTTATTAATTAAGGATTAATTAAGGGGGTCAATTAATTATTTCGTCGTAACCCGTTCACACAATATACCGAATTAATCAGCACGATGAGAGGAGTCCGAATCTATCAAAATCTCGCGCTTATGTGTCCTGGTACAGTCAGAAATTATTGTAAAGGGAGTAGCCAATCAGAATTCTAGCGAACTCTAATAATCTATTCGATTCGATTGCCAACTCGCAATCCAGATAAAGAGGGCGCGAGTTCAGCTGATGACGTCAGAAACACAATATCTTGATCCAAAGACTCCTAATCCCCCGATGATATTTTCGATCAGCAAGAAACCAATTTGTGTGAAAATTCATCAGGAACGTGCTAAAATATACAACAAACAAGTGAAAACATTAGCTACCAGAATTTTTTTTAATTCCATGGAACTATGGTTTATATTTTAGGAATGATATATATATATATATATTGTAGTCCGCGATCGCATATTATGTATCTGATGCATTCTGCCGAAATGTTATCATTTGCTTAATCTGCTGGAGAAGGATTCGGGTTCGCATTCATGGATCTTGGGTGTAGCTTAGTTATCAGACGTTTGCGGTGAACGTTTGAGGCGACGGCTACCTAGGCCTGACTCAATTGAGAAGTGAATGCTGGGCTCTAATATTTTGGCTATTTTTTGGCAAAAAGTTAGGGCCCCATCTTTAATATTAATGTTGGAACCAACTGAAAAACTCTCGAACGGCTGGCATAAAAAGGATTATTTGTGGTCTCTTTTCTTCCTCTCGGTCTGCTCCTCGAGGCGTGCGCGCAAAGTCCGCAGTCGCGGACGGCCGCCCTTTTGCTTTTCCCAGTTTCGCGCGCAGCGCGAAACTGGGAAAAAGGCCCCTCCCCGCGGCCGGGAGCGACGGAGGACTTCGCGCGCACGCCGAGAGGAGCAGACCGAGAGAAGACCGAGGAAGGAGCAGACCGAGGAAGAAAAAAAAACGGGGAAGAGAGGGAGAAATAGAAAAAAATCTGAGAGAGGGAGAGCGTGAGCGAGCAGATCTGAAACACAATGCATATCAAAATGAAGGTATTTAAAAAGTGGACGTAGGGTTAAGCCCAGGGAAAATTTTCTCAGTTTTTCGATCCGGGGCTTAGTTTTCGAGATATTTTGATTTTTAGAGTTTATTAATTAAGGATTAATTAAGGGGGTCAATTAATTATTTCGTCGTAACCCGTTCACACAATATACCGAATTAATCAGCACGATGAGAGGAGTCCGAATCTATCAAAATCTCGCGCTTATGTGTCCTGGTACAGTCAGAAATTATTGTAAAGGGAGTAGCCAATCAGAATTCTAGCGAACTCTAATAATCTATTCGATTCGATTGCCAACTCGCAATCCAGATAAAGAGGGCGCGAGTTCAGCTGATGACGTCAGAAACACAATATCTTGATCCAAAGACTCCTAATCCCCCGATGATATTTTCGATCAGCAAGAAACCAATTTGTGTGAAAATTCATCAGGAACGTGCTAAAATATACAACAAACAAGTGAAAACATTAGCTACCAGAATTTTTTTTAATTCCATGGAACTATGGTTTATATTTTAGGAATGATATATATATATATATATTGTAGTCCGCGATCGCATATTATGTATCTGATGCATTCTGCCGAAATGTTATCATTTGCTTAATCTGCTGGAGAAGGATTCGGGTTCGCATTCATGGATCTTGGGTGTAGCTTAGTTATCAGACGTTTGCGGTGAACGTTTGAGGCGACGGCTACCTAGGCCTGACTCAATTGAGAAGTGAATGCTGGGCTCTAATATTTTGGCTATTTTTTGGCAAAAAGTTAGGGCCCCATCTTTAATATTAATGTTGGAACCAACTGAAAAACTCTCGAACGGCTGGCATAAAAAGGATTATTTGTGGTCTCTTTTCTTCCTCTCGGTCTGCTCCTCGAGGCGTGCGCGCAAAGTCCGCAGTCGCGGACGGCCGCCCTTTTGCTTTTCCCAGTTTCGCGCGCAGCGCGAAACTGGGAAAAAGGCCCCTCCCCGCGGCCGGGAGCGACGGAGGACTTCGCGCGCACGCCGAGAGGAGCAGACCGAGAGAAGACCGAGGAAGGAGCAGACCGAGGAAGAAAAAAAAACGGGGAAGAGAGGGAGAAATAGAAAAAAATCTGAGAGAGGGAGAGCGTGAGCGAGCAGATCTGAAACACAATGCATATCAAAATGAAGGTATTTAAAAAGTGGACGTAGGGTTAAGCCCAGGGAAAATTTTCTCAGTTTTTCGATCCGGGGCTTAGTTTTCGAGATATTTTGATTTTTAGAGTTTATTAATTAAGGATTAATTAAGGGGGTCAATTAATTATTTCGTCGTAACCCGTTCACACAATATACCGAATTAATCAGCACGATGAGAGGAGTCCGAATCTATCAAAATCTCGCGCTTATGTGTCCTGGTACAGTCAGAAATTATTGTAAAGGGAGTAGCCAATCAGAATTCTAGCGAACTCTAATAATCTATTCGATTCGATTGCCAACTCGCAATCCAGATAAAGAGGGCGCGAGTTCAGCTGATGACGTCAGAAACACAATATCTTGATCCAAAGACTCCTAATCCCCCGATGATATTTTCGATCAGCAAGAAACCAATTTGTGTGAAAATTCATCAGGAACGTGCTAAAATATACAACAAACAAGTGAAAACATTAGCTACCAGAATTTTTTTTAATTCCATGGAACTATGGTTTATATTTTAGGAATGATATATATATATATATATTGTAGTCCGCGATCGCATATTATGTATCTGATGCATTCTGCCGAAATGTTATCATTTGCTTAATCTGCTGGAGAAGGATTCGGGTTCGCATTCATGGATCTTGGGTGTAGCTTAGTTATCAGACGTTTGCGGTGAACGTTTGAGGCGACGGCTACCTAGGCCTGACTCAATTGAGAAGTGAATGCTGGGCTCTAATATTTTGGCTATTTTTTGGCAAAAAGTTAGGGCCCCATCTTTAATATTAATGTTGGAACCAACTGAAAAACTCTCGAACGGCTGGCATAAAAAGGATTATTTGTGGTCTCTTTTCTTCCTCTCGGTCTGCTCCTCGAGGCGTGCGCGCAAAGTCCGCAGTCGCGGACGGCCGCCCTTTTGCTTTTCCCAGTTTCGCGCGCAGCGCGAAACTGGGAAAAAGGCCCCTCCCCGCGGCCGGGAGCGACGGAGGACTTCGCGCGCACGCCGAGAGGAGCAGACCGAGAGAAGACCGAGGAAGGAGCAGACCGAGGAAGAAAAAAAAACGGGGAAGAGAGGGAGAAATAGAAAAAAATCTGAGAGAGGGAGAGCGTGAGCGAGCAGATCTGAAACACAATGCATATCAAAATGAAGGTATTTAAAAAGTGGACGTAGGGTTAAGCCCAGGGAAAATTTTCTCAGTTTTTCGATCCGGGGCTTAGTTTTCGAGATATTTTGATTTTTAGAGTTTATTAATTAAGGATTAATTAAGGGGGTCAATTAATTATTTCGTCGTAACCCGTTCACACAATATACCGAATTAATCAGCACGATGAGAGGAGTCCGAATCTATCAAAATCTCGCGCTTATGTGTCCTGGTACAGTCAGAAATTATTGTAAAGGGAGTAGCCAATCAGAATTCTAGCGAACTCTAATAATCTATTCGATTCGATTGCCAACTCGCAATCCAGATAAAGAGGGCGCGAGTTCAGCTGATGACGTCAGAAACACAATATCTTGATCCAAAGACTCCTAATCCCCCGATGATATTTTCGATCAGCAAGAAACCAATTTGTGTGAAAATTCATCAGGAACGTGCTAAAATATACAACAAACAAGTGAAAACATTAGCTACCAGAATTTTTTTTAATTCCATGGAACTATGGTTTATATTTTAGGAATGATATATATATATATATATTGTAGTCCGCGATCGCATATTATGTATCTGATGCATTCTGCCGAAATGTTATCATTTGCTTAATCTGCTGGAGAAGGATTCGGGTTCGCATTCATGGATCTTGGGTGTAGCTTAGTTATCAGACGTTTGCGGTGAACGTTTGAGGCGACGGCTACCTAGGCCTGACTCAATTGAGAAGTGAATGCTGGGCTCTAATATTTTGGCTATTTTTTGGCAAAAAGTTAGGGCCCCATCTTTAATATTAATGTTGGAACCAACTGAAAAACTCTCGAACGGCTGGCATAAAAAGGATTATTTGTGGTCTCTTTTCTTCCTCTCGGTCTGCTCCTCGAGGCGTGCGCGCAAAGTCCGCAGTCGCGGACGGCCGCCCTTTTGCTTTTCCCAGTTTCGCGCGCAGCGCGAAACTGGGAAAAAGGCCCCTCCCCGCGGCCGGGAGCGACGGAGGACTTCGCGCGCACGCCGAGAGGAGCAGACCGAGAGAAGACCGAGGAAGGAGCAGACCGAGGAAGAAAAAAAAACGGGGAAGAGAGGGAGAAATAGAAAAAAATCTGAGAGAGGGAGAGCGTGAGCGAGCAGATCTGAAACACAATGCATATCAAAATGAAGGTATTTAAAAAGTGGACGTAGGGTTAAGCCCAGGGAAAATTTTCTCAGTTTTTCGATCCGGGGCTTAGTTTTCGAGATATTTTGATTTTTAGAGTTTATTAATTAAGGATTAATTAAGGGGGTCAATTAATTATTTCGTCGTAACCCGTTCACACAATATACCGAATTAATCAGCACGATGAGAGGAGTCCGAATCTATCAAAATCTCGCGCTTATGTGTCCTGGTACAGTCAGAAATTATTGTAAAGGGAGTAGCCAATCAGAATTCTAGCGAACTCTAATAATCTATTCGATTCGATTGCCAACTCGCAATCCAGATAAAGAGGGCGCGAGTTCAGCTGATGACGTCAGAAACACAATATCTTGATCCAAAGACTCCTAATCCCCCGATGATATTTTCGATCAGCAAGAAACCAATTTGTGTGAAAATTCATCAGGAACGTGCTAAAATATACAACAAACAAGTGAAAACATTAGCTACCAGAATTTTTTTTAATTCCATGGAACTATGGTTTATATTTTAGGAATGATATATATATATATATATTGTAGTCCGCGATCGCATATTATGTATCTGATGCATTCTGCCGAAATGTTATCATTTGCTTAATCTGCTGGAGAAGGATTCGGGTTCGCATTCATGGATCTTGGGTGTAGCTTAGTTATCAGACGTTTGCGGTGAACGTTTGAGGCGACGGCTACCTAGGCCTGACTCAATTGAGAAGTGAATGCTGGGCTCTAATATTTTGGCTATTTTTTGGCAAAAAGTTAGGGCCCCATCTTTAATATTAATGTTGGAACCAACTGAAAAACTCTCGAACGGCTGGCATAAAAAGGATTATTTGTGGTCTCTTTTCTTCCTCTCGGTCTGCTCCTCGAGGCGTGCGCGCAAAGTCCGCAGTCGCGGACGGCCGCCCTTTTGCTTTTCCCAGTTTCGCGCGCAGCGCGAAACTGGGAAAAAGGCCCCTCCCCGCGGCCGGGAGCGACGGAGGACTTCGCGCGCACGCCGAGAGGAGCAGACCGAGAGAAGACCGAGGAAGGAGCAGACCGAGGAAGAAAAAAAAACGGGGAAGAGAGGGAGAAATAGAAAAAAATCTGAGAGAGGGAGAGCGTGAGCGAGCAGATCTGAAACACAATGCATATCAAAATGAAGGTATTTAAAAAGTGGACGTAGGGTTAAGCCCAGGGAAAATTTTCTCAGTTTTTCGATCCGGGGCTTAGTTTTCGAGATATTTTGATTTTTAGAGTTTATTAATTAAGGATTAATTAAGGGGGTCAATTAATTATTTCGTCGTAACCCGTTCACACAATATACCGAATTAATCAGCACGATGAGAGGAGTCCGAATCTATCAAAATCTCGCGCTTATGTGTCCTGGTACAGTCAGAAATTATTGTAAAGGGAGTAGCCAATCAGAATTCTAGCGAACTCTAATAATCTATTCGATTCGATTGCCAACTCGCAATCCAGATAAAGAGGGCGCGAGTTCAGCTGATGACGTCAGAAACACAATATCTTGATCCAAAGACTCCTAATCCCCCGATGATATTTTCGATCAGCAAGAAACCAATTTGTGTGAAAATTCATCAGGAACGTGCTAAAATATACAACAAACAAGTGAAAACATTAGCTACCAGAATTTTTTTTAATTCCATGGAACTATGGTTTATATTTTAGGAATGATATATATATATATATTGTAGTCCGCGATCGCATATTATGTATCTGATGCATTCTGCCGAAATGTTATCATTTGCTTAATCTGCTGGAGAAGGATTCGGGTTCGCATTCATGGATCTTGGGTGTAGCTTAGTTATCAGACGTTTGCGGTGAACGTTTGAGGCGACGGCTACCTAGGCCTGACTCAATTGAGAAGTGAATGCTGGGCTCTAATATTTTGGCTATTTTTTGGCAAAAAGTTAGGGCCCCATCTTTAATATTAATGTTGGAACCAACTGAAAAACTCTCGAACGGCTGGCATAAAAAGGATTATTTGTGGTCTCTTTTCTTCCTCTCGGTCTGCTCCTCGAGGCGTGCGCGCAAAGTCCGCAGTCGCGGACGGCCGCCCTTTTGCTTTTCCCAGTTTCGCGCGCAGCGCGAAACTGGGAAAAAGGCCCCTCCCCGCGGCCGGGAGCGACGGAGGACTTCGCGCGCACGCCGAGAGGAGCAGACCGAGAGAAGACCGAGGAAGGAGCAGACCGAGGAAGAAAAAAAAACGGGGAAGAGAGGGAGAAATAGAAAAAAATCTGAGAGAGGGAGAGCGTGAGCGAGCAGATCTGAAACACAATGCATATCAAAATGAAGGTATTTAAAAAGTGGACGTAGGGTTAAGCCCAGGGAAAATTTTCTCAGTTTTTCGATCCGGGGCTTAGTTTTCGAGATATTTTGATTTTTAGAGTTTATTAATTAAGGATTAATTAAGGGGGTCAATTAATTATTTCGTCGTAACCCGTTCACACAATATACCGAATTAATCAGCACGATGAGAGGAGTCCGAATCTATCAAAATCTCGCGCTTATGTGTCCTGGTACAGTCAGAAATTATTGTAAAGGGAGTAGCCAATCAGAATTCTAGCGAACTCTAATAATCTATTCGATTCGATTGCCAACTCGCAATCCAGATAAAGAGGGCGCGAGTTCAGCTGATGACGTCAGAAACACAATATCTTGATCCAAAGACTCCTAATCCCCCGATGATATTTTCGATCAGCAAGAAACCAATTTGTGTGAAAATTCATCAGGAACGTGCTAAAATATACAACAAACAAGTGAAAACATTAGCTACCAGAATTTTTTTTAATTCCATGGAACTATGGTTTATATTTTAGGAATGATATATATATATATATATTGTAGTCCGCGATCGCATATTATGTATCTGATGCATTCTGCCGAAATGTTATCATTTGCTTAATCTGCTGGAGAAGGATTCGGGTTCGCATTCATGGATCTTGGGTGTAGCTTAGTTATCAGACGTTTGCGGTGAACGTTTGAGGCGACGGCTACCTAGGCCTGACTCAATTGAGAAGTGAATGCTGGGCTCTAATATTTTGGCTATTTTTTGGCAAAAAGTTAGGGCCCCATCTTTAATATTAATGTTGGAACCAACTGAAAAACTCTCGAACGGCTGGCATAAAAAGGATTATTTGTGGTCTCTTTTCTTCCTCTCGGTCTGCTCCTCGAGGCGTGCGCGCAAAGTCCGCAGTCGCGGACGGCCGCCCTTTTGCTTTTCCCAGTTTCGCGCGCAGCGCGAAACTGGGAAAAAGGCCCCTCCCCGCGGCCGGGAGCGACGGAGGACTTCGCGCGCACGCCGAGAGGAGCAGACCGAGAGAAGACCGAGGAAGGAGCAGACCGAGGAAGAAAAAAAAACGGGGAAGAGAGGGAGAAATAGAAAAAAATCTGAGAGAGGGAGAGCGTGAGCGAGCAGATCTGAAACACAATGCATATCAAAATGAAGGTATTTAAAAAGTGGACGTAGGGTTAAGCCCAGGGAAAATTTTCTCAGTTTTTCGATCCGGGGCTTAGTTTTCGAGATATTTTGATTTTTAGAGTTTATTAATTAAGGATTAATTAAGGGGGTCAATTAATTATTTCGTCGTAACCCGTTCACACAATATACCGAATTAATCAGCACGATGAGAGGAGTCCGAATCTATCAAAATCTCGCGCTTATGTGTCCTGGTACAGTCAGAAATTATTGTAAAGGGAGTAGCCAATCAGAATTCTAGCGAACTCTAATAATCTATTCGATTCGATTGCCAACTCGCAATCCAGATAAAGAGGGCGCGAGTTCAGCTGATGACGTCAGAAACACAATATCTTGATCCAAAGACTCCTAATCCCCCGATGATATTTTCGATCAGCAAGAAACCAATTTGTGTGAAAATTCATCAGGAACGTGCTAAAATATACAACAAACAAGTGAAAACATTAGCTACCAGAATTTTTTTTAATTCCATGGAACTATGGTTTATATTTTAGGAATGATATATATATATATATATTGTAGTCCGCGATCGCATATTATGTATCTGATGCATTCTGCCGAAATGTTATCATTTGCTTAATCTGCTGGAGAAGGATTCGGGTTCGCATTCATGGATCTTGGGTGTAGCTTAGTTATCAGACGTTTGCGGTGAACGTTTGAGGCGACGGCTACCTAGGCCTGACTCAATTGAGAAGTGAATGCTGGGCTCTAATATTTTGGCTATTTTTTGGCAAAAAGTTAGGGCCCCATCTTTAATATTAATGTTGGAACCAACTGAAAAACTCTCGAACGGCTGGCATAAAAAGGATTATTTGTGGTCTCTTTTCTTCCTCTCGGTCTGCTCCTCGAGGCGTGCGCGCAAAGTCCGCAGTCGCGGACGGCCGCCCTTTTGCTTTTCCCAGTTTCGCGCGCAGCGCGAAACTGGGAAAAAGGCCCCTCCCCGCGGCCGGGAGCGACGGAGGACTTCGCGCGCACGCCGAGAGGAGCAGACCGAGAGAAGACCGAGGAAGGAGCAGACCGAGGAAGAAAAAAAAACGGGGAAGAGAGGGAGAAATAGAAAAAAATCTGAGAGAGGGAGAGCGTGAGCGAGCAGATCTGAAACACAATGCATATCAAAATGAAGGTATTTAAAAAGTGGACGTAGGGTTAAGCCCAGGGAAAATTTTCTCAGTTTTTCGATCCGGGGCTTAGTTTTCGAGATATTTTGATTTTTAGAGTTTATTAATTAAGGATTAATTAAGGGGGTCAATTAATTATTTCGTCGTAACCCGTTCACACAATATACCGAATTAATCAGCACGATGAGAGGAGTCCGAATCTATCAAAATCTCGCGCTTATGTGTCCTGGTACAGTCAGAAATTATTGTAAAGGGAGTAGCCAATCAGAATTCTAGCGAACTCTAATAATCTATTCGATTCGATTGCCAACTCGCAATCCAGATAAAGAGGGCGCGAGTTCAGCTGATGACGTCAGAAACACAATATCTTGATCCAAAGACTCCTAATCCCCCGATGATATTTTCGATCAGCAAGAAACCAATTTGTGTGAAAATTCATCAGGAACGTGCTAAAATATACAACAAACAAGTGAAAACATTAGCTACCAGAATTTTTTTTAATTCCATGGAACTATGGTTTATATTTTAGGAATGATATATATATATATATATTGTAGTCCGCGATCGCATATTATGTATCTGATGCATTCTGCCGAAATGTTATCATTTGCTTAATCTGCTGGAGAAGGATTCGGGTTCGCATTCATGGATCTTGGGTGTAGCTTAGTTATCAGACGTTTGCGGTGAACGTTTGAGGCGACGGCTACCTAGGCCTGACTCAATTGAGAAGTGAATGCTGGGCTCTAATATTTTGGCTATTTTTTGGCAAAAAGTTAGGGCCCCATCTTTAATATTAATGTTGGAACCAACTGAAAAACTCTCGAACGGCTGGCATAAAAAGGATTATTTGTGGTCTCTTTTCTTCCTCTCGGTCTGCTCCTCGAGGCGTGCGCGCAAAGTCCGCAGTCGCGGACGGCCGCCCTTTTGCTTTTCCCAGTTTCGCGCGCAGCGCGAAACTGGGAAAAAGGCCCCTCCCCGCGGCCGGGAGCGACGGAGGACTTCGCGCGCACGCCGAGAGGAGCAGACCGAGAGAAGACCGAGGAAGGAGCAGACCGAGGAAGAAAAAAAAACGGGGAAGAGAGGGAGAAATAGAAAAAAATCTGAGAGAGGGAGAGCGTGAGCGAGCAGATCTGAAACACAATGCATATCAAAATGAAGGTATTTAAAAAGTGGACGTAGGGTTAAGCCCAGGGAAAATTTTCTCAGTTTTTCGATCCGGGGCTTAGTTTTCGAGATATTTTGATTTTTAGAGTTTATTAATTAAGGATTAATTAAGGGGGTCAATTAATTATTTCGTCGTAACCCGTTCACACAATATACCGAATTAATCAGCACGATGAGAGGAGTCCGAATCTATCAAAATCTCGCGCTTATGTGTCCTGGTACAGTCAGAAATTATTGTAAAGGGAGTAGCCAATCAGAATTCTAGCGAACTCTAATAATCTATTCGATTCGATTGCCAACTCGCAATCCAGATAAAGAGGGCGCGAGTTCAGCTGATGACGTCAGAAACACAATATCTTGATCCAAAGACTCCTAATCCCCCGATGATATTTTCGATCAGCAAGAAACCAATTTGTGTGAAAATTCATCAGGAACGTGCTAAAATATACAACAAACAAGTGAAAACATTAGCTACCAGAATTTTTTTTAATTCCATGGAACTATGGTTTATATTTTAGGAATGATATATATATATATATATTGTAGTCCGCGATCGCATATTATGTATCTGATGCATTCTGCCGAAATGTTATCATTTGCTTAATCTGCTGGAGAAGGATTCGGGTTCGCATTCATGGATCTTGGGTGTAGCTTAGTTATCAGACGTTTGCGGTGAACGTTTGAGGCGACGGCTACCTAGGCCTGACTCAATTGAGAAGTGAATGCTGGGCTCTAATATTTTGGCTATTTTTTGGCAAAAAGTTAGGGCCCCATCTTTAATATTAATGTTGGAACCAACTGAAAAACTCTCGAACGGCTGGCATAAAAAGGATTATTTGTGGTCTCTTTTCTTCCTCTCGGTCTGCTCCTCGAGGCGTGCGCGCAAAGTCCGCAGTCGCGGACGGCCGCCCTTTTGCTTTTCCCAGTTTCGCGCGCAGCGCGAAACTGGGAAAAAGGCCCCTCCCCGCGGCCGGGAGCGACGGAGGACTTCGCGCGCACGCCGAGAGGAGCAGACCGAGAGAAGACCGAGGAAGGAGCAGACCGAGGAAGAAAAAAAAACGGGGAAGAGAGGGAGAAATAGAAAAAAATCTGAGAGAGGGAGAGCGTGAGCGAGCAGATCTGAAACACAATGCATATCAAAATGAAGGTATTTAAAAAGTGGACGTAGGGTTAAGCCCAGGGAAAATTTTCTCAGTTTTTCGATCCGGGGCTTAGTTTTCGAGATATTTTGATTTTTAGAGTTTATTAATTAAGGATTAATTAAGGGGGTCAATTAATTATTTCGTCGTAACCCGTTCACACAATATACCGAATTAATCAGCACGATGAGAGGAGTCCGAATCTATCAAAATCTCGCGCTTATGTGTCCTGGTACAGTCAGAAATTATTGTAAAGGGAGTAGCCAATCAGAATTCTAGCGAACTCTAATAATCTATTCGATTCGATTGCCAACTCGCAATCCAGATAAAGAGGGCGCGAGTTCAGCTGATGACGTCAGAAACACAATATCTTGATCCAAAGACTCCTAATCCCCCGATGATATTTTCGATCAGCAAGAAACCAATTTGTGTGAAAATTCATCAGGAACGTGCTAAAATATACAACAAACAAGTGAAAACATTAGCTACCAGAATTTTTTTTAATTCCATGGAACTATGGTTTATATTTTAGGAATGATATATATATATATATATTGTAGTCCGCGATCGCATATTATGTATCTGATGCATTCTGCCGAAATGTTATCATTTGCTTAATCTGCTGGAGAAGGATTCGGGTTCGCATTCATGGATCTTGGGTGTAGCTTAGTTATCAGACGTTTGCGGTGAACGTTTGAGGCGACGGCTACCTAGGCCTGACTCAATTGAGAAGTGAATGCTGGGCTCTAATATTTTGGCTATTTTTTGGCAAAAAGTTAGGGCCCCATCTTTAATATTAATGTTGGAACCAACTGAAAAACTCTCGAACGGCTGGCATAAAAAGGATTATTTGTGGTCTCTTTTCTTCCTCTCGGTCTGCTCCTCGAGGCGTGCGCGCAAAGTCCGCAGTCGCGGACGGCCGCCCTTTTGCTTTTCCCAGTTTCGCGCGCAGCGCGAAACTGGGAAAAAGGCCCCTCCCCGCGGCCGGGAGCGACGGAGGACTTCGCGCGCACGCCGAGAGGAGCAGACCGAGAGAAGACCGAGGAAGGAGCAGACCGAGGAAGAAAAAAAAACGGGGAAGAGAGGGAGAAATAGAAAAAAATCTGAGAGAGGGAGAGCGTGAGCGAGCAGATCTGAAACACAATGCATATCAAAATGAAGGTATTTAAAAAGTGGACGTAGGGTTAAGCCCAGGGAAAATTTTCTCAGTTTTTCGATCCGGGGCTTAGTTTTCGAGATATTTTGATTTTTAGAGTTTATTAATTAAGGATTAATTAAGGGGGTCAATTAATTATTTCGTCGTAACCCGTTCACACAATATACCGAATTAATCAGCACGATGAGAGGAGTCCGAATCTATCAAAATCTCGCGCTTATGTGTCCTGGTACAGTCAGAAATTATTGTAAAGGGAGTAGCCAATCAGAATTCTAGCGAACTCTAATAATCTATTCGATTCGATTGCCAACTCGCAATCCAGATAAAGAGGGCGCGAGTTCAGCTGATGACGTCAGAAACACAATATCTTGATCCAAAGACTCCTAATCCCCCGATGATATTTTCGATCAGCAAGAAACCAATTTGTGTGAAAATTCATCAGGAACGTGCTAAAATATACAACAAACAAGTGAAAACATTAGCTACCAGAATTTTTTTTAATTCCATGGAACTATGGTTTATATTTTAGGAATGATATATATATATATATATTGTAGTCCGCGATCGCATATTATGTATCTGATGCATTCTGCCGAAATGTTATCATTTGCTTAATCTGCTGGAGAAGGATTCGGGTTCGCATTCATGGATCTTGGGTGTAGCTTAGTTATCAGACGTTTGCGGTGAACGTTTGAGGCGACGGCTACCTAGGCCTGACTCAATTGAGAAGTGAATGCTGGGCTCTAATATTTTGGCTATTTTTTGGCAAAAAGTTAGGGCCCCATCTTTAATATTAATGTTGGAACCAACTGAAAAACTCTCGAACGGCTGGCATAAAAAGGATTATTTGTGGTCTCTTTTCTTCCTCTCGGTCTGCTCCTCGAGGCGTGCGCGCAAAGTCCGCAGTCGCGGACGGCCGCCCTTTTGCTTTTCCCAGTTTCGCGCGCAGCGCGAAACTGGGAAAAAGGCCCCTCCCCGCGGCCGGGAGCGACGGAGGACTTCGCGCGCACGCCGAGAGGAGCAGACCGAGAGAAGACCGAGGAAGGAGCAGACCGAGGAAGAAAAAAAAACGGGGAAGAGAGGGAGAAATAGAAAAAAATCTGAGAGAGGGAGAGCGTGAGCGAGCAGATCTGAAACACAATGCATATCAAAATGAAGGTATTTAAAAAGTGGACGTAGGGTTAAGCCCAGGGAAAATTTTCTCAGTTTTTCGATCCGGGGCTTAGTTTTCGAGATATTTTGATTTTTAGAGTTTATTAATTAAGGATTAATTAAGGGGGTCAATTAATTATTTCGTCGTAACCCGTTCACACAATATACCGAATTAATCAGCACGATGAGAGGAGTCCGAATCTATCAAAATCTCGCGCTTATGTGTCCTGGTACAGTCAGAAATTATTGTAAAGGGAGTAGCCAATCAGAATTCTAGCGAACTCTAATAATCTATTCGATTCGATTGCCAACTCGCAATCCAGATAAAGAGGGCGCGAGTTCAGCTGATGACGTCAGAAACACAATATCTTGATCCAAAGACTCCTAATCCCCCGATGATATTTTCGATCAGCAAGAAACCAATTTGTGTGAAAATTCATCAGGAACGTGCTAAAATATACAACAAACAAGTGAAAACATTAGCTACCAGAATTTTTTTTAATTCCATGGAACTATGGTTTATATTTTAGGAATGATATATATATATATATATTGTAGTCCGCGATCGCATATTATGTATCTGATGCATTCTGCCGAAATGTTATCATTTGCTTAATCTGCTGGAGAAGGATTCGGGTTCGCATTCATGGATCTTGGGTGTAGCTTAGTTATCAGACGTTTGCGGTGAACGTTTGAGGCGACGGCTACCTAGGCCTGACTCAATTGAGAAGTGAATGCTGGGCTCTAATATTTTGGCTATTTTTTGGCAAAAAGTTAGGGCCCCATCTTTAATATTAATGTTGGAACCAACTGAAAAACTCTCGAACGGCTGGCATAAAAAGGATTATTTGTGGTCTCTTTTCTTCCTCTCGGTCTGCTCCTCGAGGCGTGCGCGCAAAGTCCGCAGTCGCGGACGGCCGCCCTTTTGCTTTTCCCAGTTTCGCGCGCAGCGCGAAACTGGGAAAAAGGCCCCTCCCCGCGGCCGGGAGCGACGGAGGACTTCGCGCGCACGCCGAGAGGAGCAGACCGAGAGAAGACCGAGGAAGGAGCAGACCGAGGAAGAAAAAAAAACGGGGAAGAGAGGGAGAAATAGAAAAAAATCTGAGAGAGGGAGAGCGTGAGCGAGCAGATCTGAAACACAATGCATATCAAAATGAAGGTATTTAAAAAGTGGACGTAGGGTTAAGCCCAGGGAAAATTTTCTCAGTTTTTCGATCCGGGGCTTAGTTTTCGAGATATTTTGATTTTTAGAGTTTATTAATTAAGGATTAATTAAGGGGGTCAATTAATTATTTCGTCGTAACCCGTTCACACAATATACCGAATTAATCAGCACGATGAGAGGAGTCCGAATCTATCAAAATCTCGCGCTTATGTGTCCTGGTACAGTCAGAAATTATTGTAAAGGGAGTAGCCAATCAGAATTCTAGCGAACTCTAATAATCTATTCGATTCGATTGCCAACTCGCAATCCAGATAAAGAGGGCGCGAGTTCAGCTGATGACGTCAGAAACACAATATCTTGATCCAAAGACTCCTAATCCCCCGATGATATTTTCGATCAGCAAGAAACCAATTTGTGTGAAAATTCATCAGGAACGTGCTAAAATATACAACAAACAAGTGAAAACATTAGCTACCAGAATTTTTTTTAATTCCATGGAACTATGGTTTATATTTTAGGAATGATATATATATATATATATTGTAGTCCGCGATCGCATATTATGTATCTGATGCATTCTGCCGAAATGTTATCATTTGCTTAATCTGCTGGAGAAGGATTCGGGTTCGCATTCATGGATCTTGGGTGTAGCTTAGTTATCAGACGTTTGCGGTGAACGTTTGAGGCGACGGCTACCTAGGCCTGACTCAATTGAGAAGTGAATGCTGGGCTCTAATATTTTGGCTATTTTTTGGCAAAAAGTTAGGGCCCCATCTTTAATATTAATGTTGGAACCAACTGAAAAACTCTCGAACGGCTGGCATAAAAAGGATTATTTGTGGTCTCTTTTCTTCCTCTCGGTCTGCTCCTCGAGGCGTGCGCGCAAAGTCCGCAGTCGCGGACGGCCGCCCTTTTGCTTTTCCCAGTTTCGCGCGCAGCGCGAAACTGGGAAAAAGGCCCCTCCCCGCGGCCGGGAGCGACGGAGGACTTCGCGCGCACGCCGAGAGGAGCAGACCGAGAGAAGACCGAGGAAGGAGCAGACCGAGGAAGAAAAAAAAACGGGGAAGAGAGGGAGAAATAGAAAAAAATCTGAGAGAGGGAGAGCGTGAGCGAGCAGATCTGAAACACAATGCATATCAAAATGAAGGTATTTAAAAAGTGGACGTAGGGTTAAGCCCAGGGAAAATTTTCTCAGTTTTTCGATCCGGGGCTTAGTTTTCGAGATATTTTGATTTTTAGAGTTTATTAATTAAGGATTAATTAAGGGGGTCAATTAATTATTTCGTCGTAACCCGTTCACACAATATACCGAATTAATCAGCACGATGAGAGGAGTCCGAATCTATCAAAATCTCGCGCTTATGTGTCCTGGTACAGTCAGAAATTATTGTAAAGGGAGTAGCCAATCAGAATTCTAGCGAACTCTAATAATCTATTCGATTCGATTGCCAACTCGCAATCCAGATAAAGAGGGCGCGAGTTCAGCTGATGACGTCAGAAACACAATATCTTGATCCAAAGACTCCTAATCCCCCGATGATATTTTCGATCAGCAAGAAACCAATTTGTGTGAAAATTCATCAGGAACGTGCTAAAATATACAACAAACAAGTGAAAACATTAGCTACCAGAATTTTTTTTAATTCCATGGAACTATGGTTTATATTTTAGGAATGATATATATATATATATATTGTAGTCCGCGATCGCATATTATGTATCTGATGCATTCTGCCGAAATGTTATCATTTGCTTAATCTGCTGGAGAAGGATTCGGGTTCGCATTCATGGATCTTGGGTGTAGCTTAGTTATCAGACGTTTGCGGTGAACGTTTGAGGCGACGGCTACCTAGGCCTGACTCAATTGAGAAGTGAATGCTGGGCTCTAATATTTTGGCTATTTTTTGGCAAAAAGTTAGGGCCCCATCTTTAATATTAATGTTGGAACCAACTGAAAAACTCTCGAACGGCTGGCATAAAAAGGATTATTTGTGGTCTCTTTTCTTCCTCTCGGTCTGCTCCTCGAGGCGTGCGCGCAAAGTCCGCAGTCGCGGACGGCCGCCCTTTTGCTTTTCCCAGTTTCGCGCGCAGCGCGAAACTGGGAAAAAGGCCCCTCCCCGCGGCCGGGAGCGACGGAGGACTTCGCGCGCACGCCGAGAGGAGCAGACCGAGAGAAGACCGAGGAAGGAGCAGACCGAGGAAGAAAAAAAAACGGGGAAGAGAGGGAGAAATAGAAAAAAATCTGAGAGAGGGAGAGCGTGAGCGAGCAGATCTGAAACACAATGCATATCAAAATGAAGGTATTTAAAAAGTGGACGTAGGGTTAAGCCCAGGGAAAATTTTCTCAGTTTTTCGATCCGGGGCTTAGTTTTCGAGATATTTTGATTTTTAGAGTTTATTAATTAAGGATTAATTAAGGGGGTCAATTAATTATTTCGTCGTAACCCGTTCACACAATATACCGAATTAATCAGCACGATGAGAGGAGTCCGAATCTATCAAAATCTCGCGCTTATGTGTCCTGGTACAGTCAGAAATTATTGTAAAGGGAGTAGCCAATCAGAATTCTAGCGAACTCTAATAATCTATTCGATTCGATTGCCAACTCGCAATCCAGATAAAGAGGGCGCGAGTTCAGCTGATGACGTCAGAAACACAATATCTTGATCCAAAGACTCCTAATCCCCCGATGATATTTTCGATCAGCAAGAAACCAATTTGTGTGAAAATTCATCAGGAACGTGCTAAAATATACAACAAACAAGTGAAAACATTAGCTACCAGAATTTTTTTTAATTCCATGGAACTATGGTTTATATTTTAGGAATGATATATATATATATATATTGTAGTCCGCGATCGCATATTATGTATCTGATGCATTCTGCCGAAATGTTATCATTTGCTTAATCTGCTGGAGAAGGATTCGGGTTCGCATTCATGGATCTTGGGTGTAGCTTAGTTATCAGACGTTTGCGGTGAACGTTTGAGGCGACGGCTACCTAGGCCTGACTCAATTGAGAAGTGAATGCTGGGCTCTAATATTTTGGCTATTTTTTGGCAAAAAGTTAGGGCCCCATCTTTAATATTAATGTTGGAACCAACTGAAAAACTCTCGAACGGCTGGCATAAAAAGGATTATTTGTGGTCTCTTTTCTTCCTCTCGGTCTGCTCCTCGAGGCGTGCGCGCAAAGTCCGCAGTCGCGGACGGCCGCCCTTTTGCTTTTCCCAGTTTCGCGCGCAGCGCGAAACTGGGAAAAAGGCCCCTCCCCGCGGCCGGGAGCGACGGAGGACTTCGCGCGCACGCCGAGAGGAGCAGACCGAGAGAAGACCGAGGAAGGAGCAGACCGAGGAAGAAAAAAAAACGGGGAAGAGAGGGAGAAATAGAAAAAAATCTGAGAGAGGGAGAGCGTGAGCGAGCAGATCTGAAACACAATGCATATCAAAATGAAGGTATTTAAAAAGTGGACGTAGGGTTAAGCCCAGGGAAAATTTTCTCAGTTTTTCGATCCGGGGCTTAGTTTTCGAGATATTTTGATTTTTAGAGTTTATTAATTAAGGATTAATTAAGGGGGTCAATTAATTATTTCGTCGTAACCCGTTCACACAATATACCGAATTAATCAGCACGATGAGAGGAGTCCGAATCTATCAAAATCTCGCGCTTATGTGTCCTGGTACAGTCAGAAATTATTGTAAAGGGAGTAGCCAATCAGAATTCTAGCGAACTCTAATAATCTATTCGATTCGATTGCCAACTCGCAATCCAGATAAAGAGGGCGCGAGTTCAGCTGATGACGTCAGAAACACAATATCTTGATCCAAAGACTCCTAATCCCCCGATGATATTTTCGATCAGCAAGAAACCAATTTGTGTGAAAATTCATCAGGAACGTGCTAAAATATACAACAAACAAGTGAAAACATTAGCTACCAGAATTTTTTTTAATTCCATGGAACTATGGTTTATATTTTAGGAATGATATATATATATATATATTGTAGTCCGCGATCGCATATTATGTATCTGATGCATTCT
This sequence comes from Amaurobius ferox, assembly GCA_951213105.1. Classification (NCBI taxonomy): domain Eukaryota; kingdom Metazoa; phylum Arthropoda; class Arachnida; order Araneae; family Amaurobiidae; genus Amaurobius; species Amaurobius ferox. The sequence goes on along the minus strand of OX578139.1, from coordinate 167,188,121 downwards.
GCCGAAATGTTATCATTTGCTTAATCTGCTGGAGAAGGATTCGGGTTCGCATTCATGGATCTTGGGTGTAGCTTAGTTATCAGACGTTTGCGGTGAACGTTTGAGGCGACGGCTACCTAGGCCTGACTCAATTGAGAAGTGAATGCTGGGCTCTAATATTTTGGCTATTTTTTGGCAAAAAGTTAGGGCCCCATCTTTAATATTAATGTTGGAACCAACTGAAAAACTCTCGAACGGCTGGCATAAAAAGGATTATTTGTGGTCTCTTTTCTTCCTCTCGGTCTGCTCCTCGAGGCGTGCGCGCAAAGTCCGCAGTCGCGGACGGCCGCCCTTTTGCTTTTCCCAGTTTCGCGCGCAGCGCGAAACTGGGAAAAAGGCCCCTCCCCGCGGCCGGGAGCGACGGAGGACTTCGCGCGCACGCCGAGAGGAGCAGACCGAGAGAAGACCGAGGAAGGAGCAGACCGAGGAAGAAAAAAAAACGGGGAAGAGAGGGAGAAATAGAAAAAAATCTGAGAGAGGGAGAGCGTGAGCGAGCAGATCTGAAACACAATGCATATCAAAATGAAGGTATTTAAAAAGTGGACGTAGGGTTAAGCCCAGGGAAAATTTTCTCAGTTTTTCGATCCGGGGCTTAGTTTTCGAGATATTTTGATTTTTAGAGTTTATTAATTAAGGATTAATTAAGGGGGTCAATTAATTATTTCGTCGTAACCCGTTCACACAATATACCGAATTAATCAGCACGATGAGAGGAGTCCGAATCTATCAAAATCTCGCGCTTATGTGTCCTGGTACAGTCAGAAATTATTGTAAAGGGAGTAGCCAATCAGAATTCTAGCGAACTCTAATAATCTATTCGATTCGATTGCCAACTCGCAATCCAGATAAAGAGGGCGCGAGTTCAGCTGATGACGTCAGAAACACAATATCTTGATCCAAAGACTCCTAATCCCCCGATGATATTTTCGATCAGCAAGAAACCAATTTGTGTGAAAATTCATCAGGAACGTGCTAAAATATACAACAAACAAGTGAAAACATTAGCTACCAGAATTTTTTTTAATTCCATGGAACTATGGTTTATATTTTAGGAATGATATATATATATATATATTGTAGTCCGCGATCGCATATTATGTATCTGATGCATTCTGCCGAAATGTTATCATTTGCTTAATCTGCTGGAGAAGGATTCGGGTTCGCATTCATGGATCTTGGGTGTAGCTTAGTTATCAGACGTTTGCGGTGAACGTTTGAGGCGACGGCTACCTAGGCCTGACTCAATTGAGAAGTGAATGCTGGGCTCTAATATTTTGGCTATTTTTTGGCAAAAAGTTAGGGCCCCATCTTTAATATTAATGTTGGAACCAACTGAAAAACTCTCGAACGGCTGGCATAAAAAGGATTATTTGTGGTCTCTTTTCTTCCTCTCGGTCTGCTCCTCGAGGCGTGCGCGCAAAGTCCGCAGTCGCGGACGGCCGCCCTTTTGCTTTTCCCAGTTTCGCGCGCAGCGCGAAACTGGGAAAAAGGCCCCTCCCCGCGGCCGGGAGCGACGGAGGACTTCGCGCGCACGCCGAGAGGAGCAGACCGAGAGAAGACCGAGGAAGGAGCAGACCGAGGAAGAAAAAAAAACGGGGAAGAGAGGGAGAAATAGAAAAAAATCTGAGAGAGGGAGAGCGTGAGCGAGCAGATCTGAAACACAATGCATATCAAAATGAAGGTATTTAAAAAGTGGACGTAGGGTTAAGCCCAGGGAAAATTTTCTCAGTTTTTCGATCCGGGGCTTAGTTTTCGAGATATTTTGATTTTTAGAGTTTATTAATTAAGGATTAATTAAGGGGGTCAATTAATTATTTCGTCGTAACCCGTTCACACAATATACCGAATTAATCAGCACGATGAGAGGAGTCCGAATCTATCAAAATCTCGCGCTTATGTGTCCTGGTACAGTCAGAAATTATTGTAAAGGGAGTAGCCAATCAGAATTCTAGCGAACTCTAATAATCTATTCGATTCGATTGCCAACTCGCAATCCAGATAAAGAGGGCGCGAGTTCAGCTGATGACGTCAGAAACACAATATCTTGATCCAAAGACTCCTAATCCCCCGATGATATTTTCGATCAGCAAGAAACCAATTTGTGTGAAAATTCATCAGGAACGTGCTAAAATATACAACAAACAAGTGAAAACATTAGCTACCAGAATTTTTTTTAATTCCATGGAACTATGGTTTATATTTTAGGAATGATATATATATATATATATTGTAGTCCGCGATCGCATATTATGTATCTGATGCATTCTGCCGAAATGTTATCATTTGCTTAATCTGCTGGAGAAGGATTCGGGTTCGCATTCATGGATCTTGGGTGTAGCTTAGTTATCAGACGTTTGCGGTGAACGTTTGAGGCGACGGCTACCTAGGCCTGACTCAATTGAGAAGTGAATGCTGGGCTCTAATATTTTGGCTATTTTTTGGCAAAAAGTTAGGGCCCCATCTTTAATATTAATGTTGGAACCAACTGAAAAACTCTCGAACGGCTGGCATAAAAAGGATTATTTGTGGTCTCTTTTCTTCCTCTCGGTCTGCTCCTCGAGGCGTGCGCGCAAAGTCCGCAGTCGCGGACGGCCGCCCTTTTGCTTTTCCCAGTTTCGCGCGCAGCGCGAAACTGGGAAAAAGGCCCCTCCCCGCGGCCGGGAGCGACGGAGGACTTCGCGCGCACGCCGAGAGGAGCAGACCGAGAGAAGACCGAGGAAGGAGCAGACCGAGGAAGAAAAAAAAACGGGGAAGAGAGGGAGAAATAGAAAAAAATCTGAGAGAGGGAGGGAGGAAGGAAGGCGAAAAATGTTGAAGAGGGAGGAAGGAGAAAAATGGGGAAGAGGAAGGAGAAAAATGGGGAAGAGGAGGGAGAAAGGAGAAAAATGAAGAAAATCGAGGAGGGGAAGAGAAGAGGGAGGAGAAAGGATGAAAATATCGGAGGGGGAAAGAGGGAGGAGAAAGGATGAAAATATCGGAGGGGGAAAGAGGGAGGAGAAAGAAAAAATATATCGGAGAAGGGGAAAAGAGGAGAAACGAGGGAAGGAGAAGAGTGAAAAATTTGAAAAAGGGGAAAGAGGAAACGAGAAAGGAAAGAATTCAACAGGGGACAAGTGAAATAAGGAGAGGAGGAAAGGAAAAAGACAACAAAAAGTACGCCGGAAGAGGGGGGGGGGGGAGAGAATACAGATTCGACGATCTTTACAACTGGAACAGTTTCATTATCGTCCATTAACGATCTTTACAACTCACCGTGGTCGTTCGCTCAACCGGCGCGACCGTAGTCGTCGCCACGATCGTTGCACAGCCGCAGAACGACTACGGTGCGTTTTATTATCGTATATAGAGATTGTATATAGAAGATACTCACGTACTTACCAACGTACTCCAAAAATTCTCAGGTAACGCTGTTCTCGAGATAGGAGTTTACCCTGTATGGTGTGGTTAGGCTTCGTAAAGTCGAATCCGGTCGCAGAGCGAAGCACGTTCTATGAGCACGCGCGAGAAGTCCAAAGTTTCCGTGTAACTCGAATCGCGCTGCCTTTGCAGCGACAGATCGATACGCTCTGAAAAGCGAAGCAGGAGAAAATAGGATCCGATTCGGAATCTCTTACCAGTCGTTCGAAGGGCGGTTTCACTTCGATCCGAAATCAGGAGATTTTACCGCAAGAGACGTGAATTTCTTACCAGAACATTTTAAAAATTGGAGTTTTCGTGAATCCTTTCGAATGGAAGTGTATATTTTATGGAAGTGCTGGTGAGCCACAATTTTAAATATTGTATGGAATTGAAGCAATTATATTGTACTAATTGTCTTTCTTTACTACTGAATATACAGGAATAGTATATGTTATGTGGAATTGATTTGATTAAATATTTTACGACAATTTGATATTATAATGGTGTCTTTGAAAAATTATATTATATATATATTGTGAGGAAATACGCCATGTTAAATAAGTGAGCGTCAAATGGACATGATTTATTTGCATTTAAGTATATTTGATATTAAATGATTCCTTATAGAACCTACTGGATCAGATTTGTTTGCATTTTTTATTAATATGGTCAAACAATATGTACATATACATTATTTGACCATGTGTACATATGGTCAAATAATATGTACATACACATGTAGCATTTGCTTTCAGAATGTTTATTTATTTATTTTTTTTTCATTAATGAGAAAGGTTATGTTTTATGTCATTAGATTAAAGTTATAAATTAGAAAGTTAATTAATGAAAAGCAAGTTAAACATTAAAATTTTGAGATATTTCAAATTTAGTATACTAAAAAAAAATTTCATGGATTTAAAAACAAGCTCTTTTTTATAGATAAAATTTTGTTGTAGATACTTAAGGATTTAAAATGAAAAAAATAATAATTTTATATCATGTTTATTGCTGAAAAGCTGATGTTTTAGGGATTGGAAAAATTTTATTAGAAATAATTTTAAAACTCAACTTTTTCCAATTAAACTTGATTGAGTGTCACGAGGGGGTAAAAATATTTTGTGATCCTTGGGGATATATTTTTTTTAATTACAGTTTATTATTTTATATGTATAATCTTTGTGATGGGTAAGTAGTTATCAGGATTTTCGACTGAAATTCAGTCATCTTTCACGTTCCTTTGGAATTGTTCTTTGACATGCGCCCATGTGGAATGGTGTTCGTGTCAAAAACTTCTGGTGCAGATGAGCTTAACTAAAGTTTCTTGAAATTTAATTGAAGGATCCGCGGACTTTAGGAAGCTGGGCACCCATAGTGGGGGGCAAGTAAGATACTTGCCCTCCCATAGATGACTCATTGGACATGTTAGCTAATCGATATTGAATGCCTCAACCTTCAGTTCGTCACCATGAAAAAAAACGCTCTATGGGCACCCATAAGAGAGGGCAAGGGGTGTACTTGTTCTCCCCAGGACATTCAAGATCACAAACGTAGTTTTCAAACTAGTCGATATTGTAGGTGTCATCATATAGTTTGCACCCCTAGAAAAATTATATTTGCGCTTTGCTATGGGAGTCCATAGAAAAGAGCAAGGGGGGGGCATTACTCTCCCTTGGAAGTTTAAAGGTCACAAATGTAAACATCAAGCTAGTCAATTTTTTAAGTTTCATACTTTAGTTTGACCACCGCAGGAAAAAGTTTTTAGCATTCTTTGATCCTACTTCTTTCAATCAAGGTCGACTCCCTCCTGCAATTACCACACTATGTTTTTGATTGTACAATATTTTTAACACATATATATATTTGACATTATATATATATTATAAATATTTTTGACAATATATATATATATATATATATATATATATATATATATATATATATATAATAATAGAAGTTTGAACATCCAATGAACGAAAAGTAAGAAGATGTAACACGATAAACCTAACTTTTTAAAACACCCACAGAATAAAATATAATACAGCAAATCATCAATCAAATGGATAAAAAATACAAAACACAAGCTATCAAGTTACAGAAAATCAACCAAATTAAAAGGTATGGAAACAAAAAAAGAAAAACTTAAACTAAATTCAACTATCTAACTGGCTTACAAAACAAAAGTAAAAATCAACTAATCCTCAAGCAAATGGAAAAAAAATAAATAAAATAAATATCAAATCAACAAGTCAACGAGAAACATATAATACAAAGGTATGGAATCGAAATAAGTATAACAAACGAAATCAAGCACAAACTCCATACACGTGGACGAGGCTCTAAGCCTAAATCATGAATTGTTAACCTCTACAAAAATCTAATCATGTCCAAGTTTTTTGTAGAAGCAAACACAAAAATGTATGTTTCTGAAGAAATAGATAGAAGATATAATCTATCTATAGATAGAAGATATAAATAGATTATATCTATAAACTATTTCTACTTGGACGACATACATAAAGAAGGAATAAAAAAGAAAAAATGAATACCTGGAAAAAGCACAGTGTATGTACAATCGAGTCAATACAGGGAACACTGATAGAAGAGACCAGTGTTGCCATTCATAAGAATTGAAAAACTGTGAAGCGAAATGTTAAGAAAAAGTATTAATATACAAAAAGAGCTACTAAAAAGAGGGGCAAATAATAGTAATGCTGAAGTGGGAAGTGAATGTAAAAAAAAATACAAGAGAATGAAGATGTCTGGCTAATATAAGATACTATGAATAGAATTATATGATACAGTGACCGCCGCTTATAAGAATCACGTTCGTTTCGCTCGTTTTGTTTCTTATAAGCAGTTGTTTCTTAAATCCGGAAATTTTTTAAATATCGTTCTTCCATTGTAAATACTAACTATTGAACACAATTTTACAGAATTTAAAAGATAAATGTATATAAGTAAAATATTAGTACATACATAATACATTTGTAAATTGAGTTTTGCATTCAAAAATATTTCTTATTTTACGAATAAAGCCTTACAACTTAAAATATTATCTATATGTATGCATATACTAGTATGTAATTAAATAAGAATAAAAAGTAAAACTCATAGGTCGTTCATTTATGTATAAGAGCATAGTACATTTTCATACATACCGTAATCTATTACTGAGGAACAGCAAAAAATTTATCCAGTGTTGTTTGTGCTAATGAGTCTGTGATTAGTTTACGTACATCCATTTCTAAATCATAAAATAGTCCATAAACTTTTTCTGATGCCCCTCTATGTTCAAGAGTTTTTCTAATTATAGTTAGGGCTTCTCGCGACTGTTTGGCTGTAGGAAAATTTTCTTCTTGTGGAACGTCGTCTTCATTTTCTTCTTCATTGCAAACATTCTGAATTTCCGCCACTATGTCATCATCACTTTTTTCTTCAGATGTTTGTAAATTTTCATCGATGTGAATCCATTCTTCGAAATGTGCTTCTAATTCTTCTACATCTTCTGCTGGTATGTCAACATTATTTTTCAAAAATCCTGCTTTACGGAAGCAATTAAAAATGCATATGTCAGAAACATTTTTCCATGCGCCTGCGATCATATGGATAGCATCAAGCAAGGTTATTTTCTTGCTTATTTCGCAAGCCGATCCTTTCTCTTCATCAATTGCATCTACTATTTTCTGTCGCAAATTTGACCGATACAGGGTTTTAAATGCTTTAATAATTCCTTGGTCAAGAGGCTGTATGATGGAAGTTGTATTGGGTGGCAAAAAACAAAGTTCAATGTTTGTCAGCTGTACTACAGGATGAGCCGAACAGTTGTCAAGGATTAAAAGAATTTTTTCTCTTCCCATCAGTTCCCTGTCCCACTTTAACAAAAAGTCTTCAAAAATTCTACTTGTCATCCAGGCATTCTTTGAATTTTCGTAGATCACTGGCAATTTTTTTATTCCACTTAAACAGCGCGGACGTTTGCTTTTGCCAATAACTAAAGGGCTCTTTTTTACAGTTCCCGTCATATTTGTTGTTAACAGAACTGTAACTCGATCTTTTTGTTTTTTTCCAACGGAGGATAGATCATTTTTGAACATCATTGTATACTCGGGCATCGCTCTAAAATAGAGCCCAGTCTCGTCAGTGTTAAAAATTTGATGAGGAGCGTATTTTTCTAATAGAGGTGGTAAGCTTTGCGTAATCCATGAAGATGCCGACTCGGAGTCCGCGTCCTGCTTCTCTCCATAATTTTTTTTGTACACAATGTTATTTCGTTCTTTCCAGCGGCTTAACCAACCATCAGTCGCCCGGAACTCTTTTTCTCCTAATTTTTCCGCAAAATTTTCTGCTTTTTCCAGTAAAATTGCCCTACTGATAGGAGCGTTCTTTAATCTGGCGTTAGAAAACCATTGTAAGAGTGCTTCCTCTATAGCAGCTGCCTTTCCTTCTCGTTTCCGTTTTCTTTGAAGATTACAATTTGGCGTCAAAATTTCATTTCTGCCTTTCAGGATTTTACATAATGTTGAGTGCGGAATTTCTAATGCAGAAGCAGCTTCTCTTTGACTACACAGAGGTAGAGAATCATACTTTTTAAGTAAACTTTGCTTTTCAAGCAAAGTAAGGGTTTTTCTCTTTTGCGACATGCTTCCACTAGCAAAACATAAAATGACTAACTAAAGCTGTACGAATCTTATTTGAGTGCATAAGCAGAGATGCCTTTCCTTATCAGTATGTTTCCTTAACTGCCAAAAGATTAAAACTCGTTTCTTACTGGTTTGGGGTTGTTCCCCCTAAGCCTTTCTACGGAGAAATTCTCTGTCATCCTTTGTTACATAGCAAACTCCCACCCCCTCCCCGTACGCCCAGAGACAAGAGATAACAACTCGTCCTTCAGTTAACCTTAAACAAATGGATTTTTTTCTTTTTTACACCCGCGTCGCAAGGAAATCAACAAATTTTCTGTAGAAAACTGTTTCTTATAAGCGGAATCGTGTTTCTTATAAGCGACACAATTTTAATGTTAAAATGAAGTTTGTATTTGTTTCTGTCGTTTTGGGTCTTATAAACGGCTGTTTCTTATAACCACTGAATCTTATAACCGGCGGTCACTGTACTATGAAAAGAATTATAAAAATCCAGCTATTTTAAATTTTTTAATAATACTATTTACTAAATAAGAGGGATATTTATATAAATTACTAGTAATTTTGAGATTATTGATATGCATAGTGTGAAATTTTTTATCAGATAATCTATAAATTCTAAAAAGCTGATTGAGTATAATATTTCTAAACAATTGAATCGAGTTACAGGAATTAAATGGTAAGATTTTATTAATATTAAAATTATAAAAGTCTTTTTTATCATATAAATTTGTAACAATTCTATTAGAAGGATCTATATATATATACATATATATATGTGTGTGTGTGTGTGTGTATCTTCAATATCAAAATCACACATAAACTAATTGAACTGTACATTTCCACATGAAGAAAACAAAAAAACTCTATTCATTCATCTGCGGCCACATTGACGTTACACAAAAAGACAAAAAGAAAAAAACCATCAATTGGAAGGGCTGAGTCTGCTGAAATTCGCACCTGAAGTGGCTATCACATGGTTTTGGGCGTGAATTCGTTGCGGAGTCTAGCCGCTCGTTGCCAAACCACTACACAGTTATCTGTGACGTTTCATTTTAATGTAATTTATGCTTGGCTGAAATTTGGGCATGTTTCACTGTCTTTTCTTTTGTGTTTGTATTTAATACTTGTTTAAATTTTAAATCTCCTATTTATAACACTTTTTATTGTAATTGTTTAATCTTTAATAGCTTGTTTATAATACCATTTAATTACCATTATTCCGTAGCCGATTTATGCAAATTTTGTCTGCCTATTTGGTCTATTTATAGGCTTGTTTCCATGGTAATTTTTCATACAGCCACTGATGCAGGGTATAGCACTCTGGTCTTTTAATATTTGTATGTCTTATAGGATGGTTTTATTTGATTAAATGACCCTTTTATGTATAATCTGTGTCTTTAATTTATGCTTGAATATTGAAGTAGATGTGATACCACTTTAATTTATGCTTAAATATTGAAGTAGAAGGGATACCACTTTAATTATTAAATCATACATATTTGTTAGTGTTACAATATAATTAATGCAATTTGATAGTTTTTAAATTGTAAACCAGCGAAAAAGTTATAAAAAAAATTAAAGTGTTAATATGCAAAGCAAAGTGCAGAATGCGATGTTTTAGGTTTCACAAGGAAAGGTACTTGAAACTTAAAGTTGAAGTTGCAAATACTTTTTAAGTCTTAAACACAGCCAGAAAATGCTTGCGTAGATGAAAATAAAATCTATACAAAATTTAAACTAAAATATGAATTGACATATATAAATAAATGAAATTATAAACATTTGCTGAAACAAAAGTTTAAAATGTTAAATAAAAATTCAAACATGCAACAATGCAGTTAAAATCATTACACAACTCCTAAAGTTTAAATCTATGTAAAAATTATATTTTAATATGCAAAGCAAACGGAAGAAAGCGTTTATACAAAGAGGTAGGTAATAGTAACATGAATATAACCAGAAAGTGCTTGAGAGAATTGAAATTAAATATTGAACTAGTATAGATTTCAACTTAAGGTAAATTAAGAAAATGATAAACATTTGATAAAACAAAATATCATGTACAACGAAAAGAGCTTAAGCAGAAATACTGCTTTTAAAAAATAAATAGCTTTTAAAATATATAAGTGCAAAAACACAAATCTAAACTATAAAATGAAAAGACGCATATAAATGAAGTGATAAACATTTACTGAAACAAAACTTTAAAATACTAAACCTGCTAAACATAAAAAGCTAAACCTTCAACAATGCGGCTAAACCCCTTCCACAACTCTTGATGTCCAAATCTATGTAAAAAAATAAATTGTTAACACGCAAACCGAAAGGAAAATAATGTTTTAAGCTTATATATAATTATGCTATATACACACAGGTTGGTATTAATATTAAAAATATGAATATAAACAAAAGTTTTTGAGAAAATAAACATGAAATATATACAACATATATATTATAAACTTAATAAATATTAAGGAAATTATTAACATTTGCTGAAACAAAAATTATGCACTTTATATTTAAATTAAGCAATGCACAGCGATCTATTGCGTTTTTAGATGCTTGATTAGGGCGTATTATGCCAACTTAACGGCGAGATGCAGCCGGACTTGTGCTGACGATGTGGAAGACTACGGCTTTTGACAAATGGAATGAATGAATTAATTTAATGCCTGCTTTTAAATACCGCGCAATGGCCGAGTTTAACTTCTAGTGTTAAATACGGAGCAAAACTGCCAGAATGTAACTGGAACAAATCAAAAAGCCTTATAATATATACCTGTTAAACATTTAAAATTATGAACATAAAACTACATAAAACAAGAGAAAAGTTAATATCCAAGTAACAACTGCAGTATAGACCAGGAAAACACACGGAATGGATTTATATAAATGCATTAAATAAAATTGAATATAAAAGTGTGGAAAAGTCTATCGTGAAATAAAAAATATTCCTAACACTTTCAAATTAAATCTGTAAAATATATTGTATTATGAATACAATAAAATATACTATAGAAATTTTAATGGAACAATTAAAACATGTAAAAAAGAAAATAATAGATAAAAAATGCAGAACAGAGTATAGAAAATATACGTATCACAGAAAAATATGAATATAATAAAAATTTTACACAAATATTAACTTAAATATCAAAGTCAATATGTGAGAATAAAAAATGTTAATGAAAAATCAACAACAATATTCTCAAGTATAGATTGCAGAAACATAAATAAAAAGTGCAAAACATTAAAAAATAACAGTATACGGGACACACACACATATCACTGAAATATATGAATGTAATAATAAAAATTTGATTAAACAAAAACTTAATTTTTAACAAATATAAACATAGATATATTAAATGTTGTAAAACAGTTCAATACCACTCTTCACCAAACTGATCTAAAACAAATAAACATATACAGTAAATAACGCTGAAAAGTCTAAAACTTAAATATCAAACTGAGCATGTGATATAGAATCGTAACTGTTAATGAAAAAGGTAACAATGCATAAGTAGAGATTGTATAAATATATGTACATTACTACTGGATCATGGCTAAACTGAAATGATAATAAAGAAAAATTATAGTATTATTTTTTACATTAAAAACTGTTTTAAACTTAATTTAATGAGCATGAGTAACTTTAAATATATATATATATATATATATATATATATATATATATATATATATATAAATTTATAAACAAATATATCTGCATATAACTTACAGTTATGAATATTAAAGAAATATATGACACATAAATGCAAATAATTAAAATGTACCAACACTAAATGTATTATATGTGAAAACACTAGCAATATGAATGCAATAAGCAAGAATTGCTAGAAAAGTTTAATAAAAATTAAGAACAAATCATTCAGTTATGATTTTCAAAACAATTTAATATCACTTCCAAAGTAATTCTGAATAAAGTTTAAATTTATGAATATAAAAATAAAACATTTTAAATCAAAAATGTAAATGCTCACAAGAAAGTTACAAAATTAAAGTGTATGGAAAGTCATTTATAAAATGAATTGTCCTAAATGAGTGAAATGATGTAAATTTTTAGAAATGAAAATTTAAAGAAACAAGGTGTGTCAAATGTAATGCGAAATTTATAGAAGTCCGGTAAAATGAAAAAGAGCACATTACAACATATAATACAAATATTCAAATTACACAAAGAATGGTATATGCAGCTTATAAACAGACAGAAAATACTTGCTTGGCTGAAAATAAAATCTAAACAAATTTAAACTAAAAAATGAACTGACACATATAAATAAATGAAATTAGAAACATTTGCTGAAATAAAACTTTGAAATGTTAAATAAAAATTCAAACTTGCAACAATACAGTTAAAGTCTAAATCTTTGTAAAAATACATTGTTAATATGCAAAGCAAAAGAAAAAAAAGTGTTTTTACAAATATATAAACACAGAGGTAGGTAATAGTAACAAGAGCACAACCAGAAAGTGCTTGAGAGTATTGAAATGAAATCTATACAAAATCAACATTTAAACTTAAGGTAAATTAAGGAAATAATAAACATTTGCTAAAATAAAATAGTAAGTACAAGTAAAAGAGCTTAAGTAAAAAGAACATCATTGAAATATTCAGTTGCTTTTAAAATATATATCTGCAAAAATATAAATCTAAACCATAAAATGTAAAGAAGCATATAAATGAAGAGATAAACATTTGCTGAAAAAGAAAACTTTAATATATTAAATAGAAACCTAAACCTGCAACAATACGGCTGAACCCTTTCCACAATTTTAATGTCCAAATCTGTGAAAATATATAGTTAATATGCAAAATAAAATGAAAATAATGTGTTAATATAAATAAATATATACAATATATATACATATATATAATAAAATTAATACAAATTAAGAAAATTACCAACATTTGCTGATACAAAAATTATGAGCAAATTAGCAAGCGGTGGACTACGCAGCAATTTCTTGCACTTTTAGATCCTTTTTAGGGCGTATTACGCCTACTTAACAGACGAAGCTGGACATGTGCTCACCTGTTGAAAATTTAAAATTATGAACAGAAAACTATATAAAACTAACTAAAAGTTAATATCAAAGTAACAAATGCAGTAGTACAGCACAGGGATACACATGGTATAAAAATATAATTCTAAACCATAAAATGTAAAGAAGCATATAAATGAAGAGATAAACATTTGCTGAAAAAGAAAACTTTAATATGTTAAATAGAAACCTAAACCTGCAACAATACGGCTGAACCCTTTCCACAACTCTTAATGTCCAAATTTGTGAAAATATATAGTTAATATGAAAAGTAAAATGAAAAAAATGTGCTAATATAAAGAAATATATACAATATATATACATATATAACAAAAATTATGTGCAAATTAGCAAACTGTGGACTACGCAGCAATTTATTGCGCTTTTAGATGCTTTTTAGGGCGTATTATGCCTACTTAACGGACGAAGAGTAGCTGGACTTGTGCTCACCTGTTGAAAATTTTAAATTATGAACATAAAACTATATAAAACTGACTAAAAGTTAATATCAAAGTAACAAATGCAGTAGTACAGCACAGGGATACACATGGAATAAATTTATATAAATACAATAAACAAAATTTAATATAAAAGTATGGAAAAGTTTAACGTTAAATAATATTTATTTAAAACACTTTCAAAATAAAACATAAATATAATAAAATATACTATAGAAATTGCAATGTAACAATTAAAACATGTAAAAAAGAAATAACAGATAAAAATGCAGAACAATGTATAGAAAATATACATATCACAGAAATAAATATATGAATGTAATGATAAAAATTTTAGGCAAAAACTATTTTCTAGTAAATAAAATTACAACATTATTAAATGATACCAAAAGTTTGTTGGAACTTTTTAACTGAAACGAAAATTCTAGAACTTAATTATCAAAGTCAATATATGAAAATTAAAAATGTTAATGGGAAAACAAGCACAAAATTTCCAAAAATAGATTGAAGAAACACAAGTGAAAAATGCAGAAGACTAAGAAATAACAAATAACTATATACAGAACATACACATATAACTGAAATATATGAATCTAATAATAAAAATTTGAATTAACGAAAACTTTATTTTTAATAAATATAAATATAGATATATTAAATGTTGTAAAACCGTTCAATACCAGTTTTCACCAAACTGACCTAGAATTTAAATATAATATACAGTATATAACTCTGAAAAGTCTAAAACTTAAATATCAAACTCAGAATGTGATATAGAATCTAAAATGTTAATGAAAAGGTAACAATGCATAAGTAGATACATACGTACATATTTACTGGATCATGGCATGGCTAAACTGAAATGAAAATATATAAAAATTAAAACAGTTTTTAATGTAAAAAATAATGTTATAGTTTTAATTTAATGAGCAAGAGTAACTTTAAATGTACAAACATAAGTATATCTGTATATAACTTACAGTTATGAATATTAAAGAAATATATGAGACATAAATGCAAATGATAAAAATGTGCCAAAACTAAATGTATTACATGTGAAAACAATAGCAATATAAACAAATTATTAAGTTATATTTTGCAATACAATTTAATATCATTTCCAAAGTTTAAATTTATGAATATAAAAATAAAACATTTTAAAACAGAAATGTAAATGCTCACCAGAAAGTTATAAAATTATAGTGTATGGAAAACCATTTATAAAATGAATTGTCACAAATGAGTGAAATGATTTAAATTTAAAGGTGTTGTATCATCAGCAAACCGCCGTTTGTTGTCATCATTAGCAAAAATTTGAAGGTGTGTCAAATACAATGAGAAATTTATAGAAGTCAGGAAAAATAATGAAAACGAGTATATTACATCTTTAAAACTAAAATGTTTAAGTAGAAAATTATGAGTATCCAAGTGCAAAAATTTGATACATAAATGAAAAGGTTAATAAACGACTAAATTCGCTGAAATGAAAAATATAAAAAGTGTTTGAAGATTATATATTGAAAAATAATTCAATTAATTGCAATTAGAAGTAAATCAGTACAATATACAAAAATAGCTTCGAGGTACGAGTCTCTAAAGTTCTTTTCGCTTCCCGGGATATTCTTAACCGGGTTCTGCAAGGTTCACTTGTGGGACCCAAATTGTTTAACCTTTATATTAATTGATCTTCCACGTTTCCCCGGTGTCACCTTAGGCTTGTATGCCGACGCGATAGTCCAGAGGTTAGCGAGCGGGAATTGCACTCGGCATACCCGGGTTCAATCCTCTCCGCTGCCAAAACTGCCGCCGTGTTCACGTGGAATACGATCACGTTAAACATGTGAGTCCATAAGTCCTTCCGAGGGGTTGGTGGTAGGGGAAGGAGGGTACGGTCTTGTAGATGCTTCCCTCACTGGGTTCGAGTCTAAATTGGGTGGCACTTCCCAGCCGTCCAAACAAACACCTTATACCTTTCTGGTAGATCGGACAGTCTAGGTCGAAGAAGTAGAATCAATAAGTACTGAACTTTGAAAAAGTCATTAAAGAATCTGTCTATTTCTTCTGCAATTTTTTATTAGAAAACGAATGACGTAAACTTTAATATGCTAGCGTCAATCATTTTCTGGATATTGTAAAACTTTTCAAATAAAATTAAAAAAATATCATATACATTAAAGAAAAAGATTAACTAGTTATGAAATATGTTTACTTTTCATATTACTTTCCTTATATACATAATGTATAAGGAAAATATTGTGACGGGGTCGAAATTCGAACTCAGAGTTTTCAACTAGAAAGCCCGTCTCAAGCATCCCTGATCACGAATCAAACATTTTTGAGTCTGTGTGTGTGTGTAAAAGTATGTGTATGTGTGTGTGTCAGTGAGTCTCTGTGGAGACGATATCTCACAAATGAATGGAGCGATTCGAATGAAATTTGGTACAAAAATCACAATCCGTGAATACTGGAAGCCTATTGTTTTTATACGTAATCGAATGTTTAGAACCCCCCTTAAATTTTCGAGTGAAATTTTGAAAAAATCATCAAAAAATCAAAACCTTTAATAAAGATATTTCTAATATTTCTTTAAATAGATATTTCTTATGTAATTTTTCCTTAGAAAACGATTGACAAACTTTGGATCGCTAGCATGATCCGTTCTGGAGATATTGCACATTTTTTCAAATAAATTTATCAAAAGATCCCATAAACTAAAAAATATATATTAACTGTTGAGAAACATGTTCACTTTTCATATAAAATATCATGCGATAAATTGGATGACATCATTCTTGTGGGTCTAGCTCGCTTCATTCATGAGAAAAGTTACTTTGAATAATACTTTTGTATTTGCACGCCAATAGTCATTTATCTGCTATAAGAATAACTTATTTCTCCGTCCATAAAGCTTGGCGATATTTTGGCGACGAATTTGGCGAAATGTCGCCAACTTGGCGACTTTTTGAAATGTTGCCAAATTAATGAAAATCTTGCCAAATGGATAAAAATGACGACTAATTGTCGAAAATTCAATATCTTGAAAAGAATATAAGTATATACTATAAGAAAAACCTATTTCTTTTACTGTAAAAGTAGTAAATTCATTGCATCGTATAAGGAAAGTCATGTGTTGTCCACATCAGATTTTTTACTATTATTATGCGACAAAATCCTTAATATCATTCTTGTGGATCTAGTTCAATCTATTCACGAAAGAAAATACTTTATGTAATAATTTTGTATTGTGGTGCCTGACAATTCGCCAATAGTCATTTATAGATAAGAAAATCACTTCTTCCTGTTTGTCTGTAACACTTGGCGACTAATATAAGTTGGTAATATTTCTCACCTAAAAATATAGTCAAAAATGCAAAAAAGTGACTCTAAATTAACAAATATGACGCCAATATGATGAATTATTCATTAAAATATTTTAAAATATAATTTCTAATTTTAATATATATTTCTTACTGCAATGAATTATCCTGCATTACCGGAGTCCATGAGATCGGATATTTTTTAGAATGCTGAAGATTTAAAACAGCCTCCCCCCCCCCCCCCCCCCTACACCGCAGGCAAGACCGTGCATCAAAATGTCATTTACGACCATTAAAATCTTAATTGACTCTTATTATTAGGTAATGCTTATAACACTATTACAATCTTATATTTCAAAATTGAAATCGCTATTTGTAAAACTCGAGATTTTAAATTTCTGAATTTTAAATCCTGCTATCGAAGAGTCATCAGTCTGGAATTCACTGTTTGGGAGTACCTGAAACTCTTCTCCCGTGAATGGAACGTGCTAGATCCACGAGAATGATCTTAACAAATTTATCGCATAATTTTACATATACGAAATGTGAACATATTTTAAGAGTTATTTTTTTTTAATTTGTGATTTTTTGATAAATTTATTTGAAAATTATGTAATATCTCGAGAACGGTTCATACTAGCATTCTAATTTTTGTGTCAATCGTTTTATAATGAAAAATTACATCAGAAATGATTATTTATGTAACTTTATCGAAGATTTTGATTTTTTGACGATATTTTCAAAATCTCATTCGAAAATTTAAGAATGTTCTGAACATCCGATTGCATTTAAAAACAATAAGGTTTTACAGAGATACAGATTGTAATTTTTGTACCAAATTTCGTTCGAATCTCTCCATTTGTTCGTGAAATATCGCGCGCACACACACGAAGACTTTATCTTAAAAACATTCGATTCGTGTTCAGGGTTGCTTAAAACGTGCTCTCCCATCGAAAATTCGAATTTGAACTGAAAATATGAAAATAAGAAATAATTAAAGAGTTAATAGAATTATCCGGCCGGATATCCAGTCATTTGAATAATATGCAAAATAAGTATTTTTAATAACTCAATTAATATTAATATTAAAATTTTCAGGTATCTCAATTTTTATTGTAGTTTCTTAAACTACAATAAATCTTACTTTAAATTCAATACTTTTCACTCAATTACTTTACATTCAATATCCAAATGTGGTATTCACAAATATTTCATTACTTAGTGATAAGTGATGATATATAGATTATTTCAAGACAAAAAAGGGGTGTGGGGGAAGGTAGTATTTTTAGAACAATCTTTTTTGGTGAAAATGAATTCAATTTTAAAATGAAGCTTATTTCTTTCCCCTAAAATTTTTATAATTAATTAATTTATTGACATCATTACAACAAATTATAATATTGGAATTAAAAGTACGCATGATTTCTATTTCTATTATTTATCAAGTTATCTGTGATGTTATATAGGAATTTAAAGAGTGATAAAGTTTTTAAATTCTTAGTTGCTATAATCAACTGGAATTTTATTTTGAGCAGTGATTACTAAATATTAAGAAGTTAATAAGTGTAATTATATTAATAACAAGTTGATAATCATTAAGTATATAAACACTTAAAGCTTAAGCTTTAATGGCCATTTTAAAAATTTTAATAGTCTAGTGGCTACTGCTGATTTTGATTTGTAGTAGTTGCTTTAAAAAATAATAATTTTAAAATATGCATTTCTTCTTAATTAAGAATTTAACTTAGCTTAACTTAATCATGTAAAATAATACCAGACAAATGAGAACAAAAATTAAATAGGAACAGTAGTGAAACCAGAATTTTTTTCTGGGGAGGGGGTATTCGCTCTATAAGGGGTTACAACCTTGAAATTAGCACAAAAATTTCTATTTCTTCACATAAATTGAAGGCTTCTGGTGGAGGTATTTTTTAACCTTTAAAACCACCCCTGGCTGCACCTATGAATAGGAATAATGAAATAATAACTATTTAAGTTTTCTAAAAGAAAATTATACTGTCGGCCGGATATTTGGTTTTAAATTCAGGTTGAATATCCGGCCAAGCTGACATCCGTTGCATCACTACTTTTAAATGTTGGAAAACGTTAAATTGACAGATTAACAATTAAACTCTTTGACCAAATAAATTTGTATGTTATACTTATCAAATAAAGGGTTTTTAAATTGTGAAGTTGTGAAACCTATATCGATTGAATTATACTAACTTTATTTCGATATACTCAATTTGT
The DNA here is from genome assembly GCA_951213105.1 of Amaurobius ferox. Lineage (NCBI taxonomy): Eukaryota > Metazoa > Arthropoda > Arachnida > Araneae > Amaurobiidae > Amaurobius > Amaurobius ferox. Next base: position 167,168,948 of record OX578139.1, on the reverse strand, counting down.
TTAAAAGGTATCGTGCCCAAAGGCATACATTGAAAAATGATAGATTCATTTTCAGGAATGCTCAAGCGTGTTGATCCATCAAACACTCACAGCTGGATTTTTGTCCCCATTACAATGCTTTTTTTCTACATATATCATATTGCTTTAAAATTAAAAACATGACTTGTGTTGATTCGGGGGCCCCATACACATACTAAACACATGCAAAACACCAACACATAACAAATTTGGAGGCTTAGGACCACAACTTCAAATTTTGAACATGTGGGAAAACTCAGAAATTTGAAATAAAATGTTTAGAAGTAATATATGACAAGGTTATATAATATGTAAAATTAAAACATATTTTATAATTTAAAATAAAACTAATATTACCAGATGTAAATGAATTAAACAATTATTTCTGCTTAAATTCTTTATCACATACAACATTTAGGGGACCCCTTAAAATTTGGGGGGGGGGGGGGGTCCAACCCGTGCATTAATTAGGCCCTGCTTATTAACTGCTTTGAATAAATGATAAACATTAATAAATGGGTTATTTCAAACCATACGACTTTGCACCATTTTAAGAGGAGCAAGTCACCAAATGAAAACGAAATTATTCTAAAACTGCAAATGTTATGTAATTTTCAGTAAATATGCATTTTATATGTTGTTTTGCGCAATAAAACTCAAATGCATGTATATAATTTTAAAAAATTTAAACGTAATAAAATTCATATGCAGTCTTTTAATACATTATTTTAAGATACTTTTGGTTTCCAGTTTTTTGTCTCGATTTTAAACTTCCACAATTTCATCCCTATCCATGCAGATGACGCCACGTAAATTTGGGTCAATTTTCAAATTATTCCATGAGGTTTTGAACACAAAACAAGACATCAGGTGATTTGAAACACCTTTGGGCGTAGGCCAGACATAAAAATATCCTAGAAGTAGTGTTACGCCGCAAATTTCTGTTTATAAATAAAAATGAACGTACATGTAGAAACGGTCAAATAAACTAACACTACTGTACGGAAAATTCAAACCCCTAATAAGTCGAAAAACATCATTTTTTTTTTATAAAAACCGGTACATATTATTTAATGAAATTGAAAACAGATTTTTAACACAAAAATGAAACAATTCAATGAAATCAGTATTCAAAAATAGAATATGTGAACAATAGATATTTGGTTTCGAAATTGGCAAAAATATAACCTGGTATTTTATATGCAGAATATAAAATATTAATTAATATTCAAGGAAATCAATATTCAGCAATAGAATATGTGTGTGTTTACAATGAAAAAAGTATTCCCTAAATTTGACAAATACAATCTTAAGTTAAAATATTTCGCTAGTAACAAAATAAAAAGTTGATTAAAATAATCAATTGGTTTAGAGCGCTAAAAGTACTTATCCACTTCGTGCTAAAATTGATTGCATTCTAAATTTACAGAATTATAGGTGCTATTTGCCCCGAATTACCTACCATAGGTTGATACTTTAATATATTACTAACTTTTAAATTTTTCAGATGACATTCAAATATTGGCATAGCTTTGGAAATTAGCAAATGAAATTATGGATTACATAAAGTAACAAAATGGATAATTATGGATTACATAAAGTAACAGGCATAAAGTAATTATGGACATGCATAAAGTAAATAAAATTATATTTTAGATTTTATTAAAGCAAAAGAAAAAAAAATCACTATATTGAACATGAAACCAAAACCATATGATGAAAACATGAAACCAAAGTAAATTTATTGTAACAAAACACGCCTATAGGGAGTGTTCTCTTATTACTATTACGAATTCATACTTTTTTATGAAACGATATTTTGAACATTTTATGGCTACGTCAAACGGAAGGAGTAAAATAAATCACAAAATGAAAGCTAAGCATGTTAAAACATTTTAATAATATAACTAAATATATGATCAACTAATAATGATTTTTGCTGCTGTATAAACACTAAAACTGTTAATTTATAACTCCATTACTAAAATTGAACAAATCTCATAAAAATATAAGTTAAAAGAAAGCGATGCCTCAAAGTAAAATGAGTTTTCCAATAAAATTTTAAATAAGACATGCCATTAATACCTTTCTTTTTTATAAAAGGGATCTCTCATCGTCATATCAGTTCAAGGACGTCAACTTCTGGGCTGGAAGCCGGAAACGAAATGGAAGAGGCGCGAAATTTAATTTCATTTCCACAAAATAAATAAAAGTCAATTTAATGTTATTGGCTATTCGAAAATAGAAACTGATCTCTGAATGGGCAAGATTAAAAAAATTGCAATAAGATACAAAGCGCCCCCTGTCGAGGGAATATTCCGTTTTTGAGGGAAATTCTAACATGCAATGAAATAAAAGAGGAAAATAACAAGGAAAATAGGTGGCACCTTGAATACTAATGATTTTACGAAAAATGGTTTACTAAGTATCGTATATGATAGGATTAAAGTGTAATTTTAAGAAAACTTGCTTTGATTTTGTCACTGCGATAAATATCGCACAGCAAATATTGGAACGCGACAGCAGTGTTTCTTTCAGGCATGCAATTGGGGGGGGGGGGGGGCTTCCCCCCCCCAGGAGATATTTTATGTTAACCTACTTTCTGTTTATGTGACACAGCATTTAGATATGTGATTAATGTAGGGCAAATAGAATACTTGATAATTTTAAAATTACGATAATTTTAAAAATATTACCGAGGAATGAATCGCATTTTAGAGATGTTTAAACCAGGCAATTTATATTTCAATGCCATCATTTGAATGAAGTTCATTTTTTTTTATGAAGTTTAAAGTTTTCAAATATAATAAATTAATGTAGTATTATTGAAGACCCAGACCGTCCGACTCGTCCTGTGGACTTGAGTATCTGTTTGGACGGCCGGTAGTATTGTGAATATATATATTTGGTAGTATTGTGAAAATTTTAAAAATATTGCCGAGGAATGTATCGCATGTTAGAGATGTTTAAACAAAATTGCTTTCAAGTTGGAAAGTGTTTCATAATCAATGATTTATGCATGATTGATCTCTCTTGTTAATATATTAATTTTTACTTTCCTTATATACATAGTATAATGTATTAAGTATTGTGACGGGGTCGAAATTCAAATTCGAGTTTTCGACGTTAGAGCACGTTTCAAGCATCACTGAACACGAATCAGACGTTTTTGAAATGATGTGTGTGTGTGTGTCAGTGAGTCTGTGGAGACGATATTTCACGAACAAATCAAGCGATCCGAACAAAATTTGGAATAAAAATCACAATCAGCGAATACTGGAAGCTTATTGTTTTTGCACGCAATCGCAAGTTCAGAACCCTTCTAAATTTTGAAGTGGCATTTAAAAAAAATCATCAAAAAATTAAAAGATTCAATAAAGTTACGTGAATAATGATTTCTTATGTAATTTTTCATTAGAAAACGATTGACATAAGCTTTAGAACGCTAGCAAGAATCGTTCTCTAGATATTGCACGTTTTTCAAATAAATATATAAAGAAATCACATAAAACTAAAAAAAATATTAACTATTGTGAAATCTGTTCACTTTTCATATGTAATATTATGCGATAAATTTATTATTATCATTCTCGTAGTAGATCTAGCACGTTCTATTCACGAGAGAAGACACTTTGGGTAATAGATTTGTAACTTGACGCTATTAGTCGTTTATCTACCATAAGACTAACCTAATTCTCCATGAATAATGCTTGGCGAAATTTTAGCGGCGAATTTGGCGGAATATCGCCAATTTGGCGAGTTTTTTAAATGATATCAAATTGGCAAAAATATCTCCAAATTGATTTAAAAAAATGTCACCAAATTAATAAGGATGAAGCTAAATCAATGAAAATGACAACTAATTGATTACATTCTATGTTTTGGAACTAATATAAGACTCTACCGTAAGACTTCGTCTGCAACGCTTTTCAAAATTCTGGCGAATTTTGGCGCCGTATCGCCAGCTTAGCGACTTTATTAAATGTTGCCAAATTGACGAAACTGTTGCCAAACTAATAAAAATGTTATCAAATTTATAAAAATGTCTCCAAATTGATAAAAATTACGACAAATAGGATGCAATATTTTGCAAATTTTTAATTCCATCATATGATTGACATACCTTTTATTATATAAGGAATGATCTTCTAAATATCGCCAAGTTGACGATATTTGGCCCCACATTGACGAAAATATCGTCAAAATTGCAAAAATGACACTATGAAAAATGGAAGTTTGGGAAGCTTATACTCCCGAATCTAATAGATAAAAATGTAAACAATTTTCTAGTTTTAACGGAAATATGGTCCAGATCATTAATATATAAAAATTATTTCAATAATTTGGATTTTTTTGGAAAAAAATTTAAAAAGTATCTGTTCAAGCGAGCTTTTTCTTTCATTTTTCTTACTTTCACTCGCAATATCTTCGAAACTGTAAAAGATAGATATAAATACTAAATGAGAAAAATATGCAATTGGGAATTTAGTTTCTAAATCTATATTTATTTTTTTAAGAAAGCTTTTACAGTTTTTGAGTAATCGTCTTACCAAGTTGAAGAAGACTGAATATTTTCCATTTTCCAAGTTTGTAATGCTTATATCTTAAAAACTGAAAGTTATAGCTATGAATAATAAGCACTTTTGAAAGCCCTGCAGGTGTATATAATTGGATTTTGGATCAAGTTCTTACTTTTCGAAGTATAACGGTTATAATTTCAATATTTTAGTATTTTAATCTGGGTTTTCCAAAGGGTGGGAAAGATGTAATTCTTAAAATAACTCGATTGTTACATTTCAATTTGCTCACTCACTCTTTGGAGAAATATTGGTGTATAAGCACGAGATATTTTATATTGTTAGAAAAAAAAGAGAGAACTTTCGGATTCCAACTTGGATATATTTAATGATTGATGAGTTTTAAACAGAATAGATGGAAATATACGTTTTCAATACATATTTATGTGCCGCCACTCAAGATTTTAGATTAACTTGAATGTAAATCTCTTCAGATATACTGTACTGTACAAGAATTTATATACCAAAAAGCAAGTTAGCACTATAATTTGATATTTTGACGTCAGGTCTATGGTCGGAGTATCCAGATGAAATCGGGACGAAAACTAAAAGAAACAGTTAGCGAGTAAACAGTTAGCTGAAACAGTTAGCTGCTTTAAACAATTAGCTGAAACAAATTAGACTGAATTTATTGGACTTTACTGAAGTTTTATTTTACAAAATATTGTTCACCCAAAGCTATATCTGCTCCGTCGGACTGATATTTTTTTTCATCATATAAGTAGTTGCTGTTTATATAAAATTTACATAAAATTGAATTTAGTTCCAAACATTCATTGTAGATGGCAGCAGTATAAATATTTAATTCACAGAAATATAATATATATGAAATCATCTCACCTCATTGTATAGTAATTTTACATGACTAAAAAATCACGCCTAGAGAGCTTGAATCATTTTAAGGAATAATTATTTCACATTATAAAACAGTTTAACATATAAAGCTCATTTTAAGATCTACTTACGGTTTTCTTTTTTATAAAATTCTTAAATAAATTCTTTGACTTGAGAAGCGCTAAGGTCACCTGGAATTAGAGAGCTCTGATAAACTGGTAGGTCTCTCTTTCTTGCTCCCTGGTAGTGCTGCCATCTTGGGACAAATTCGACAATTAGATAATCAAACTTTCGCTCTAATCTTAAATAATAAAAGGCAATGTCTGTGTGTCTGTCTGTCTTATACACTATACATTCGGCGACCGGAGTCGGAGAGCTACGAAATTTGGCAATCGGAGACCCGGGGGGGGGGGGGGGGATACATGAAAACCGATTTTTAAAATTTTAATTATTTTTTTTGTTATTTAATGTTTTATGCGATTTCGACCGTTTTTTGCCCTTTTTTCTCCACGATCCGGACATCGTAGAAAAAAACAAATCACACCACCGGAAAGAACAGACAATTGCGAGTAAAAGTATATCAATTTCAACTCTCAATTTCGATTTCTAATATTTTTTAAAGATTTTAAAACAAAAGTCACTTTTGGCTCAAAAAAACGATTTTTGGTTTTTAAATTCTCGCATAGTGAAAAGTACTCATAATTTCGACTAATAATTTACATTTTTAGAAAGCTGAAATATCTGGCATTCTTACAAGTCTAATCTGGTGCAGAAATAATGAAAATTGCCTTCAGGATCGCAATTTTAAACACGTCATGATTTTAAATTTCTCGGCAATCGGCTCAGTTCTTCAACGGCATTTCCCCTCATCCGCAGTAGTTTATTCCCCGTCTCCATGGAGACCGCGCTTTCGGTTTTAAATGAATTAAGAACCTAGCATAAGTGTTGTATACATCGGGTGAAATTATTATATTTATATGATATTTTAAATGGATAATTTAAATGATTGAATTATGGTGGTTTGAATTGTTGTGATGTATTTGAAATTATTATATTTATAGATTGGTGGAACGATATGGATGTATTTTTGATTTTAAATGCATATTTTAATTTATGGATATTTTAATTTATAGATATTTTAAATGGATATTTAATTTTATGGATATTTTAAATGATGGAACGAGGATGGTGGAATTAAGAGCTTAGCATATGGTCATTATAAAATTTAAATTAGCGCGCGAGAATTGCACTCGGTAGGCCTGGGTTCGATTCCCGCCACTGACGCGGAGTACGATCACGTTAAACATATGGGTCGATAAGTCCTTCCGAGAGGTTGGTGGCAGGGGAAGGAGGGTAAATGCCCCAAGGCGAGGCGACCGTAGGGTTTACGCCTATTAACCGCCAGGGAGAGACTAACCACTATCTACACCAAGCCTCCTCCGAGGGACAGGGCGGGCGGGACCAGCAGAGAGGTCGACCCTAAATTTAATAGAGAACAATATTAGATTGGGGGTATATTACACTGGTATTACAATGGCCACACTAGCCAGCAGTCCACACAGGGATTAAGATCAATGGTATATAATATAACGAGTGATAACGTGATATGATTACATTAAGATCAATGGTATATAACATAATAAGTGATAACATGATATGATTACATTAAATGTGATAACATAATATGATAACATATGAGAGATAACATGGTATGGGGACATTACAATGGGGCTACAGGACCAGAAACGGTCATCCACTACATGGTGGTAGCATACTCTTGCAAGAGCTTTCGTGAAACGAGTAGATAAATATTTACACCATTTTGATTACAATAATATGGCTGTTTAAATTGTTCAATCATCACGAAGAACTGCCCTAAACACTGTCTCTCCTCTGTCCTTCACTAAACTTTTCTAACGAAGACACTTATATACCATTATTCTGGCATTTCAGTTGTTGGGTGGGGGGAGTGAAAACAGTTGGAGCCATGTGGTTTTGCAGGTATCACAGTTTGTTACTGAAAAACCTTATAAATTCTGTTTTGTGGTCACTGCAGTTGTGTGTTAGAAACTTAAATGGAAACACTGCGAGGGCTCTGTACGAAAGAGGCATATCAGGTAGATACTCTATGTGAGCACCAAATTGGAGTACGAGAGAGGCAAATCAGGAAGATGAGCACCAAATTGGAGTATGAGAGAAATATATCAGGTAGCTGGAGTATGTTATTGGTAACATCACTCATTTTGCGAGCACCAAACTTTACGAGCACCAATTTACGTGCACCAGATATGAGCTCCAGGCTTTTTGTTGTTACACTTGCTACCACTTAACTGGATAGTGGCCACCTTTCTGAAGTAGCATTATAGTTACACTTTGCTTATTATAGTTACACTTTGCGAGCACCAAACTTTGTCAGCACCCAATTGCATGCACCAGATTATGAGCACCAGGCTTATTGTTGTTTGGAGAGAGACCAATTGAGGTAGCAGAATCTACGATTGTTTTCTTATGTGCACGTCACAACAAAAGTCTTCTTATGTACGCGACAAGTGCAATATCCCTACAAAAGGGCACTCAAGACTTATGGTCGAGATATGCTATGATTTACTTGCGGGCTGCTTCACTCCCCCTACTCCCAATTCTCATGATTAGTGGGGTTATGTAGGAGAGAGAGGCAGGAAGAAATTACATAACTTCGATGGCACCTTTACCTATTTACAATTTTACAATATTGAATACAAGATAAACTAATTATTATTGCTTACGATATATACATGAGTTCCGTTGGTAATGCGCTTTCCCAAGAAGAGCGAACTGTCATTCACCAAGATGATACAATTTAATACATTAGAACCTTTACAATAGTTATTTATGGCTACTAAAGAGTTAAAAGAAAATTTATGGTTAACTCTTAATTAATTTATTATTAACTCAGAGTTTTGGTATAGGAAAATAATGAGATTTTTAATCTTTCCCTGTACAACTTCGTTCTTTAATACATTATTACTCCAGGCCTCTAAATTGTCGTGAGAGGGTCTTTTAACATGGAAAGAAGAGGTAATAGGGCATTCAAAGAGGTAACGTTCAGGAGTGCCTGTTACCCCACAGGCACAAAGGTCCGAGTTTACAACATTAATATTATGCCAAAAAACTGAAAAAGGACCCTTTCCAGAGAAGAAATAAATTAAACTTTTTGACATAGGATGTTCTATTTTGTTAACTTTTGGAAAAAAACTGCTTGGTGAAAATACCCGTCTCTGATCCTTCCCAGTACTCCTGCCAAGAGTCCATAACAGTCTGCCTTAATATCTTTTTTAAGAAGGAGGGGGGAAGAAGAATGTCTTCATTTACCAAATCAAACTTTGTTGCAGATTTTGCAAGCAAGTCAGCAATTTCATTGCCTAATACACCTATATGGCCTCTGACCCAACCAATTCTGACTGATTTGTTAGAAATAATTAAATTTGTGTGTATGTGTTGTGCCATTGCATTTTTTGTAAAAGGTTGCAAGAGAAGTTTCATTGCGGATTGGCTGTCAGTCAGAATTTCCATTTGTTCATGATCAAAGGCCACCAGCCAATCCACGGCCGCGGAGCTCTGTCTGAAATACTGTGTTTTCAGGTTTAATTTTCTTCTGATATTCAAGAATCAATTCATTTCTGAGGAAAACACAGTAGGCAAAAGCCGTTCCATTCTCCGTTTTAGAACCATCAGTGTACGTAGTAACTTCCAATGGATGACAATGATTTTTCACAGGGTCAAACCAACTGATGGGGACTTCCCGTGAAGGGTGTCTATAAAGAATGGAGCATTTTGAATCAAAATTATCGGCGATCAGAAGCTGTTTTTTAGTGTAGGTGTTTAAGTGGTGATGTAGTACAGCTGATCTACTTGATTCATACTGCAGTTTTAGTGTAATTGGTGGAATATTTGTTAGAATTTGGAGGGCCGCCACAGATGTTTTGACGTTTGCTCTTGAAATCCACAACAAACACATTTTTTGAGCTGATAATAACCTTTTTTCTGCTTCCTTTGTCAGGTTGTTTCCCCAAACAAAAGCAGCATAGGTGAGGAGTTTTTCAGAGACAGCTTCATACCATATTTTCAGGAGTCCTGAGCAAATGCCCTAGGATTTTTTAGACATTGTACTTATTGCTTTATTTTGGGAGAACAGTTTTTCCTTTAGGTGGGCAATATGAGGGATCCAGTTAAGTTTAGTGTCCAGTATTAGGCCTAGGTACTTTATAGTTTTTGATATTGGAATGTTAATGAGATTAGTACCGTTTATTGAGTTGCTAATTTTGAATATGGGGTTTCTTTTTAGATTTTTGTTTCTTAGTTTTTTGAACGGCCGGCCAAAAACCATAGCCTTTGTTTTTTCTGTAGCTATGCGTAAGTTAAGATTATTTACATTTCTAGAAAATTTAGACATTGCGTCATTGGTAGTCCCTTCCAATGTCTCTCTGGTCTTAGCTCTAGTGAGTAAAATAAAGTCATCAGCATATGCGATAAGATGAACTGAGTCGTCTCCATCAAAATCCTTAAGAATGCTGTTTGCAGTTATGTTCCAGAATAAGGGACCCAGGCAAGAGCCCTGGGGGCAGCCTTTGAAAGACGAGAGAGAGGACACCCTCTCCGTTGTCAAGTAAGAGACTCTCCTATTATCTAAATAATTATTAATTAGGTTTACAATATTCAATGGACAGTTCGTTCTTCTTATAGATGACAGAAGGATGTCCCAACTTATGTTGTCAAAAGCGCCTTTGATGTCAAAAGACACCAAGGCGCTATACATGTGTAACGCTTTACTCTCTTTAATAAAGTTTACTACTTTATAGACTACCCCTTCAGTAGACCTTCCCTCTCTAAATCCGAATTGATTTTGATGGAAAAAATTTGATTTTTCTAAGTGAAATTATATTCTAAGTTTTAGTAATTTTTCTAATACTTTTCCTAATGTAGGGAGAAGACAGATAGGTCTATAGGAAGTGACATCCTTAGCATCTTTCTTAGATTTTACAAAGAAGACAATCTCAGCTTCTTTCCAGGGAGTGGGAAAGCAAGAGTATTTTAGACAGGTGTTATAAATTTCTAAAAGGAAATTAGGTCTAATTTGGTATATATCATTTAATATCCTGAAGTCTATGTTGTCGACTCCAGGTGCTTTATTAAAGTTACAGCTGGAAATCGCAAAGTCAAATTCTAGCTTTGAGAAAGGAGGGTCATTAGTGATTTCCCTAAGGCAAGGCTGAGAAACTGGAAGCGCATTAGCAACAGGAACTTGGATCGTTTGAAAAAAATGTTTAAGAAGATCTTCCAATACCGATTCTCTACTCGGTATAACAGATGATGAGGTGTTGAGGGCCGTATGGACAAGGTCCCTAGGCAGTAATATTTTTGAGAAAGCCAATTTAAAGGCAGCTCCAAAACGAGCATTGGAAGAGGAAGCAAAAGAAATCCATGCGTTCCTCTTTGCTAAGAGGATTTCTTTTTTGTAGGTAGCTCTTACCTTGGAAAAAATTGATTTTGCGCTTAAAGAGGGGGTTCGATTTAAACCTTCTCCAGAGGGCCCTCACGTGAGACCTGGACGCCCTCAACTTCTCTGACCACCAAGTAAGTTTGGGTTCGTGTGTCAACTTTCTTTTTTTGAAGCTATTATCTGCTACATCAGTGATGGTTTTCATCAAGATTTTTATGAACTCCTCTACATCATTTCTGTTGCTGCAGAGTCTAAGTGGTTCGTGAAGGTTAAATATGTTGTCATTGAGTTTTCCCCTGAATTTAACATGTGATACATTCCTAGTTTGGTATCTTCTTTTTCCGTATATTTTTAAATTTGCTTTCAGTTCAAATATTATATAGTTATGGTCAGAGGTTGCCGGAGCGTCCAGAACGGTCCAGTCCCTTATCAGGGAAATAATATTCGGAGAACCTGCAGTGAGATCCGGCCAGCCTTGATGACTTGAAGTTTCAAAGGTAGGCGGGGCATCCGGGGGGTTGAATATTATTAAACCTTTTGTGGAAAAGACTTCCAACAGATGGTCACCTCTTCTGTCACTTCTTCCGTACCCCCATATTGGGGAATGAGCATTAAACCCCCCCCCCCCCCCCGATTAAAAAATTATTTATATTTAGTTTTGGATGGTCGGACCATTCACTAAGATCTCTCTCTAATGATCCAGACGGGGGAGAGTACTGTGAACCTACTGTCAAAATATTACCTGTATTCTCTAAAGAAATATTAGTAAAAACAGAGTTATTCATGCTTGCAGAATTTATGTAAGAGATATCCCTCCTAGTAATGACTTGAGCGCAGGAATTACTTTTGGAAAAGAAAACTGTCCAGGAGACAGGAAAGCCATATAGACGGCTGCCATGTCTATATGGATCCTGTAGCATCATGATGTCTATTTTATTCTGAATTGCGAATGCCCCTGCCTCAGAGTTTGCTGCTCTGGAGGAATTTAGGTTTATTTGAACAAATTTTAAGCTAATTGGGTCTCCTGGACAGGGTCTGGATTTGGAAGGATGAGAGATCCCTGTTGAAGATTCCATTTAATTATATTGGTGTCTTAAGGGCTAGGTTATAGTGATGCTTATATCTTGGGCAGTTTTTAGAATATGCTGGATGCCTACTATCATAGCCGGTTCCCTCTTCACAGTTTGCTTCGTGGCAGTTGATACATTTAAACTCTTTCCTGTTACAGTTCTGCGAGGAGTGGTTAGTGGAGGAACATTTGGCACAGTAGTCTGGATTATCACATGTTCTACTCATGTGACCAAATGCTTGACATTTGAAACAACGTGGGACTATGATGTGTCTCTTAATGAAGCAAGATGCGAAATCTATGAAAATTTTATTATCCTTCAATAGGGCTATTGCGTCCTCTCTTCCAACCTGCATTATCCAGTGCCACCCTCCGTTTCTTCCCTCAAATTTTTTGATAAATTCTATTTCTTCTTTTTTAATATCTGATACTCTCTTAATTATTGCTTCTTTAATATCTTCTTCTCCACTCTGTGGAGGAACAGAGAAAATGATAACTTTTTGCTTTTTCTTTCCCAAGCTTTTAATATCAAAATGCTCTTGGATGTCACTGTTTTCAAGGATATTGACACTTTCTGCCTCTCTTTCAAGGTGGCCAATAACTTTCAGGTCCCCATTGAAGGTTGGTCTGACCGATTGTATTTTTAGGTCCTTGGGACATCTTGAGTTCCTCAGAATAGACCTGGGGTCTTTCTGGTCTTCTTTATTTTTTCTTATTAGAATGAACATTGACGGATCTGGTTTTTTTTTTTACCATACTAGAATATGTCATGGGTTCCTGGTATGCTTGATTTAATTTATTAATTGTATCTGGGATCTCACTCCTGATGGTCTCTGGCAAGTCCCTAGTTACAAGTTTCTCCACTGTTTTTGAAGCGTGTGCGTCCAATTCCCTTTCAATTAATGTGTATCTCAATTCATCTGCTAAAACTTTATATTTTCTCATTTTATCTGCGTCTAACAGCTTTGTATTTTTCAAATAATTCTCCATTTTATCCATAATTGCATTACATCTTTTCAGGAAAGAGATAGGGGAGATGACAGCGATGTTATCTTCTCCGTCCTGTGGCTTACCGTCATCCAATGTTGCTTCAGTCTGTACTGAAGCTAATGATTCATTAGAGGGCCTTCTTACTCGTACTTTGGGTATGGTTACCAAATTCTTCATTTTGGCCGATTTGTTAGGGGGGCCGATCTGTCATTTAATTTGCTCCATGGACTTGATAATTTGAAAATTGGCTAAATAAGGTTCAGGATGAAGAAATCTTGGGACGGAGTTGATTGTATTTGATTTGACTAGACTGATTAGAAAAATTATTATTAATTAAACCTTGATATTCACCTCCAGTCGTTTCCAGGTGGACGGCTACTTGTAGTTTCAAAAATTGGCTGCTTGGAGTCAATATAGGGATGGAGGGATTGTAAGCATTGGCGAGCTGTTGACCAGGCTGTTCGAACAGGTTAAGGACTTGATTAGTTTCTTAATTAGCTATTACCTGGTTCCTGGGTCTCTTTAATTGAACTTGTAGCCCGTACTCCTTATGTTATTTCTGCTATCTGAAATAGGGTAAGTACTGGCTATGGATGTTAACATGGCAGCCATTATAATTGCTCCATGGTCTTCAAAATTTTAAAATGGGCTAATTAGGGTTCTGGGTGGAGGAATCTTGGGACGGAGGTGATTTGGTACGGTCTCTGTGGATGCCTCCCCCACTGGGTTCCAGTCCAAACTGGGTGAATAAAAAGAAATTTATGGAGATTGTCGCGGAGGGCGCGGTAGCCCAGTGGTTAGCGTGCGGGAATTTCACTCGGTAGGCCCGGGTTCGATTACCGCCACTGCCAAAACTGCTGCCATTTTCACGCGGAGTACGATCACGTTAAACATGTGGGTCCGTAAGTCCTTCCGAGAGGTTGTTGGTAGAGGAAGGAGGGTACGGTCCCTGTCGAAGCCTCCCCCACTGGGTTCCGGTCTAAATTGGGTGAATAAAAGAAAGTTATGAAGATTGTCGTGGAGGGCGAAGTAGCCCAGTGGTTAGCGCGCGGGAATTGCACTCGGTAGGCTCGGGTTCAATTACCGCCACTGCCAAAACTGCTACCGTGTTCACGCGGAGTACGATCGCGTTAAGCATGTGGGTACGTAAGTTCTTCCGGGAGGTTGGTGGTAGAGGAAGGAGGGTACGGTCCCTGTGGATGCCTCCCCCACTGAGTTCAGGTCTAAATTGGGTGGCACTTCCTGGCCGTCCAAACAGTTACCTTACACCTTACTGGTAGCATCTCGCTGCTCTAAGTCCTTCGGACGAGCCGGACGGCCTGGGGCTTTCACACCTTACTGGTAGGTCACGCCAGCGAGTGTGCCACGGTTAGAATTTGCCACGGTCAGAATTTTCAAGGGTAGCGAACAAGCTGGTCGCCAAAAGCGGCTAGTCTATATAATAAAAGGCAATGTCTGTCTGTCTTATACACTATACGTTCAGCGACCGCGAGTCGAAGAGCTACGAAATTTGGCAATCGGAGACCCGGGGGGGGGGGGGGGGGGGGGGACACGTGAAAACCGATTTTTAAAATTTTAATTTTTTTTTTGTTATTTAATGTTTTATGCGATTTCGACCGTTTCTTGCCCTTTTTTCTCCACGATCCGAACATCGTAGAAAAAAACAAATCACACCACCGGAAAGAACAGACAATTGCGAGTAAAAATATATCAATTTCAACTCTCAATTTCAATTTCTAATATTTTTTAAAGATTTTAAAACAAAAGTCACTTTTGACTCAAAAAACCGATTTTTGGTTTTTAAATTCTCGCATAGTGAAAAGTATTCTTAATTTCGACTAATAATTTTCATTTTCAGAAAGCTGAAATATTTGGCATTCTTACAAGTCCAATTTGGTCCAGAAATAATGAAAATTGTCCTCAGGATCGCAATTTTAAAGACGTCATGATTTTAAATTTCTCGGCTATCCCCTCAGTTCTTCAAAGGCATTTCTCCCCCATCCGCAGTTATTTCTTCCCCGTCTCCATGGAGGTTTTAAATGAATTAAGAGCCTAGCATAAGTGTTGTATACATCGGCCGAAATTATTATATTTATATGATATTTTAAATGAAGATTTTAAATGGATATTTTAAATAATTTAAATGATTGAATTATGGTGGTTTGAATTGTGGTGATGTATTTGAAATTATTATATTTATGGATTGGTGGAACGATTTGGATGACTTTTTGATTTTAAATGGATATTTTAATTTATGAATATTTTAAATGGATATTTTTATTTATAGATATTTGAAAAGGATATTTTAATTTTATGGACATTTTAAATGATGGAGCGATGGAACGAGGATGTTGGAATTAAGAGCCTAGCATAAGTGTTGTATACATCGGCCGAAATTATTATATTTATATGATATTTTAAATGAAAATTTTAAATGGATATTTTAAATAATTTAAATGATTGAATTATGGTGGTTTGAATTGTGGTGATGTATTTGAAATTATTATATTTATGGATTGGTGGAACGATTTGGATGACTTTTTGATTTTAAATGGATATTTTAATTTATGAATATTTTAAATGGATATTTTTATTTATAGATATTTGAAAAGGATATTTTAATTTTATGGACATTTTAAATGATGGAACGATGGAACGAGGATGTTGGAATTAAGAGCCTAGCATATGATCATTATAACATTTAAATTAGCGTGCGGGAAGTTAGCTCGAGATAATTGCATTCAGTTGGCCTGGGTTCGATTCCCGCCACTGACGCGGAGTACGATCACGTTAAACATATGGGTTGATAAGTCCTTCCGAGAGGTTGGTGGTAGGGGAGGAGAGTACGGTCCCTATAGATGCCTTCCCCACTGGGTTAAAGTTCAAATTGGGTGAATAAAAAGAAAGTTATGGAAATTGTCGCGGAGGGCGCGGTAGCCCTGTGGTTAGCGTGCGGAAATTTCACTCGGTAGGCCCGGGTTCGATTCCCGCCACTGCCAAAACAGCTGCCGTGTTCACGCGGAGTACGATCACGTTAAACATGTGGGTCCGTAAGTCCTTCCGAGAGGTTGGTGGTAGGGGAAGCAGGGTATGGTCCCTGTAGATGCCTCCCCCACTGGGTTCCGGTCTAAATTGAGATGTTTTAATTATGGATATTTGAAATTATAGATATTTTAAATGGATATTTTAAATGATGGAACGATTGAACGAGGATGATGGAATTAAGAGCTTAGCTTATATTCATTATAAAATTTAAATTAGCGCGCGGGAAGTTAGCGTCCGAGAATTGCGCCTCAGTAGACCCGGGTTCGATTTCCGCCATTGACGCAGAGTACGATCGCGTTAAACATATGGGTCCGTAAGTCCTTCCGTGAGGTTGGTGGTAGGGGAAGCAGGGTACGGTCCCTGTAGATGCCTCCCCCACTGGGTTCCGGTCTAAATTGGGTGAATAAAAAGAAAGTTATGGAGATTGTCGCGCAGAGCGCGGTTGCCCAGTAGTTAGCGTGCGGGAATTTCACTCAGTAGGCGTGGGTTCGATTCCCGCCACTGCCAAAACTGCTGCCGTGTTCACGCGGAGTACGATCACGTTAAACATGTGGGTCCGTAAGTCCTTCCGAGAGATTGGTGGTAGGGGAAGGAGGGTACGGTCCCTGTGGATGCCTCCCCCACTGGGTTCCGGTCTAAATTGGGTGGCACTTCCTGGCCGTCCAAGCAGTTACCTTACACCTTTCTGGTAGGTCGCGCCAACGAGTTTGCCACGGTCAGAATTTTCAAGGGTAGCGAACAGGGTGGTCGCCAAAGGCGACTAGTATTAACATAATAATTAACAAGAAAGATCAATCATGTATAAGCATTGATTATGAAACACTTTCCAATTGAAATGCAATTTTATTTAAAAATTTCTAAAATGTGATACATTCAGTGGTGATATCTTTTACATTATCACAGTACTACAGTAATTTATTATACTTAGATATTTAAAACTGTATCGAAATATAAATCATCTGATTCTCTATGCAAAACAATGAATATTTCATTCATATAACTTGTATTCCAGACTCCAGTGCTAAATAATTTTGTGTGAAAAAAATTCATCAATTCTTATGTAACTCACCTTACAATCGCTTGAGATATTTGCATTCTGCATAAGTTAAAATTAGGCTTCGTTGAAGAAATAATAAAAGTTTAGGAATCATTTAAAATCATAACTATTGTAATTGCGTGGGTACGGAATTTAGATACACAGATAATATATGTATGTGTGTGTGTATGTATTCAAAGTATTGGAATCGTGCCGAAATCGGAACTCGAATTTTCAAAGGATCTACACGTTTTGGGACTTCTAGAACACGAAAAAACTATTTTTAGGAAGACGTCTGTGTGTGTAAGGGTATATCTGTGTATGTTTCTGTGTGTCTGTGAGGATATTACATCCACTCTAATTGAAAAACTAATGGACCGAATTTCATAAAATTTGGTAGGTATGTTTTTTGTAGGAAACCCTGATGTTCATTAAATTATAGTACGGTTCGTAATAAAAGAATTTGCCTTCTTAGCGAAATGTCCGGCAGAAATTGCCTTTATATCCACTCTAGCTATAAACTAATGGAACAAATTTAACAAAATTTGGTGTATAATATTTCAATAACCTACAAGTGATTTATATACAAAGTTTAATAAAATTTGGTATATAAATCATTTGTAGATTATTCTAGTACGATTCGGGATAAAGGAACGGGCTATTTTTGCGAAATGGTCCGCAAAAATCGTTAAATATAAAAATAAAAGACTACGTGTGCTCAATTATATCAATTAAATTTCTATTTTATACGTGATTTTTGACAACAAAAAGAATAAGACTAACCCCATTACTCTAGGACTAGCCGTTCTTGAGATATTCTAGTTTTTTCGCGTTTTCGCTACGCCACCTTTGACAATAAGTTCAGCTATCAAATGAGAACCAAATTTAAGTTTAACGTGCATATTCAATGTCATTTAAAATACTTATGGCTGTTATTTTGTGCAGATAAATTCAAATTATTATTGAAGAAATAAAGAGAAGTCTGCAGAGAAAGACATGTGCTGCCCACATCAGAATTTTTAACAATATTACAACAATGATTTATAGAAGTGAACGGGGATTATTTGCAGGCCATTTCGAAAAAAATGTAGGATCTATATTTAAAGATCCACCAAATTTTTGTAGAATAAAATGTTCAACAAATTTAAGTTGTGTACCAAATTTGAACTCTCTAGGACGTAGGAAAGTGCATTAAAAATGCCATCAAATAAGTATATTATAAAGAGTTATATAAAATAAAAATAATTTGAATAATTGTTATCTACCAAATTTATTTTAAAATATGAAGCCTCTGTCATATACAAATTAATTAAACTCTTGGAAAGATATTTATTATATAATATATCTGTCTTTTCTTTCTGGAGGATATCCCAAAAGTCAGAATTCAATTAAATTTGTTTTTCTCCCTATATTAAATAATTTTTAAGTAAAAAACTACCTAACATATTTTACTGAATTTATTTATATATTTTATGGGATAATGTGAATATTTCCTAAAAATTTCGAAGCAATTTGTGAATTTTAAATTTACTTAAAAAATGTTTGAAAAATTAGGTCCCATAGGGTTCAATGTATTTCATTTTTCAACCCGGGTTCAATAAAAAACTAATTGGGTGAAATTATTTATTTATATTCCCATAGGTCCCACAGACCGTCTGAACAACATACTAAAATTTCATTTTGATAAAGTGATTTTTACGGCAGTTATCGTGCTAACGGACAGACAGACAGACAGACAGACAAACAGAAAGAACAAAATCATAAACACTTTTCAACTATGTTGTAAAGTGTTAAAAATTTCGAAGCCAATTTCGGAAATACAGCATAAGCATAAAAAATTGGTCTATTAATTTCAAAGGTCTACTATTTTCCTTATTTACTCAGGTAAATAAAGTTGCTGACTTTACTTGAGTAGTAAGGTCGTCCTTTTTTTCAGCTCTGATAAAAAAAAAGGTTGTTATTTACATGGTCTGATTTATATATAGGTCCCCGGGGCAGTGGTCCTGGTCCCCAAAATTTAGAGGGTCACACATTTTGTCTGAAAATTCTAGAAGCTTGTAAAATGAAATCAGTGATACGTAAGAAAATATTATTAAAATAATTCAATGTCTCCGTAAAAATGAACTGGAGTGTGGTTCGACTTTCTGGTACTAGAATTTATTTATACGTAGCTGGTGATTTTATTTTTCTTTTGCATGGAAAATTTTACAAAATTTATATCCTTGGTTTATATCCTAAGTTTAAAACATCTGATGTGAGCAGCAGCACATGACTTTCCCTATAAACTTTAATTCATCTTCTCTTTATTTATTTAATAAGTCATTAAATTGAATTTAATTGCACAAAACAACACTGAATTTGCACTTTTAATCCACATTTTTTTTTTCTTTTTTTTGTTACCTGGACATAAATTAAAAGATTGCGTAGCGAATAGGCGAATAGCTGCGGAAAGTTACTTCAGACTTTTTCCTAAAATGATCTATTTCTGCAAATAAAAACAGAGCACGTCACCATGGTTAACTTAAGATATTCTAAATTTAAATGGGAACCACTCGTAGTTTACCATTGAAATCAATAAATGCCCACGCCAATGTTTTGCTCTCTCTCTAATAAATAGTCTGTGCAGAAGGACACATGCTTCAAGATATGAGTAGTCTGCTTCCTTCATCGTTATATCTGAAAATGAGTTTGCAACTAGTCACAATTTCACTGGGTTTGTGTTCGTGACCTGGCGCTTGCACCAGCATTGCACCTGAATACCGGCCTTAGTATAAAGACTTTTGGCATAATTTGCCATTTTATTGGTGAACAAAATTGTGGCCAAGGAAGATAATGCTAGAAATGTGATTATGAACACCATGTAAGGCTTGGTGGATAATAAATTGAAAAATATAAGTAAAATACAAAAATGCATAAAGAACGTAAATATCATATAAAAACAAAAGTTAGTACATTTCAGAATTGTAAAAAAGGATAAAATAATGTAGAAATATAAAATTTGCCGCCTAAAGTTTTCATGTTGAAAAGTATTTACGAACGCCATGTTAGGTTTAGTGGGAAAATAATAATTCAATGAAAATAATGCATAAATAACAAATATCATACAAAAAAGAAAGATAGCATGTTGTCAACACCATAAAAATAGAAATCCCCATCCCTAAAGTTTTTCACATGGTTTAAGCTTTTTTCAATCAATCTTTGACATATTTCAAAAATTGATTAAAACAATCAATTATTCCTTTTTCTGCACAAGATTTTTTATACATACAGGGTGTCCAGAAACTTCCGGAACGGTGCAATATCTCGAGAAATACACTTCAGATCAAAAAATAAAAAATCAGGTATTCAATATTTTTAGAAAAGCTATCCAATGATACCAAAATTGACCCCTTTCCCATCCTGGGGGGAGGGGGGTGGGGTAACTTTGAAATCTTCACTGGGAACCCCCATTTTTTATTGCAGATTTGGATTCTCCAGAAAACTTTACATACATTTGACCTACGATTTTTACTCCCACAAACAGCACTATAATCGAGAAAACCCCCCTCCTCCTGCTGACCGTTCACTTCAGCGACAACTGTTGACTTCAGTTTAGAAAACGGTTCAAAACTACTTTTAGCACTACCCAAGAACAACGATGTGGACGTAGTAGTTTTCTGTTCCCTTCGGGGTGCTTGATTAACATGAGTCCCCTTGCCTCTCATGATCAGGGTGCTTTTTTCTGTAACTCCCCTTCCCTCTCATGATCGGGATGCTTGATTAACATGAGTCCCCTTGCCTCTCATGATCAGGGTGCTTTTTTCTGTAACTCCCTTCCCTCTCATGATCGGGGTGCTTGAATCAAAATCATAGGTCAAATGTGTGTAATTTTTTCTGGAAAATCCAAATCTGCAATAAAAACTGGGGGTTCTCATTGAAGATTTTAAAGTTGCCCCAACCCCCTCCCCCCAGGAGGGGGGGTCAATTTTGGTATCATTGGATAGCTTTTCTAAAAGTATTGAATACATGTTTTTTTATTTTTTTATTCAAAGTGTATTTCTCGAGATATTGTGCCGTTCCAGAACTTTCTGGACACCCTGTATATACAACAAAATAAAATTAACTGCAAAATACCTGCAAGGTAAACGGCACAACTTGATTTAATGTTATCCAAAAGAAAACTTCAAAGTTAAATGTTGAAAAAGTGAGAAGAGGTTGCCAGATTACCTCATTGGGCCATTAATATAATAGCACCAAAGATCTCGCCAAATAAAAAGCTAATATCATTCAGTATGTTTAATTTTTTGACTTTTTAAAATTAATATAATAAAATTTTTTATATTAAATCTGATCAAAAGTAGCAATTAGCTTCAAATGCATAAAACAGCTTTTTTCATCAGGATAAATAAATGGAACAATAACACTATTAAAATACTTGAGCACATCTGTCTATAGCAAAGATAAAGTAAAGGATCAACTGGAATGCAGAGGCATAAAACAGCTTTTTCTGCTAGGATAGGGAGACAGAGCAACCATACCAGCAAAACGCAAGAACAGGTTTATCTGCAAATTCTTACTCAATTTTTTTTATTTAGAGAACTGAAAAAGTATAACTTAAAAATGTATATGATACTTAAAAAGTCTAAAAAATATGAAATATATTAAACCTATTCTTAAAGTGAACTATGAAAACAGTAAAAGATACATCTAAAATATTGGAAGATGTTTTTGAGTTATAAGTGGCGATGGTAAAAAGGAACAGGTATTTTTTATCTTCTTTGGTCACTGGTATGTATAGGGGATAAAAATTTTGGAATATCCCACAAACTCAATATGTATCATTGCCAGAAAATCGCTTTAATGAAACGGATCACATAGTTCAGGAGAAATTTATTTCTATTAGATGCAGTTTTCTAATTTTCCTTTTCATTATATAACAGATGTATATTAATTAATCACATATCTAATAAAAATCTCTATGTAATATAGAGTGGGGCTTTATGTGAATTTTTAGTGGTTTCTGTTAAAAAAATAATGTATAGCCAATAATGCTAAAAGTGGTTTGACACTAAATTGTTTTTCTGCAATAAACTCTTGATTATTTTCCCAATACAATCCTTGGTTCTGTAAAATTATGCTGATGAAAAGTTTTGTAAATACATGCTTGCTAATTATTAACAATAATATTAGTTCATATATCCTCTTATTTTATTTACATATTGTAATTGGCATTATCTAAAAGATTATATTCGCATTTCAATACTTAATGCTCCCACCGAGATTTGCAAAATTGTGACACATTAAATATTTTCTTGCTGTGGTGCAATTATCGGCTATTCAGCACTGAAGTGCACAAAACCCAAATCCTCCAATATTGAACAGTTAGAAGTATGATTATATTTATCAAGGTATTTACCCCTCCATCGAAATGAAAATTTTTGGGCAAATGTCTCTAAAATGTAAATGTTAATCTGCATTTTTAATAAATTTTAGACAAATACCCCTCAGCTTTCTCAAATAACTTTTAAAAATATACCACTGTTTTATTTATTCTATGAACATTGTATAAAAATATACTCATCCTTTAAGTTTGTTTTTACATTTCTCAACATACTAATTTAAATGATCTATGTGTGTATAATTAACTAAGTTCTTAAATAAATGTCCTTTTAAGTAGTATTACTTTAATATTCGAAAAAAATAAAAACCAATGGAACTAATAAATTTTGTAAAAATGTATTATAAAGTGAGAAATTAATCAAATTTACTTGGAATTCAATTCAATAAATTATTCTGTTCATGAAATACCAATGAAGCATATGATAAGATTTGTCACTTCGCTACTTGAAAGAGAAAATTGCAAAATAACAGATTTATCACTTAATTTATGAAATTTATCTCAACCACAAATTTTATCAGTCAATAATCCGAAACAAATGTATTTAATACCATACTAAGATGTCATCAAGAACAGTCATTTTCCAATAAAAACTGAAAGATATTCATTCACATCTCTCCTTGTATAGGGTTACCAATCTACATGCAAGCATTTTTATTGATTCACTTCGTGTTTGGCGGTGAACAAGCTGGTTTACCAGAATTAATGAGAAATGTCATTTTTGGCATAAAACTACTTGTGTGGTATACATTTTTTATTTTTGCAAATCATGGCCATACTTTGATGTTTCTGGATTAAAATTTCAAAATTTTGGTGATGACTCAAATAAAATTGGACTCACCAAATGAAAAACTAGACTTGCCAGTGGGATTCCCAACCCCTGATAATTATAATACATATTTTGATATTTGTGCATTATTATGGACAGCAGTAACAAAAGGGCTAATGTTAGTAGATTTTGCTCAGGGAAACGGATAAATGACAGCTCCATGTGTTTCTCATTAAAACCATGACATAATTTTAAATTAGAATAAATACTAGAACATTGACTAGACAGAAAGCATTTATTAAACTGAATATATACCATGATTAGTACTATAAGTTACTGTATCATATATAAAAATACTTTACACAAAATGCTTCTAACCACAATGTACAGAATTTTATATACAAAATGTTTTTATAATATACTGAGAAAAGTACACACCAGGACAATTTTCTAAACTATAATGAAAAATTTAAAATTTTTAATATAGCACATAACTACAAAATAGAGTAGAAACATTTGGCAGTGTCCGATGCTAGAAACATGGTTAAAAATTTCTTAGATATTCATTTCTAGGAGGTTTAAACATACAAAAGGTAGTTTAATGTTTCAAATTGATAAATAAAATGTTCATTTCATTTTGGCTAAACATTTTCAGCATTGAAAATACAAGATTTTTAAAATTCTAAATTCCATATAAAAATGATATTTAAAAGTTAAAATAGTTTTGGAAGACCAATAGCCTGGGCCCGATTAACCCATTACGTTAGGGGAAGCACACACAACTCCTTTTGGAGGTCCCACTTCGATCTTGTGAAAGTAGCCCAAGAAACATTTCAAAATTAATTAATTTCCCATGCAATCATTCATCAGTGATCGAAAAATCCTATTCCCCAAGTTGCTTGGGTCAACTAAAAGTTTTCATGAAGCAATTTTTTTTTTAAGCTGGTTGCCTGTACCAAAATCCCACCCTCTAAACTAGTGTATTTTCTTTTTTAATCCCTGGCAGTCAAAATTTACTTTTGTAATTCATTCAAATTTAAAAAAATATGGGTAATTAAAAATTGGGTTCAAGACAACCAAAATATTTATTTCCTTGTTTGCCTGTAATGGCAAAATATTATTTAACTTAACTATTTAATTAATAACTTAAATTTAAAAAATTGAAAAAAGTGTGTATCGGAGGTGCAATTTGAAGTATCCTTTTAAATATTTTGAAGAAAAGCATGTGCTTCCAATGCTTTTTCAGTAATCAGGCCCGGCCAATAACCTATACCAAATAAAAGTATAAGTTTCTTCAATTAAACATCCAATTTATTTTAAAGTAAGAAAAAGTCAAAAATAAGTTAATTTAGTAAACAATATATTTTTAAGCAATGTATAAGCAAATACATTTTTTATATTCATTAGCATAATAGTCTTTTTGTAATGCAGTAAGGAAATCAAGAATTCATGAGTATTCAAGCTGATCACAATGCAAAACACACACATACAATTTTCTTTAATGCATTTCCTTATTAATCTTTATTTTAATATTGTACTGTAAAAGAGTTAGTAATGAAAATTTCTATACAATGAGCTAAAATACCAGACTATTCCTCAAGCTCTTTTATGTTCCACCCACGGATAAATTATTAGATATATTTAACAGATTGTTGTTGGACAGTTTGTAAGTTCAATACTCAAAATTCCTAACCATATTCAAATTAGGCATTAAATACAATCATGTTATCCTGACAAAGTCCTACAAAAAGACAAGGTTTATTAAAATTTATCGTAGGGCAATTCTTTCACATTTATTTATTTCTTAAAAAACATGAAAATATATATTTTTATTTTCTTATTTCACTGTATCCGAAAAGGAAGATTAACACAATTCTGTTTGGTAAAAAAATTGGCTGTATTTCTTCACATTTTAACAAAAAAAATTAGTTTATTGTCTGATTTTCTGTTATCTTACATAATAAAAGATGTTCGTCTGTGTGTCCTTGCCCATATTTATTTTTACATTTTAAATATTAAACTGTGAACAACAACAAAATGTGACATGACAGTTTGTCCAGTTCCGTCTATAGCAGAAAATTGAAGCATCGGACGACGACAAAATTTGCTACAGAAGTGCTTCACATTCCCATAATGTGCACCTCGGTGAGCTTTTAAAAACATTTGAATTAGTTTTCTAGTTATTGTATGTCGAAGCATGATTTTACACTAATTGGTACCTTAGTGGTCAAAAATATTATCACAAAATTTCCATCTTAACATCATCGGAAAGATCAAAGAATCTTATTCTTTCAGATTATCTTTAAACTGAATCTGTAGGGCAATTCCTTCATATTTATTTATTTTTTTAAAACATTGAAATATGTAGTTTTTATTTTCTTATTTCACTGTATCCAAAACAGGAAGATTAACACAATTCTGTAGTTTGGTAAAAAAAGTGGCTGTATTTCTTTATATTTTAACAGAAAAAAATAATAATTTGTCTATTGTCTGATTTTCAATTAATTATCAACCAAAAGCACAAAAATAAAAATTTTGAATATTGTTCATTTTTCAGTTTGTTGGGTGTTTCTAAGGGGAAAAATGAGTGTTTGTATGTGTGCATGGCAAACAGTTGTGTGCGACTACACATATGGTGAAACGAAAGGAAAAATAATTTTGGTTCAAAATTGACTATTCAGAAATTGAGTGGTTTTATTTGTATCTGTATTATTTATGTGGCAGGCACATTTTTAGTTCATTGTTTTCAGTTAATTTTTGGCTATTGAAAACCTTGCACCAACTATATTTAGACTCTATGTTTGAAAAAAAAAAAAACTACAAGGTATATC
This sequence comes from Amaurobius ferox, assembly GCA_951213105.1. NCBI lineage: Eukaryota > Metazoa > Arthropoda > Arachnida > Araneae > Amaurobiidae > Amaurobius > Amaurobius ferox. Next base: position 167,142,923 of record OX578139.1, on the reverse strand, counting down.
CTGAACCTTGAATATGTAATAGATTCAATTTTTCAGTATTTTTGAAGTTTGCTAAGAGAAACAAAATATTATGGTTGACACAAACATTTTTAAAGAAAATTCTATATAATGGGCATTTTGATGGCCTAAAATTTATAAATAGAAAAACAGGCACCATGAGAAGAATTTTCTGGTAAACTACAGCTCATTGTATTCAACAAGAAATAGCTATTATTATTATTATTATTTTTGGTGCAAAGGATAAGAAAAAAAATTAAGCAACATAATTATATATGAATTAAGATACAGAACAGATTACAGATGTTTTCAGAAAATGTAGGATCCCATTTGTCAGTACTAAAAAGAACAAGAAATATGATGTCAAAATGAAGACCAAACTCAAGTTAGACCAATTTCATCATTTTAACTTTACGTTCATTGATATTTTTTAGTACTAATGAAGGGAAGAAATAGCTTTTTCTTTTGGTATGGGATTGATGTCTTATTCATCCTATTCTTCAAACATTGATTTCTTTTTACTTTCTAAAATGAAAGAAAATCTAAAACAAACATTTTCAGTTTTATGTTGATCTAAATATTACTACAGTAGCCCCTTGTTATATCGCACTTGTCGGGAAACATGGCAAAATGCGCAATATATCGGGCGATATTAAAAAAATTATACTTTTATGAACATATGTAATAAAAATTTAGGAGCGAAAGTCCAATAATTAAAAAGAATCACATAATAAAGGCAAAGAAGTTCCATTTACCTTTTAATTTTATGTCCAAATTCACATACACTTTTAATTGATTATTGTACACACTTCATTCTCTTGCGAAGAAGACACATACATACAATTTAATGTCAGCTACTTCGATTTTTCTTTCAGAACTTGCTTTCCAGAAAATATCAGTGAGCGAAAATGAATCAACTGCATCTCACTTATATGATTTAAGTTGCATCCTTCAAATGCTGTGTAAGCTTCCTCAAGCATAACCACGGCTTCTTTGATGGTGACAGAAGGACTCGCTTCTTCATCATTGCTGTCAGCATCTTTTGGGTCCATTTCTCATACATGAGGTATGATCTGCTCATCTGAAAGAGTTTCAGAAGTCCGTTCGTTATCATCTACATTAATCCAATCTTTCACTTCATCTTCGCACACATTTAAACTGAGCGACTTGGATTTTTGAACTAGAAGCTCTATTGAGTCTTCTTCAATATCCTTGAGTTCGACATCATTTAAAACTTTCAGTCAGCATTTGGAAATGGTTTCTGATTTAACAGCAGACCACGCCTTTTGGAAAATGTACATGGCATCTAGGCAGTGGTCATTCTTCAACGAACAATGGGTTGCTCAATAACTCCAGTCAATAATTTTTTTTTTGAACATGGCGATTATTCCTTGGTCCATTGGTTGAAGAAAACTTAATGTGTTTAGTGGCAAAAACATAGCTTTGATATTTCCATCTGATGACGTAAGTTCTTCTTCACCGGGATGAGCACTGCATTAGTCTATTAGGAGCACAACCTTTCCTTCCAAACCCTTATTTCTCAGATGAAGACGAACAGATGGGATGAAATTATCAAAAAAACATTTTTTTAATAAGGTTTGTGTCATCTAAGCGCTTCTTGAACTTTCGTATACCACTGGCAGATTCTCCCTATTCACATTTTTCAAAACTCTAGGGTTTTTGCTGTTTCCCACAAGGAACATCTTCAACTTATGGCTTCCTGCTTTATTTGCTGCAAAAAGAAGTGGTACCCTGTCCTTTTGCTTTTTGTATCCAGAATTAGTCGTGATTTTTCTTAAAATCCTGTGCTCTGTTTGACAATAACTTCCAGTATAGTGTAGTTTCATCAGCATTGTGTATCAGAAAAAAAACCTGGGAGACATAGTAGAAGCGCGATATATTGAGGCGCGATATAACGTGAGGCTACTGTATTAGTATATAGAGGGAAAAAACCATTATTCATGTGTTTTGATATGATGGTGATGGTGTGTGTTTGTGCGTGTGGTGAGGGAGATCTGGGGATTCCTGAAATGAAATATATGAATCGTTATTTAAGGTGAATAAGGTAATATGCAAGTCTGGCAACAGTGTTCAACACACCGATGTGAGATAAAGGTAGAGATATTTATGACAATCTTTTCGAAGACTGAACCAAGCCACATGACTGCTGTACTCCTTTAAACGCATATTTTCTTATGCATCTCTCCTTTCATTGCAATTGTATGGTGTCTCTTTGCAAGAATATTTTCATAGTGTTTGTTCACTTGATTATGTTTTTAAGCTGAATATGATAATATCCTGCTCTGCATATGGATGTAATTCAAAATTTATCAAAGGGGGGTTGAGAATGAGGGAAAGTTTCACAAGTCTTTTGCATTAATTTTAAAACACAATTTAAAAAAAAAATAAAAGGTTAATTACAGTGGCGGCTCATGAGCGACATGTAGAAGGGGGGGGGGGGGGCACTCATCTATGTATTTATGCCCATATATATGTGTTAGTAATATATATATATATAAAGTATATGTATATACATATATGTATTTTGAGCATAGCAACAGGTGTATAAAGAATGTATTAAGTAAACAACGGAAGTATTAAGTAAAATAACATACCTCCAACCTTCTAGCTTGTTCATAAAATTCCTAGACACATGTGGGCCACACCTCTCCTGGTGAAAACATTACATAGTCCTAATTTACACTAAAGTAATATTGTGGGGGCTAGTTAATCTAAAAGTTAAGCCTAGGGAGTTGCATAAAAATTATGATTATTCTGGTGATATATATAGATGGTTCAGACTATAGTCACCAGTAAAATCAAAATCGGTGGATTAGGAGGCAAGATGGAAAATAGGAGTTGGGCTAACTGAAGTAAAAGTTATGCTCAAAGATTTATCACATTAAAGATGCATATCCAGGTGATATGTACAAATGGTACTGAGACTATAGCCACCAGTAGAACCAAAATCGCTTAATTAGGAACAGACATGTGAAATTGTGGGGGCTAGTTAAACAAAGTTACACCCAGGGGTTGATACAAAAATATGTATATCCAGGTGACATGTACAAATGTTGTTACTAGCAGAATCAAAATCGTTCAATTAGGAACTGAGAAGTAAAATTGTGGGGGCTAGTTAAACTAAAAGTTATGCCCTGGGAGTTGACACAAAAAATGCATGTATATTATATCCATCAAATATGTATATCAAAGTCAGACATACAGATGGTCCAGACTACAATCATCAGCAGAATCAAAACCACTCAATTAGGAGGTGAGATGGAAAATTTGGGGGGTGGGGGAGGGGGGCTAACTGAAGTAAAATTTGCACTCAGAGAGATGAACATCCAGGTGACATGTACAAATGGTGCAGAGACTATAGACACTAGCAGAATTAAAATCGTTCAATTAGGAAACAAGATATAAAATTGTGGAGCTAATTAAACTAAAAGTTGAGGACAGGGGGTCGACACAAAATTAGTATATTCTGGTGACAAGTACAGAGGGTGCAGAGATTATAACCATCATCAGAATCAAAATCACTGAATTAGAAGCCGAGATAAGAAATTTGGGGGCTACCTCAAGTAAAATTTACACCCAGAGGGTATCTGAGTAATATAGTCGCCAGTAGGGCCAAAATTTTGAGGAAAACAACATCCGATAAAAAGATAATATTGAAAATTTATTTTTAAGTTTTTTAACAAATATTTAGAATTTTTTCAATTTTAAGGTATTTTTTAATATTAAATAGCTGAAAAAGTAAGACAGCTGGGTAGGTTAAGTGATTCCTCAAACTAAAAATCCCTCAAACAGTCCGAAACAGAATATTTCTGAAAGTGTCACTAAAAATAGCCCATTAGTCATGGGTATGTTAAAAATAGGAAACTCATGATGTTAAAAGAATTAGTTTTAAGTCAAACATATTGGAATTCATCACCAGGTGATTAGCCAGAGCACAGAACTGCCTCAAATCAGAAATGACTCCCTTCCCGAAGGACAGAACCACACTATATCAGAAATGATGAAATGCAAAACAACTTCAATAAATAAGACAGTAGGGTGGGTCAAGTGATCTCTCAAACTGAGTGTCCCAAACAACACATTTTGCTCACGATGGACGGAAATCCCTAAAATGTTATAAATAACCACCCCCCTCCTTCCCCACCACACACACACTTAATTAACTCATACTCACTTGTTCAAATGTTTATATAAACTTCCAAATTTATTCATAACTAAAAGATGAGAAAGAGAACACACACTTTCTTAAATGCAGAAAATTGAAGCCAAATTAGCGAAACTGAGTCAATTTGAGAAGTCCCCCTTCATGTTTTACTATTTTTTTATTTCTCTTTGGCAAAAAGCACTTGCAAAATATGATACATATCAAATGCTAATACTGCAATGTCTGTTTTTTTTTTCACGCCAAATTTCTAATATTGTTCACCATACCATCTGTTAGCTCAGGACAAGCCAGTAAAAGGGAAGTGGCCTTTAGCAAATATCTATGTATTTTTTCCTATGTGTTGAAAATTCTATGTACTACAGCTATTGTGAGTCTTCTTTTTCTCACGAAAGCTGTAGCGCTGCCATCTAGTGACACATTCCATCACTATTTTCATTGAACCAAATACTCTAATTGAACTAAAAATTCAGATTTTTTCAATAGAAATTGTAATAAATCTATATAACTAAAAGAATAATTTGGGGCATTTTCTCAATGATGCTGTGCATCTTATAGTGGCCTTCCCCAATGACACCCATTGATCATATTTTTTTGAGAAAAATTATAACTGAAGATGACATACGATCCTAACAACAAGATCTGGACAACTATAAATGCATAGTATTCATGAGATTTCTAAGCAACTTTGAGTTTAAAATTTTAATTTCATATTTCAGTTATCACAAACCCATTGTTTTATCCTTAGAGTCATAACAAATGGAAACAGAATAATATGTCACTCTCCAATCGAAATGTCTCACTTTTCAGTTTATAAATTGAAACTTTATTTAATATTTCAGAAACATAATTATTGTATTTCTCTGATTTTAATTTTTCTAAATTTGATTTTATATTACTTGTTTTTTCTTTCGAAAGAATAATTCATTTGGAAAAAGTAGTCAGTCACAGTTTCAACACAACAAATGTTATTAACACATGAGTGTCCATATGTTCTATTTACAACCTCAGATAAACTACAGTGATTTTTACTCCATATTTGATTATGTTTTCCCCTAAATCTAAAGGATGATTTATAACAGCAGCTACTTTCTTTCCCACATAAGTTTCACTTTACCATGTAGCCCTCAGTACACATTTTGACCTTGTTCTTCATGTATCAACATTTATCAAAAATAAATATGTCATACAATTTCTTTGAGATATTTCTTTAACACTTCGTATATTAATGACTAGCCTCCTTCGGCAACCAACCTGTTCGCTACCCTTGAAAATTCTGACCGTAGCAAATTAATAAATGCATTTCAAGCAAATTGAAATTTAAAATGAAAAGTAATTTATTTCAAAAATAATTTTTTATTCCAATAAAATGGATGAATAATTTATTCCAATAAAATGGATCATTTGTTTTAGTTTAATGACGTTAACACTAATAATTAAATTTTAAGATGAAAAATAATGCATTCCAAAAACAAAACCATTAATTATTTAACTTTGTATATATTAAAAGTTTTTTTGCTTTTAATAAAAACATGAAACAAAATTATAAACACTCATAATACCAATAGTCCACTGTTAAAATAAACTCTAAACTGAATAGAATGTTTACAAATTAAGCAAAATTCTAAATACAATTCTAGAATAGAAGTCGAAAACCTGTTAAATCAGAACAATATATAGCCCTAGTTTAAATCAGAACAATTTTAAAACGATATAAATAAAATACACTACAAACGTGTAAATACACTTAATACGTAATGTTATAAAAAGAGAAAGAGAAGTTTATGTTCTTAAAAGAACAATAATGAAGTAAAAAATAAATTCTTATCTTGATACGGATAAACCGCACCAAAGAAACTGCTAACACAACAAAGTGAAAGGTTTGAGTTGAGTTGTAAGAAAAAATGACGTTTTTAAAAAATTAATAAATGCATTTCAAGCAAATTGAAATTTAAAATGAAAAATTAATTTATTTTGAAAATAATAATTTATTCCAATAAAATGGATGAATAATTTATTCAAATAAAATGGATGGCTTGTTTAAGTTTAATGATGTACATTCATTATTTGGCAGGCACACATATCGAATGTTCCATTTCGATTTCGCTATGCATATTTGACACAACCTCATCAAAACTGTGACATCATAACCTCGCCCACCTCCCCTCTACCATAGAAACACTGTGCGTCTGCGTGCGCATGTGGGTGAAAAAATTTATCCCTTCTTTCACTGTTTGGCCGAGAAATTGAAAATCATTACTTCCTTAAAATCCAGATTGTGAGGCTACTTTTTCTTATTTCTCAACCAGATTGGGTTTGTAAGAAAGCCTGATCTTTGAGCTTTCTAAAAATGTAAATTATTAGTCGAAATTTTCGGTACTTTTCCCAACGCGAGGATTTAAAAACGAGAGGTTTTTTTTTTTTTTTAGCCGAAAGTGACTTTTGTTTTAAAATCTTTAAAAAATATTAGAATTTGTCCCTGAGGTTTGAAATTAATATATTTTTACTTGCAATTGTCTGCTCTTTCCGGTCGTGTGATGTGTTTTTTCAACGACGTCTGGATGGTGGAGGAAAAAGGGGAAAAATGGTCGAAATCACATAAAACATTAAATAACAAAAGAAGTAATTCAAATTTTAAAAATAGGTTTTCATGTCTCACCTTCTCCCCCTGTCTTCGATTGCCAAATTTTGTAGCTCTGTGACACGTGGTAGCTGAGCCTATAGTGTATAAGACACACAGACAGACATTGCCTTTTATTATATAGACTGACATATGTCTGTTATGATATTCTAGGAGGATGCCTCCATGTGGCAAGAATTGAAAGTGTTCAGTTGAGAGCCACTGTGACAAACTGTGCAATTGTTTTGAGTTTATGTTAAATACCAAATAGCATCGCTAAAACATGCAAATTCCTTAATAGTCCATTTTCTAAATAAAAATTGAGTTTGTATGTGAGTTTTATCAGTGTGTTGAGTGATACAAAATTGTGACTACACCTGTAATGTAATAGATTATAACAAAATTTCATACAAATTACTCATATATTAAGTTTTTAGTTTTTTTTTGTTTCTGACATGGAAATTAGTATATTAACATCTTGTCAAAATTAAAAGATTTCATATAATCCAATTCACAGTAAGTTAAGGTTGGACACTGGATGCCAAGTAACCGTGATGCCTAAAAATCTGCAGCATTTTTGGCTAAATTATAACACTTTCCAAAAATTTAGTTTGCTAAACATCCCACATTTGTAGTTATTAGAGCATGAGTTCACATAGGGTAAAATATTCCACTTATGGGGAGATTACAATAAAAATTGTACTATATAATCATATGTACATTATAGCTCCTAAAGAATTTTAAGCATTAATCCAAACAACACACACACAATGTGGTCACAAGACACCAGATAAGAAATGTAACTTCCCTTAATGTTAGTTTAACATTTTCAGTAATTTTCATTTTATTTAGTGTTTTAGGTACTAAAATATACAAACGGCATCTCTTTTGTTATCTAAAAATAATAGTAAATTAAGAGTTAAAGAATCCTGTTGTCCATATACAATATGACAACATATAAATTTTTGAAAGGTTTCTGGATACAAGCAGTATTAGTCTAGTTCTGCAGTAAATAGTTTGATAGAATAGAATGAAAATGGATCGGGAAGCAAAGTAATCTTATGCATGCATTATAAATGCATGTATTTTACACTTATCAAAACTCACAACAACTTAACTAAAAAGTTAGTCTAAGCTAAGATATACAGAAATAATGTACAATAACATATAAAATATTGGCATAGTAGTTGCTAGGTAGATGAGGTGGTTTAAACAGATTTTTTTTTTTATACAGTAGCACAACGTAGAGTGTTTATTATTTGGAGCACATATTAAAGTAAGACGTGACTTTGAATCAATACTGCATATGTTTTAGACGATTGAATATTCTATGTGTTATAAACACCTTAAAGCAAACATAGTGATAATACTTAGTTTGGGAAACATTGAGCTTAGAAATAAAGTATACAAATTCAAAATATAGGTAATGGAAGTATTAAATTTGAAATGCCTAAAATATTGAAATAATGTTGTATTTAATGTGGTGTATAAGATTGGCAAATTAAACTATAAAAATCGAAACTATATGTATATATATATATTATCCAGGTTCTTAGCTTTTAGCAAATGTAACAAAAATCTCCAACACACATACCCCTTTCAAAATTTATATACAAAAATTTTCATTCTTACTATCAGTGAAAAAGAAAATTAAAACTGCCTGCATACATAAATTTTTAAACAGAATTTGTTACTAACTTTTAGAGTGTATGATGACAATAAAACAAAATAATTCATAGAAGAGTCGTATAACTAATATCTATGAATTATAAGGTTAAATACAATTATCAGCCAGTCAGCTACTTTCTGTATAGGGTCAAGTGAAAATATTTTATTTAAGTAAACTGATTTAAACTGTATATTTAGATTCAATATGTTTCCATCAGACAGGATTCGAACCTGTATGTATTACTTGTAAGCTACGAGCAATCTATAGACGAGTTTTCTAGTCTGGAACAAGAGTATTGAAGTGAAATCATAATTTATTTATGTAAAAACAATCAAAATATATTTCAACCCTTACTTCATAATTGCAAAAAAATGCAATTGAAGAAAGCAAAATCTAACTTAAATAAAGTTCAGCCATAAATATATTACATTTTTGGTTAGAGAGGTATAGATTTTAGCAACCAGTTAACTGAAGCCACAGTTGGTTAAGCAGTTAAATGCCTAATCACAAGTTAAAAGACAAAATCATTTTAAGATTGTAGCATATGCAGCAATAAAAGGGCTACGTTTATAGTTTATCTGAAAAGTATCTGTAAAACTAGCCAATTTTTTTTTCTACAATTCTGTCTATTAGACTACCTGAAGACTGCCCTTTTAAGAGGCTAGTTTGGTGCTCTGTGAGCATTTTGTACATATGAATGATAAATGTATAGGAGGGTGTGTATCATTAAATATTCAATTTTCAGCTCATTAGAATTAAATTAAAATTTGCTAAAATTTACTGAAAATTATTACTTCAGGAACTAAAGCCTGGAAGACTTTTTTCATTATTGAAACTTATTATTCATTATTGAAAAATATTATAAGTTGTAGCTTTACACTTAAAATTAAGTTAAAGAATTGAACTTTCAACAAAATATGTTTTCATTTTTAACACCATTCTTTGAGACTGTTTTAGTACATTTTCCTCAGGAGTAAGATTTGAATCTGCAGCATTTGGTCCACACTCACTGTAAAAATCATACTTAATCCAATAAGTAATAGCACTTTTTGTATTAAATTGCTAATATGCTTCTGAATTAGTAGTGAACTGTTGAAATTTTAACAACCAGTGAATCCACTACTTTTCCCTTTTATACTCAATAATTTTTTCTTATACACAATCTTCATCTCAAATACCAAGATCAACAATATTACTTGTTACCAGTATGATGTCTTGGATAGGAGATTTAAACCTCAACTTATTGATCTTGATAGAATCACACTATCAACTTAAGACACTCGATTTGTAAGGAAATACAATAAAGTTTTCACCGAGAAAAAGTTGGGTATTCAATTGACCTCTGATGTTTGACATTTTCTATGTGCCAAAGTTATAGCAAAGTGGATAATTTTTTAATAAACAAAAACATAATTCTGAGCAAAATATTTATGGAGCAGGTACAAGCATTAGTACAGTACAGGATTGTTTATCCGGCATCCTGTTATCTGGAATGTTCCTAAAACCGGAATTGGGCAGAATGATGCCAAATTTTGCACCAACAATTTTCACCAAAAATTGGCCAAAATAACGTTTTCTTTTTCTTTTAAATCTCACTAAATACTCAGAAGTATTATTTTACACCAAGTTTTTCATAGTTTCTACAGAAAACGTTCCCATAATACAAATTATGGTTTTTCTATATTTTCCTACAAAATATAGCCAAAGCCTGCCGAAAATTTAGAGTCAAGTGTGCTGTCAATTCAACAGAAATTTATGTCCATGTAATTCATTAATATCCCGCTTATCTTGGACATAATAGAGTATATGCTTCATAAAAAGTTCTAAATTTGGCATAAACCACTAAACAGACCATCGAGATTGTTACGTCCGTATAGCACCTCTTAAATTACAGAGGATATGCTATTTTCTGATTAGATCCCAGATATATGTCCATTTTTTTTTTGCTAAAAAAATTTGGCATAGTTAATACATCATGTTGAATTTTTTGTTACAAGGAAAAGAATTTACAACCATGTCAGTGGATTATAACTCTTAGAAATTTTGAATTTTTGTTTAAGTAGAATATCCAGCTCTCTTCACAAGGGCACAGAAAATTTTGTTATAGTTTTCAATATCATATTTATGTGAGCTTGGTTTTTCACATTAATCACTGTAAAAACAAAACATACACATATTAGACCTTGATATCCCAAAATCTGCAAAAAGCTTCAAGCTCAAGTATTGCATTAATAACTAATTTAAAGAAGTTCAATTTTTATAAAAGTTATTTTAGTTACAGTTTCTGCAAATACTACATTTTTTTTAAATTAATGTTTAATTTTTTACTGTTACGTAATCTGTAATTCATAATTTTTATAAAAGATATGTTCATGCATATTTTTACTTTCTCATACTATTGAATATGGTATAGAGAAAGTATTGTTTTCATGAAATTTTTGATTGAGATTTTGAACACGTTTTGACTATTTTTAGAATTATATTTATCAGTTTGTGGTCGATTTTTTATGTGCATGATAGCTGCCACAAATATTATAGGATTTTTACGAAACTTTATATTTGGCTTTGTTATCAAAAAATTTGGAACTAGATATTTTTAAAATTCAAGTGTGAAAATTTCAAAATTTATTCAAAATTTTATATTTTCATAACATGGCACCATAGGACAAAATTTGACATAATCACGCATAATAGGGGTTATATATGGTTCCATGATCATGAAACTTAATAGTTTCAACCATTTCAGTGAAAACTAGCTTTGATACAATTTTTGTGATCATGGCATTATTAAGCAGGTAAGTTATTTCCTGAGGGGGTACATTGTCACACTTGATGTCAATTAAAAGTTTTTTTTCGAACCCATTAAAATGAAGGGGAATATGTTGTAATTGGGATCATTTTGACCAATGATACATGTTTTTTACATTTTTCCTTGCAAATTTGAAGAGGAAAAAAACAAATAAGCTACTTAAAAATGGATTCTGGTAAAAGAAAGTCGACTTGAGCCACAATCCACTTAATTATTATTAGTTTTATGACCGTAATAATAGCATCACCATTAAAAATTTCTGAGAGGGGTTTTGGTAACCAAATATTTTGTTTCCCATTCCTTCAAATATCGCTTTTTGGGATCTGGGAGGGGTTATGACCCCCTCCCGGTCATGTCTCTAAAACTTCATGATTTTGGAATTCCACAAAATTTTCTCATAAAAGTGTTCTGTGACACTTCAAAAACATTAAGAACCACTGGTCTATAGCATAAAACTACTGTTTCTGTCAGGATATTTAATGATACCCCCCCCCTCTGCATCCTAAAACCTAGCATTTCTTAAAATTGTAAACAAGAGAACTATATATTATTATTAATATATCGATTGTCTGAAAATAATACTCTTTTTTTTTTCATTTATTATAAAAAGTTAATACACAAAACTTAAAACTATTATTTATATAAAATATCCACCCAATTCTGCATATTACAGGCATTTATATTAGTATTTTATTTACGCTGAACTTTCTCACCAAGAAATAGTAATGCAAACTTTCGTAGTTGAAAATATAAAGGCAGGCATTGCTCAGAATAAGGATTTGCAATGAGCAAAACAAAAACCCATTTTACCTTACAAAATATACCTTACATATCTTATAATTAATTATATTTTTCATCAGAACTTTTTTTAACAAAGTGTTTCCCAAACCTATAGTTAAAAAATCACTCTTTTTAGGTTTCTGCATGTATTCTAAATTTAAAAAAAAATTAAAATCTTTAAAAATACTATTTAAAAATATTAATATATGGCACAGTTTGGTTCAAAAAGTTTTGAGAGAAAAAAACATAGAAAAGATTAACAGACAATACAAAAACAAGGTAGACATTTTTGTTACAAATTAAAAGTAGACAGCTTTCGCTGTACGATTTAATTTCATGATATTTTTGCAACTATTTAAGCATGATAAATGACTTATGATTGGAACATGAAAATAAACAGCATGCACATTATATGTTAATAGTAATTTTACTTTAAAATGAAATGCCAAGTATTTAGGTTGGGGTAAAATAAGGACTACAAACGTTTAATTTAAAAATAAATTTCATATGCTGACCTTGAAACTATAGACACATACTCTTCAAAATCTTTGTATATTATGAAGATTACATCACATTTTTATGCATGTGACTACAGTAAATGCTCACAGTAAAGTGCCCAGACAATAAATATATTACACATACATTTACACAAAACAGTGGATAACAATATTTGGTATTTTTTTTAAATTTCCAATATCACAACAGATAACAACATTATATAAATAAATTTCACTTAAACGAATTACCTTTTATGTTTATATGAAACTCAAAACACATACAAATATAAAACAAACAAAGCAGTTTAAAATTTTGTACTTTGGACAATCTAGTAACAAATTATGCACATAATCTAGGAACATTTAATCAATGTTACGAATTAGATATTGTTAATAACAAAATATTAAAGTAAAATATACGCTATAAATAAGAACAGTATTTAGAGTGTTTAGAGAGGAATATTACTTAAACAAAACATATAAAACATATTTTTGGGGATCAAGATTGAGAATCATGACATAAAAATTGTCACATTTTCCCATTTCAAGCACTAAAAAACATTTAAAGGCAGTGAAAATACAACAAATATTAAAAATATCACGAAAATTAAAAATATCACATCTAATTTAATATTAAATAAATAATAAAACAAAAAATAAAGAATATATAGAACACAATATAAATGACTAAAAACAAGTGTGAATACACACAATAAAATCAAAATCAAAAGTACACAAAATCTAGATAGCTCTAAATCAATTCTGGCATTCATAGTCACAGATGCCAGATTCCAATTATGGGAGTGGCCTGAATCATAGGTGGAGCTAGAGGTATTAGGCACCCTCTAAAGTATTAATAGTTTTAATAGCACATCCTAGTGAAATTTCAAATGTATATGGATATTATACATTGCAAATGAAATTGAAAAGGTTGATGTGTCTTTAGTAACCCCAAACTGAAATTTATAGCTTTCCCTATGTCCTGAATATTTATGGATAGAGTGATCTTTTGTAATCCTGTTTAAGCTGCATGCCCCTAAGGGTATATTTGAGCAGCCTCTTTCAGTGCTCTGGGGCAACTTGATTCATAGCAAAATGAATCAAGTTTTCAGTTGCTTCTAGGTAAATGATATTTCATATTAACCTGATCATTGGATAACAAAAAAAAAAAAAAGTATTAAATCAAAATGCTCAGTAAATATGAATTCTATGCAAATTTTGAAATTTGAAGCAAATAATTCTATATCAAAATATTTTTCCCACTTAAAATTGTATAGGTCAACTATACTTTAGAACTTAGATGTAAGTAAAATGTTAAAAAAATATTTGTACCAAATTAATAAAATACTCCTTTAAAAATTCTTTAATAAGAGTAAAATGCAATAATGAGAAAAAATGGTATTATCAAACTTTTTTCTTGTTAGTCAATGCTCAGTGCTAAATAAATAAATATTCAACATTAAATGTGATTAAACATGTTAAAACATTAATTGGGATTTTTATTTTCTTAACATCTGTGTGACCTGTTGTTATATTAGGTATATGGGAAAAAATTGCATTTCATACCAAGCGAGTGAAAGCAATCATAAATGCACATTATGCTATTTAGTCTAAATGTAAAAGCAATATTCTGATTTTCAGTGTTAACTCCCTTAAGATGTGTCCTTTGAAGTAGGACACAGATGTGGTGTTTCCATTGTGCTTCAAAAAGTAAAAACAAAATAAAATTTAAAGACATACTTATTTCCTGGATTTCCAAAACGATTTCTGTCATCACCTTTGGATTACAAATACATTGTCCGAGGGGGTTCATATTTACAAAATTGAACTTCTCACTTTTTTTTCTTAAAAATGCAATTATTCCTTTTTGAAGAAAATCAAATTCTTACAATTCAAACTGAAAAATTTAACTTATTAATAAAATGTTTTTTGCTCCCAAATTCCAATCATCTGCATATCTCCTCAAATGATACATGTAGACTGCAGAGTTTTGCGGTTGTACCTCAATTTCTTATGGGTGCATGTACTTTTTTGCAATAGACTGTATGTTGGACTCAAAAAATGATTGATTAAAATTTTAATACACATTTCTTTAAATTTACACGCAAATAAACTTAAACTCATATATATATATATGTGTACGAAATTAGCGGTCGTTAGTCGTAATTTGCGACTAGAAATTTCAATTTGACGACTAGATTCTTCAATCTGGTCGTCAAATTTGACGCCTAACAATGCTATTGTTAAATATCAGGCTTCCCTTTCCCTTTGACTAAATTATGATCTCTGGTAGAGGACTGGACAGCGGTCGAAAAAAAAGCGGCATTTTATACACGTCCACAGTGATAAATCTGCAGGTGGTAGACAGACAGTAAAATCCCCCTCTGTCTATTCAGGGAAGGAAACATTGGGATCTTTATTGTACTTCAACTCACCCCCACCCTTCAAGACCTGAAATTGCACTTCTGAAGAATTTATTTGTTTGCTTTGTCCTCAGACATTCCGATGTCCGAGATTCCGGGTATTTAACGAGTTTCTATTGCTCCCCTCCCCTTTATTCCCTCGTAGATCTACGTATCCCACTTGTAAAAAAAGGGGAGTGATCCCGTGATCCTGCAGTCTTTACATTCTAATTGCTTACTATTATAGAACACACTGCATTCCAGATTAAATCGTTTCAGCATCTTGCAAATTTGGTTAGCTAATATTTTGTTATTTGACATTGAAAATGACGTTTTTATAGCTGTCAAGTGTTCAGATTTTTATGTACTTGTTCTGTTTTTTCAGTCTTGTTCCGGGAATCCGATTTGGATCCACAGTATTCCGATTTTTCTTTTCCACAACATTTATATTTTATTGTATGCAAATCTGCATAAGAGTATCTACAAGTCATGAAATCGGAAGTAGGTCACGAATTAAGAAACAAAGTCAGGAATTTTAAGATGGAGGTTTTCCCGCATTTTCATCTAAAAATCCATTTACACATGATTGCGTCTGTTTCTAATTAATGTGGGAGAAACACATTTGCATTGACTAAAATTTTTATGATTATTCCTTGTTATATACAAGAAAACTAAGCTATATTGCACAAGTACTGGATACCGCGATAAACGGCATTTGTCCGCGATCTTCTTTATATTTCGTTTTATTGTGAAAATACTTTTTCACTTCTGCAATCTGTTTGCTTCGTCTACAACGTTTGTAATTATTTCATATATACTATATTATACAGAAAAACTATTTTTCAAGCGTATTTTTAATGACATGAAAGGCTATATTGCAGCAGTATTGTGATAAACGGCATCTGTGCACGATCCTCTATATTTCGTTTTATTTTGAAAGTATTTTTCCACTGTTACAATTTGTTTGCATCGTTTAAAATGTTTGTAATTATTTCGTATATTATATAGAAAAACTATTTTTCAAATGTATTATTAATGAAATAGAAGGCTATTTTGCAACAGTATGGGGAAAAACGGTATTAGTGTGCGATTTTTCCTCATGCAATATGTTCCTATCTTTCTTTCTGATAAGTTGGAATCTATGCATTTTTTATATCAATCCCTGAAATAAATGTGATTCATATTTTTTTTATTATTACCCAGGCTGTCTAGCTCACCCAAAGGGTGTAGATGAGTTTGAAGGGTATGATTTATATTTTGTCAAAGCGACAAGAAAAAGAGTAGTAACTATAAAACAAAAACTTATTATTGACTTGCAAATACAGAACCCTAGCTGCCAACTCTGCATTTCTTCGTGAAGCTCCGATATTTGCATTGATTGCCGATCTCCGGACAAATATGCAAATTTCCCCCCCTCCTTTTTTAAACTTTTAAGATGAATATAGTAAACAGATTTTAAAATGAAATTCCATACTTTCACAAAATTGGCCACAAAAAGTGACTAAATTTCGCTCAAGATTCCCTTATAATATTTTAATTTTAAATGTGTTTAATTCTTATATTTGTAAGTAATATGAGAAAGATTAGATGGAAATATCACTAAAATGTGCATTTATACATGATTATCAGTTTATCCCGTTTTATTATCATGTATTTTCCATTCTCGCAATTTGTTTTCATCAACTAAAACTTTTATATTATTTGCTGTTTTAACTCAGGAAAATTAATTTTCAAGCATGAAATGAAGGGGTATTGGGGCAATGACTGTACAAGATGGCCATAATTGAAAATTGTTAAATAAAAGTTTTTTTTTAATTTGTTGTTTTTTAAGCCCTTTTTGCCAAGAAAAAACACATTAGCAATTTTTTCTTAAGTTTCTTTTTCAGTTTATTTTAAATTTTAAGAAAATTTAAAACAATTTTTAATACAAAAATCTGAATTATTCTTTTTTTATATCTTTAATAAAAATGGGCATTTAAAAAATAGTTGTTATTGTTAGAGATGTAAAAATGGCAACTAGCCGTGTTTATTTGGCACCTAGAGTCAGAACCTATAGGCGTCAATTGATGCCTAGTTCAAATTTTTAACTTCTAACACTGAATATATATATAATACACTGAATATATATATATATATATATTATAATATTCATACCAAGTGAGTGAAAACAATCATAAATGCCCATTATGCTATTTAGTCTAAATATAAAAGCAATATTCTGATTTTCAGCGTTAACTCCCTTAAGACGTTACTTATAATTGCTCTTAATTAAAAGGCAAATAAATTAAAAAGTAAATTACTACCTTAATGAATATTAATGATTTTGAACCTAGAATTAATCTTATGCTTATTTTAAAAGAAATAACGCTGAGCAATTTTCAATTTAATGAAACACATAAAAGTCAAATATTTGAAATTGTTTTCTAGCAAACTGTTCAATAATGTTATTCAAGCTTCAAAAAGTGTAAATAAACTAAATTATTTAACTTAAATAAGTTAAATAATTTAGTTAATTTAATAAGTTAAATAATTAGAGTAAATAATAATTGTAAAACTCTAAAACTTTAATTTAAATAATTGTTTACCTACTTAACAGGACTTTGATAATTTTAAATATACCTTTCCTCAGTAAATTTTGGACAGACTGGAAATTCTCCCTCCCCAACATGTAAATTGCTTTGCAAGCCATTAATGGACATAATTGTGAGTCTATATAATGTTTGTAATCAACTTATGTAACAAGAAAACTCCAAATTGTGTACTGCATCTTCATTACACCCAGGGTAAGAAGAACAAGGTGGCCACTCTTCGGACATATTGAAATTCCCTGACTTTTCCAGGTTTTCCATGTGAATTGAAAAGAAATTCCAGACCAGTAATTTTAACATAAAACATGCACACACACGCGTCCCCATTTAGTTACAAATTTGATTAAAGAATCTTAACAATTTAACTCCACTATCCAAAAAAAGTTATATTAAATCAGGAGAAAAAATACACATTTTTTTTTTTTTTTTTTTACAAATAAATTTTGACATTTTTAATAAAAAATTCATGTAAATGCAGTAAAATTGGACTACTGAAATATTTAAAAGAATTTAATGGATTTCATTGAAGACAATAAAAAGAAATAGTCTAAATTGATGTCCTTAAATATGGGCATTGCAAATTGCTCACAATGACAGAGATCATTAAAAATATGCAATAACTACACTATAATCAGTGGCGGATTTCAGGAGGGGCGATCGAGGTGATCGCCCCCCCCCCCCCAAACGCCTGACGAACGTCAACGTTTTATCAAATAAATTATTAAATTAAAAAAATATATATATCATTAGGGAGATACTTTGGCCTTGCTCTCCTTGATGTTTTAGCTCTTGATGTTTTTGCATAATGTTTTTGCGTGATGTTTATACGTGATGATTTTGTGTAAAAATTTATTGATTCCTGTGCAGCTAAAAATGTAAAAAAATGGGAAAATGTAAATCAATGTTCAGTGCTTATTAATACCTATATTAACTGTATTTACTCATGTTCATCCTCCATTTCTACCACAGTCTAAGAAAAATAAAATTAATTTGCATTGTATTGTATAACCATATTTAGTGAATAGAATATAAATGTGTGTTTATTTAGTTAATATTCAGTATTAATCTTCTCACATGGAAATCTTTTACTTGTGTATACTTAATACAGAATATAATTTAGTTTCCTGTTTCGACTTCAACAATAAGTTTGTTTCCTTATATAGTCACATAATTTTTTTTTCTTCTAATCTTTATTGTTTTGCTTAGGTCTTCCGCCCCTGACTATAATAAACCACAGCCATTGAATAATTGTCAATTCAGCAATGTCAAAAGAATGTCATTAAAATAGAAAAAAATATATAGTAAAATGTATATAATATACAGAGATGCCAACCTCTGCAAGGGGTCATCAGTAGAAAAATCAGGAGTTTTCAGTAAAACCGCATCGACCATCAGTAAGATTTTAAGTATATTGACAATATATATTTTAAAACCTTAGAATAAGTTCAAAATGTAGTTTTGCTAACTTAACTGAGTTAATTACAACTGAATGGCACTCTCTCTATTTATGTGAAAATAATTAGTAAATTAACCTTCATAATTAACCAAAATATGAAAATAAGCTAGTTTATTCAAGTTAATGTGCAACAATAGGGAGAAGGAGATCGATGGGAAAGGATAATTTCGCACTCTCGGCAACGCCCAAGGGGAAAAAATAAACTGAATTTCACAATTGTACTATTTATATGAAAATAATTAAAAGATTAGACTTTATAATCAACCAAAATATGAAAATAAGTTAGTTTAGTCAAATTAATGTGCAAAAATAGGGAGATGGAGATCGATGGAAAAGTATAATTGCGTACTCTCGGCAACGCTCGCAAAAAAAAAACTGAATTTCACGATCGTACTATTTATGTGAAAATACTTAAAAAATTAACCTTTATAATCAACCAAAATATGAAAATAATCTTGTTTAGTCAAGTTCATAGGTAGATGGAGATCGATGGAAAAGGATAATTGCGTACTCTCGGCAACACCTGTGAAAAAAAAAAATAATTTCACGATAGTACTATTTATGTGAAAATAATTAAAAAATTAGCCTTTATAATCAACCAAAATATGAAAATAAGCTAGTTTAGTCCAGTTAATGTGCATAATAAGGGGATGGAGATGGATGGAAAAAGACAATTGTGTACTCTCCGCAAAGCCCAAAAAGGATTGAATTGCGCAATCTTATTATTTAAGCGAAATATAATTTGTTTAGTAAAATATTTCTTTATTTTTATGCACACTATAAAAATAAAT
Organism: Amaurobius ferox; assembly: GCA_951213105.1. Lineage (NCBI taxonomy): Eukaryota > Metazoa > Arthropoda > Arachnida > Araneae > Amaurobiidae > Amaurobius > Amaurobius ferox. Next base: position 167,123,131 of record OX578139.1, on the reverse strand, counting down.
TAGGCCTATTGTTCTAATATGAAATCATTAGAAGAAAATGGATGCAAACTGATAATTTTGGACTCTCAGCAAAGCACGGAATATAAACTAAATGATAGGATGCATGGATTTCATGGAATTTTCCGTAGATTTGGAAGTAATGTCTGTAAAACTATAAGATGAAGTAAAAATCCATACAAACTACGGAAAATTCGTAAAAGTTGGTATCTCTGTACTCGGCAACATTTGTTCAAAATAGTACACAAACTCCACACTTTTGCTTTTATACGGAATTAAATGGACACATGGCAACCTTTATTTAGTGGTTATGACTACAGCATAATACTTCGTGAAATTTTTCGAAAATGGCATATAAATTGGGCAGTTCTGTTTTTATATGGACAACTAGTAAAAAAGAAATAAATATATATATAAATTTTCACAAAATTCCCTGACTTTTCCCAGTTTTCCCTGACTATTCTAAAATTCCCTGACTTTTCCCGGTTTCCAGGTTGAGTGGCCACCCTGGAGAACCACTTTGTAGTGTGTCAATGTAAATGTTTTGAATATTATTGCATTTGTTGAGAATCAATCCTACTTATTGAGAATCAATGATAAATGTAATATTCATGCACAAAATTCCTATTTTTACACCTCTCAGGAGGGTTTTTATAAGTCACTTAAAAGTATATTTTCTTAAAATTCAGGTTTTTTCTACATGGCAGATACACAATATCAGAGTGTCACAGGAATGTAAACAAGGATATCGGATTGCTAATCGCAACAGCACCATCTGTGGGTATATGGCAGACAGATTTGGCATATCTAGCTTCATCACTAGAACCATTATATGCTAGCAGCAGCGGTGTAGCATTCAAGTTTTTACCACACTTCAAAAATTAGGCAGCACTGCACACTGTTACAACGTTATCGAATAAGGGGATACTGGGGAATCCCCTTATTCGATAACTCTTAACTACCCATTTCGTATGACATTTACATAACATATTGCATCATTAAATTGTTTAAGTTTATTATCTCACAATATTTAATCAATTGTTTGTGTTATCAACTATACATAGTGCTATCAATTGTATATTTGAACATTTCTGACCTTAAGAAGTGAAAAAAGGAAGAAAGTCTAGATAAAAGAAATTTTTATCTAGACAAAATGTTTACCCTAGATAACATTTAACAAAATGTCAAAAGTTTCAAAGATTCGTAAAAGGCAAGCCATTTCCTTAGAAGTTAAATTTAAAATCTTGGGACTGTCTTGCGAGAGGTGAAGGTGCAACATCTGTAGGCAAGGATTTTGGCTTGAACGAAGCTACTATCAGAACCATTAAGAAAAATGAGAACACCATACGGAAATCTGGCCTTGGGCATCCCCAATGACCTTATTAAAAGAATTGTTTATGACATCTTCAGAAAGCTTCAATGCAAGAACTGGCGTTATACTAAGGGTCAAAGGCAAGCGAAAATTCTCAACTGCAATTGCCCTAGTACACATCAAAAGGAACTTTTCAAGCTCAGCAGAACTGGCATTAGGAGGGCTATTGGACTAATTACTGGGCACTGCACCCTCAAGAGACACCTTAACATTATGGGCGTCACCAAAGATTCGCTTTGCAGGGGCTGCAAATACAGCGAAGGAACTGCCGCTCACATACTTTGTGAATGTGAGGTTTACTCTGCTCACAGATTTGAACACATTAGTCGATATGTGATTGAACCCTGGGAGCTGAATGACATTCCTGTCAAGTGCCTGCTCATCTTTGCATCGGCTACTGGTCTCTTTTCATAGGGATCTGTTCTGTCTGGGGTAGTACAATAGACCTCTGGTCGATGTGCTGGGCTCTTCTGAGCCACCCGTTTCTCATTTCATTTCATTTCAAATGCAGATATGAGCCATCAACAAGTCGTCAAGAGAAAATAATTTTCTGCTAGTGATGGATGGCTAACAGGATTTCTTAAAAGAAATGCATTTCATAATTTAAAAATTAAAGGAGATATTTCATCAGCAGATGAAGAGGCTGTAAAAGCTTTCCAGCAAAAGTACCCAAAATAATCGAAGATGGGGACTTATTTCCCGATCAAATTTTCTATGCCGATAAAATGGATATATTCTGGTAAAAAATGCCAATCAGAACTTTTATAGCAATATCTGAAAAAATTGCTAGTGGATTTAAAGTTGCTAAAAATCGGGTGACCTTTTTATTGTATAGCAAAGCTTCTAGTGACAAAATTTTAAAGCCTCTTTTAAACAACCGGCCACGTGCTTTGAGAGGAAAAACATTCAACAGTTGCCAGTTCATTGGAGGGTGAAGAAAAAGGCCTGGATGACAGCAGGTCTATTTACAGAATGGTTTGAAGAATGCCTTGTTCCTGAAGTTAAAAGATATATGGAGCAACAATGTCTTCATATTAAAGTACTTTTGGTCGTAGATAATGCATCCAGTCATCCGGTATTAAAGCATCCAAATGTTCAAGTAATCTTTTTGCCACCTACTACTACTTCCTTCATTTAACCATTAGACCAGGGTATAATCGCTACTTTTAAACTGTATTATACTCAAAGAGCATTCCAACATATTTTAGATGCAGTAGAGAAGGACAACCTCACAATTGTTGATGCAGGGAAAAACATTCAATTATGGATTTCTTTACATATGCTTCATTGGCCAAAGAGAAGTTAAGGGTATCAAGATTAAATGCTTGCTGGAAAGCACTTTGGCCATAATGCATCAAGAGTGGTAACGCAGTGCCCCCAAACAACGATGGAGTCTTCTAAAATTATAGCCTCGGCACACGAAATTGGAGAAGGATTTGAGGACCTACAAATTGAAGACATTGATGAATCAATGATAGATAAACCTCTAGAGGTGGATGATCTGATTGATTTAATAACAGATGATGGTAATAGTATTGAGGATCATAATAGCGATAACGAGGAAGAGGCCAAAATATGTCAACTAACTGCTAGTTTAATTGGCGAGGGTCTAACATTTGGGAAATGCATGGTGAATCATTTTGTAAAAATTGATTCAAACATGGAACGTGCCCTAAAATTCGAACGGGATATGAAGAATTGTTTGGCTGGGTATCAAGGGTTGTATAAAGAACTTAAAAAACCAAAAGTTCAACTGTCTATAACAGATTTTTTAATAAAAAAGTCGACAGCACAAGACCTTTCGGAAGGTAGTTTGGTAGTTCAAATTCAAAACAGTATTACCGAGCAAAAGTCTCCATTAAAGAGTTTGGCGGATGTGGATATCTCTAGTGATGATAACGACTTTGGTCCAGTTCGTCGCAAACAATTGGGCTTATTATCAAGTAGCAACGAATAATTATGTAACTAAATATTATTTCTTTATTTCTATTTTTAATTTTGCGTTTTCTATTCTTAATTTTGGATTAACAGATTCCTTTTTTTTTGCTTGCACTACTTATTTTTACCTATGAATTATGTATTTTAAGTTTTATTGCTCAATAAAATTGCATATGTATGCATATATCATTCGTATGCATATCAGAACTTTTACAGTTTTCAGCATTTTTTTTGCACAGTTTTTGGATAACATGGAACATATCTCCAATTTTACTATAGGAAACTTATCTTTTTTACACGAATTCCTGAAGAACGTATACCGTGTAAAAAAAGAGTTGGGTGTATAGTATTTGTCAATGATTATACAAAATTGTTTAAGGATATTGTTGATTACAGTGATTTTCAACTAAGCTTGTTACATTCTAAATTCATTTTACACCCATTTTCAGTGCACTCTTGAATTGCTCAATCTAGCTGTTTATATTTACAAAATTTATATATCTTTTATGTCACTTGCTTATAATATTCTAATTTATATCTACATATTTAATATGATGGTTGCAAAGGCTGATCTAATTTAGAAATATGAAAACATTTAAAATGTATATCTTGTATGTATTCATTTTACATCGGTAACATTTTAAAATTTCGTGCATTTCATGAACTTTTTGCATTTTTATGTTACATTATATTATTTTACTCATAAAAAAAAATAAGAGTGAATTCCAATATAAATTTCACTTGTAATAACAGAAAAACCCTTTCTAATTTAAAACACAAAGTGCTCAGCCACCACAGTAAAAATCTTAAGCTACACTACTGGCTAGAGGTCGAACCCTTGTTGAGCTAGATTTGAATTGGTGTGGTCCAAAAGGGTTGCCAGATCGGGACTTGGTGCCAAGCAATGAAGTGCTCCTCAGTCAGATTGAAAATGTTGTCACAGCTGGTTGTTTCAAATTATCTATTGCCCGTTGGGTAAAAAGCCCGTCAGATGTTTTTTTTTTTAATTTTATTGAAGACACAAGATGCAGTTTTTATTCTTTCTTTTTGGGCAGTCACTCCACTACTATAGCAGTAATGAAAAGATAACACCATTTCTATTTTACTTCGAGTTAGAAGCTCATGCACTGTACTTTCCTTTTTTTTATGATGCCTTATTGAAGCTGCCCATCACTCTCTTGAGATGACTAACAGGGGCGAGCAGCTCTTCACCTTTCTTTATGACAAGTCACAGTAACAAGCTCAGGCCCTGATATAATGGTGAGCATTTCTGAACCTTTTTTTCTGCAAAGTGCCTGCAATAATCCCAGATGTTACCAATCACCAATTTCAGTCAAACCTGTTCCTTCCTATCGGTGAGTTGCCACTCCCGGCCAACCTGACCAACCCCTGATCACCTAATGATGCAACGCCATCATCCCGCAACCATCCTGACATCGCTGTTGTCATTTGACCTCTAATCTGTCCCAGCGGTGACACCCCTTTATGCTTCCATTTCGAGTACAGCTGGATCCATCTCCAGAAGCCTGACTTAGAAAGGCCCCACTCTGGCAAAGTTAATCTGCACCTCACCTGTTGATGTACTTCAGTAAGTCTTCCCCCTTATTGTTTCCTCTGGGAGTCATTGAAGTAACAGCATCACAGAATCAGTTTGTCCGTACATGGACTATGACTAACTGGACATTTATAACCAACTACCTCCAAACAAATCCCTAGTATTTTCCCCCCCACCTCTTAAAGGGAGAAACCAAATATTTAAGTCTTAATTTTATGCTTGGTGGAATTTCCAATATGTTCTCACCTCTTAAAAGGAGACTATAATAATTTACATCTATTTTATTTTTATGCCTCGGAGGTTATTTATATATTTTTTTTTACATTTTTTTAATACATGCAATATGTACATACATACTATTTTATACATTTATGTTTTATACATTTCATGTCTAAACAGAGTTCGCCTCCTTTTGTTTTTCCCTGGGTGAATTGCCCATAACTGCTTAAATTATTTGTGAAATTTTATAAATAAACATTTATTTTGTTCTAAATTATCTCTTTAACTTTTTTAATTTGATCATAATTAATAATTTCAGTTTTATTCTGTTCTTTCACGGCCAAACCATTAAGTTTTTGTTCCCTATGTGCTAATGTTAAAAAAGGCACAGCAGCACAACACAATACAAACACCACAAATAAATAAACACAATATATAACTACATGAAACACTATGCAGAATGTGGTTTGAGAGTTAATGTTTGTACACCACTGACTAAAGCATATGGGTCCTAAATATAAAAGAAATTTTTGCACTGGACAAACAGCAAAAAAGAAAGCTGCCTGTTTACACTGGATAAAACTATGGCTAATGATTGAAATATAAATGTATATATCTATAAAATAGTATATCTGAAACGAGAAACCTTGTTATGGTAGCAAAAAATAGCCAAAAGACTTCATAACAAAAATAGGCAGCAGGTTTTGACATTGGAAGTAATTCATACGATTAGAAGACATTTCAATTGGAATAAGGGTGGTATATTCAGTTCAACATCAGGGTAATTCTTGAATGGATTACATCTGATATCAAGATTCCTTTCCCTTTACAGGTAACCAAATATACAATAGATGCCTAAACTCGATGAGATGAATGACTATAGAAAGTTAAGAAGTTACCATGTCTTGATTACCATCAGTGTTTAGTCATCACTATTTTGCAGCGGCCATCTTTGACAACATCTGTAGAAGAAAAAACTAATAATAAGCTTTTCTCATACAATTTTAATATCATACAAGAGGTTAGATTAAAGTTTTGTGTTGTTATTCATAAATACATTTTTTTTTCAATTCTACTAAGTTTTAGATGAATGGTCACTTGATTTAATATAATCACCTTGCAAAATAAATTATCTTTCTAATTCTCCAGATTTTGACGACTGATGTTTTAAGGATATTTGGAATCTGTAAAAATGTCAATTAGTGTTTTGTCCCTAGCCATTTTGATTGACTTCTGCAATGCAAAAGAAAGTCTCCTACAGACATTCTCACTTGACACCTGTGTGTGTAACATAATCAGGATTCAAGGCAGGGAACATATATGTATTGCAAATGTATGTCTTTCAGTGCAGATTCATGATTATTGTAGATGCTGTAAATTCACATTTATTTTTTACATTTTGAGATTTTGGTAGAACAAACTTCTTTTATTTTGTTTCTTCATGAAATTAGAAATAGGAAAAATAACAAATATGGGCTACCGTATTCAAAATAACTTTAAAACATCGAAAAGCCCATTTAAAACAAAAAAGTAGAGGAAGGGTTGCGGGATAAAATCAAAATTAATAATTTATTAAATTGTGAAAACAAAAGACAACCTACTATAATAATTCTATAATAAATTTTACATTCTAATAAAAATTTAATTTGAAAAAAGAGGAAAATTGACAGCACAATTCTGATAGCAAAGAAACATTTAAAATGATAGGAACTTAATTATTTTATACAAATATGTTGTTTTAAAATAATGTAGAAAATTTCAATGTTCAATAAATTGTTAAAAAAAAAATCTGTAGTGGAAACAAAATAAAAATTTTCAGAAAACTGATTAAAAAAAAAAAAAAAAACCCAAAAGTGTAAGAATAAAGTTATAAATTATTAGCGAAATTGCCCCAACAAAAATTCAATCTTTTGAGTCCCAGAAAATGTGTTGTATTTTTTTCACTTGAATTACTGATAACTTAAGTGGTTTTATCACTTAGGTTGGTTGGTTGGTTGGTTGATTATGGTTTAATGGCACAAGATCCAAAGAGGATATGCTGCGCCAGACATATGGTACCAAGATACATAAATTAGTATGGATTAAAACACGTGTATAATTTAAAAGAGTTATAATTTATCACTTAGGTAAACGATAAATATTGTTGCGAACACGTAATTTTCCCTTTCATCTGGCTATTATTTTCCCCTTCTTACATCTGCTTCAAAAACCAGAGGAGAAAACTTGATGACATGAGCAGTCTATGATGTGAGTATAATATGATCGTAGGGTTTCCAGAATTTCGACATTCAAGATGGGTTGCTAGATTTGATGATTTATCACTCAATTTGATGACATTTGGCAACTTTGAATATTCGGAAGCACCTCCAAATAACTATTATTCAAATTGATAGGAGAGTTTTTCAGAAGTTTCCATGGGGAGTCTATAAAAGGGAATCATCCATCACTCAGTCGAAGTTCCGTTGACAAGATACAAGCTACAGTGGACTGTGATTTTTATCAATGTTTCAAGAATAATAGCTGCTGATTTGTGAACGTATTTTCGTCAGTATTTTGATAATAATATCGCTTATTTTGTGAAATTAGTAAATCATTTAAGCGCTGCTTGATTGTATATTGTTCCTGTTTACTTTGTGCTTGTGAATAAACATAAATTATCCAGAAACTTGGATTCATTCTTGTACCCTGCGTATACACTCACGATTCCTGAGGATACATTCGAAACAACTGGTGTCAGAAGTGGGATTTCTGGAAACTTGACAAGTGGTTATGGCTTCCCTAACTGGGAAAATGATGGAGGAACAGTTATGCGAGATTATGGAATTTATGAAAGCCAGACATGAAGCTTTGCAAGCCAGATAAGACGATATGCAAGAAGGCTTGATCAAATGTCAACTCAAGTGCTCAAACCTATAGGCAGAAAAGTCTCACATAGGCAGTTTCTTCCCTATACAGTGTCTACAGACTGGGTAACACCCATAATACCTTTAAGGGTACAGTGCCCGATAGAGTCCAACAGCCCTCCTAATACTAGTTCTGTTGAGTCTCAGCAGCTCCTTAAGACATACACTAGTTCAATCATGGTTCAGTTCTTTTGCCTGCTTATGGCTCTTAATGCCGTGCTAGTTTTGGTATTGCATGCAGCTTCTGAAGATACCCCACAGCATTTAAAAGTTCAGTGAATAAAATCAACCTCTAGTCTAACAAAAAAACTTTAAAGTATTTTCAGAAGCAGCACCCACAAACTCTTTGGTGTCCAAAATAATAAGTTTCTTTTAGTGGAGGAAAAGAAAGGTTGAATATGGGGGCATATTTAATTTTATATTAATTAACTAAAAATGTGTATAACAGATATGAGATGGTACCCAAAATATTCCAGGCTGGGGCCACAATGTCTAAAACTGACTGTAGTAGCATGATGAATATCTAGATATCAGGCCTGGAAAAGTTGGTCATCTATATTGATAATTATGAAAAAGAATTTAATCAGCATGTACACAAATGCTGACTGCCCATCTTAAACTTTAGCATCAGTGACATGTTAAATTTTGACTAACATCACAACTATGTAATACTAGCCGAACACGAAAAAAAATGTATTCACTACTTTTGTCAAGTCATTTCATATCTAATTCACCATCAGATCTTCCAAACACATCAACTACAGTTTTAAAATATATACACGAAAATCTATTTCCAAATATCAGCGTTCTTCATATTGCAGCAACCCTTCTTGTGACATCTTGTGAATGTGAACATTCCGCAAGCAGTTTGAGGAGACTGAATATTTATACTAGAGCTACAATGATTGAAGAAAGAAAGAGTTCCCTTGCTTTAATCCATATTCACTACAACAAAAATATATCAATTCAGGGGTCCCATTTCAGCGCGAACCTGCGAGATTCTCGTGAAATCCATAAAAAATCTCGCTTAAAAATTTAGGCTGCGCGAGAATTTCTCTCTCTCCAGTTCCGGTCTAAAATTATTTTTTCCTTCTAATTGGATACCGCAAAATCCGATGCCCGATGCAGACATGCCAAGTCTCCGGATTTTTCATTAATTTTCCGGCCTCCGGATTATTAATGAAATTCTCCGGCATTTCTTGTTTGAAATTTATCAATTACCCAGACACAGTATAATTCCTTGGAAACACCGATTTTCCTCTTTTTTAGCACTGATTTCTATCATTCCCTGAATCGTAGTAAATACATAATAAAATGCACGGTAATGCCAATCAAATTAGCGGAGATTTGTGGCCACGTGTAATGTAAATTAAGATCGCTATCGCTTATGTTATGAAAGTAATAAATATACTTTTTGAAAAGTTGTCTAAATCAGCATAAATCACTAAAATGTTATTTTCTTTATTAATTTCGCATAAACAGTGTGATTGTGAAATTCAGTTTGTTCACATGAATCACCGAGAGTACAATAGTATCTTTTTCCATCCATCTCAATCTTCTGAATATTGCATTTTTGATTGACTAAACTAGCTTATTTTCATATTCTGATTAATTATCACGGTTAATTTCTTAATCATTTTCGTATAAACAGTGTGACTGCGCAATTCAGTTACTTTGCGTGAATTGCCGATAGTGCGTTATTATCTTTTTCCATCCATCTCCATTATTTAAATGTTGCATGTCAGATCGTCTAAACTAGCTTATTTTCATATTATGGCTAATTATTAAGGTTAATTTTTTAATTATATTTGCATAATACAAATCTTTTCATTTTGAAAAACAGGTATGAACTCTATGAAGAGATATTTTCCAAAAAGTGGTATTAAAGCAATGATTTAGGCAAATGAAAAGGAAACCATTTTGGCAGGTATATAATTCATTGCTATATTTTGTTTTTTATTAAAGATCAATATTTGTTACTCTCTTTAGTGAAAACTTCTGTTTTACCAAACATAAATATTTGTTTTCATTATAAAGTAATTTTCACCGGATAAAATTTAAATGTTGAAGAATATGAGTTATAGTTAATGCTTTCTTTTTTATCACTTTCTAAATTAGCGTGGTAAAAAAAAAATGAAATTTTGAGTTTCTCTCCTTATGGCAGAAAATCTCTCCCAAAATTTTCTGGAAGGAGAGAAATTCTCCCCCTCTTTTCCTGACTTTGTGGGAACCCTGTATCAATTGATGTATTTTTGACAGAGTAATTGATGTTTTTGCTAGTATACACCCAAGAAAATTGCAGTTAGGAAATAATGGCTAAAATAGAGTAAAAATAATAAAGTAATTTTAAATGGCTAAAATAGAGTAAAACGACTTTTCAGTTACCGCAGGCCATTTCCAGATTTAAGGGCTTTTTTATTTTTATTGTAATTAATAATTAATGTGTGTTAAGTGTTTTAAAATGTTTCCTGTTTTCATTTGGAAATTAAGTTACTTATCTTGTATACAGAGCCTGAGGAAAGAAATTTTAATAAATTTTTTCAATTGAAATTAAATTTTTTAAATATTATTATATATACATTTCAAAATGTCTCTAAAATTGGAGTGTGGCTTATAATCGCACTTCTATAAGAATTTTTTCCCTTACAAATTTTTTTAATCAGGGCACCTCCCCGCGACAACAGCTGGCTATGCCTATGCAAATGTTGCGCATTTTTTACCAGCCATATCAGTAAAGTTATTTGCCAATTGGTAGGTGATCTGCCGCCTTAATGGATCTTGCATAAAAAACTTCTGTTAAAATAACATAAAACACAAATCTTCTAGAAAAGCAAATCAATTGTAAAGTAATAAAATTGTATTATGGTATGAAATCAACAGAAAATCTGAACTCTGGTTTTTACTGTTTCCAAAACAGCCATTATTCAGATTTTCTAGCATTGTATTAATCAATTAATACAATAGACAGTGGCTCTGACACTCCAATTTGAGTTAACATGATTCTATCTTTGATAAGAATATTTGAAAAGAGAAATAAAAGAATAAAGGAGTAATGTAGCAAAAATTAAACAAGGCTATAAGCCCAGAAAAAAAAAACTGTATTACATTGCAACAGCATTCCGCAATTAACCTACAATTTGTGTCCCAGTAAGAAGCAAAAGTGAACACAACTTCTCACCTTTGTCAAGTCTACACCAGTCAAAGCCTGGACAGAGGGAGGAATCTGGCTGACCAGTTTTGTCACTTCAGAGGAAATCTGATCTGCTCCACCAATCAAAATAATATCTTCTGTTTTAGCCAAAGGTGCAGAAACTTCAGCAGCAATCTACAGATCCAAAGGAAAGTAATCAGGAAGTGAATTTTGTGAAATAGAGCAATTCATATGACACATATTCTGGTATATAGCTATAAAAGATAATAGAATTAAGAAAGAATGCAATATATATAAAATAAGAGCTAATAAAACAAGAAAACAACCTTTGCACTATGAGTCAAGAAGAGGAATTAGAATTGTATATTGCATAATTTGGAATTAAAATTGTAAAGGGAAATAACTTTGCAAAGAAACATTTAAAATAAAATGCAGGGAAAACAGGGTTGATTAAAATAGCAATACTGCTATTTTAATCAACTGTTATTTTACCCCCCTCAATTATAGTTCCCTATCTTCAATAAAAATTTCTTGAATTTTTCTGCTGACATAAATTTAAGATTTTCCAACTTATTTTTCATATAACCCTATATGCAAAAATATAGGGGATTGAGACCGATGTTTGATGTTGGCCATTCCACTGCAGATATGGAACCTGGACAATTTTGTTTGCAACAGGTTTGCACAGCTTTTGTCTCGAACACCAGTACCGAGTGTTGCTGAAAAGTAAATAAATCATTCTGGAACATTTTGGCTTGTTTAATTATGCAAGCTCGCAAATTTTTCTAAACAAGATTTCTACTTAATTTTGACTTTCTTTTGATGAAAAGAAGAGACAGTTTTCCTCTTTGGCTAATACATTCTCATACCATTACAGAAAGACTTTTGTAGCCTTTGAATGGCTCTTTTCGTTGAAGGAATATCCTTAACTAATTTTATATTAATTCTGACTGTTATATGAGATGCTTGTAAAGGAAATAGTTTTTCATCTGAAAAAGAAAGATGTTATCATGGGCAGCACGTCTCTTCAGCAGCAGTTTTCCTTTTTTCACTCCTTCCTATTTGTTTTTCTAAATAAATCAATGAATTACGAGGGACATTCTAAAAGTAAAGAACGTTTTGATCTGACGAGCCACACAGTTCTCTTCCAACCCCCCACCACCGCGTCATGGACCTTCTGATTCCTTTGCGCCAGTCTGACGCTAACAGCAAGTCGCAATGGTCGTTTACTGTTTATAGTGTGACTTTGAAATGCGTGACAAAATTAAAGATCCTGCCAAGTGTGAGGTTCATAGTGTAATACGCTTTTTGAATGCGAAAAAAGTAAGCTCTATCGAAATTTACAGACAGATAACCAAGGTTTATGGTAATGTGATAAATGAAGCTTCAGTTCGAAAATGGTGCATCATGTTTAATGGCGAGCAAACAAATATTCATGATGAACACTCAGGCTGACCTTCAGTTGTGACTGACAAACTCAAATCAAGGATTGAGAAAAAAATTCAACAGGATAATGCTGCTTTGACGAACAACTTGCTTCAGCAGTTTAAGTGGGAAGTTTTTGAACATCCTCCTTAGCCCAGATTTGGCTCCGAGTGATTACCATCTTTTCCTCAAATTGAAGGATTTTTTCACCGGGTACCATTATGGAAATGACAACGAACTGAAAGAGGACGTTAATGACTGGCTCAACAACTTGGCGGTAACTGAGTATGCAGAAGGCATAGAAAAACTGGTGATAAGCTATGACAAATATTTAAATTTGTATGGCGACTATGTAGGAAAATAGCTAAGGTATCATATGTGTTGTAAAATAAGTTTTGTTTCATTATCTTAAATAAAAATATCTAGAGAAATAAACGTTCTTTACTTTTAGAATGACCCTCGTACCTTTCTAAGTTTTTAATTTTAATCTTTTTTAATAATAATTCCAGCTATATTTTAGACAAATTTAATTCTCATAATATTTCCTTGGTAAATTATGAGATTTTTCAGCAAATTCTTTTTATGTCTAATTTTTATTAGTTCTTTTATTCGAACATTCAGTTTCATTCTACTACCATGTTTTATTTTCAACAGTACCCCTTAAAAAAAAAAAAAAAAAAAAACTGTGTCCTTTTAAGATCCTTTCAATCAGTCTCTTTGACACATTTAAATGCTTTAAGTCTTTCAAAATTTTATTATTTTCCCAGCATTTCAATTGTAATTTCCCTATCAAATGCCATTTTGCATCCATATTGATAAATATGAAGAATAAACATAATTAAGATATTATCTGCTGTGAATCTGTACAGAGTTCAAAAACAATATCTAATGTTGCCATCCTTAAAATAGTTATAGAAAAATAAGAGACAAATGAAATTTGCTGTCACTTATTTCTGGGCACCCTGTATATTCAATGTACTGTTTTTAGTGATGTAAAACATAACTCTCTTTTTGTATATTTCAAATATATGAATTTATAATACCAATTTTTAGGTTTCTGAGGTTTTTGATTTGTTTTTTCAAATTATACTGTTTTGATATATTAATAAAATGCTGTCTTATACATCTGAATATGAACCACAAATGACAGTAAAAATTCTATTAATGATAAAACATTTGGATATAATGCTAGCAGTCACTCTACCAGGCAAGTGTATGGTCGGCGCAGACGATAATCTCATACAGCACAGACGTTGATGAGTGTAGTGAACCTACTGTTATACAAATTTGTTGCAACCCCATCACATTTCTTTCATAATTTACTTCTTACACCATGCCTTAAGATGTTTCATATCAAAAACTTATGTAACTGCAAATCTACTGCATTACAAAACAGATAAAAGATAATACAAAATCCATCTTTGATGTTCTCCAAAACATTTTTAAGAGCATTCAAGTTAAGCTAAATAGAATATAGAATTTAGTAAATTTTAATATAAATTTGTTTCTAACACAATTAAAATTTTTGCAAGAAACTTATAATAAAAATTTAAATGCTAATTTAAAAGATAAATCAAATATAAAGCTGTGATTTGCCAATTCAAAAACTATGAAATGTGTAGTCCAAGATTATAGAATATATGCATGTTATTGATTAGACCAACTAGACTCTCCCCAAACACTTACCTTCGGCAATGCATCTAAAACCAAGCTCATGACTGCTGCATCTCCATACTGCTTGTATGCGGCTGCTTTCATTCTCATACCCTCTGCTTCAGCTCTACCTACAGACTCAATGGCATATGCATCAGCAGATCCGAGCATCTTAATCTTTTCTGCTTCAGCCCTCGCAACGTCCATGGTCTGAGTTCTAAGAATTAGACATTGGAAAGGAGCTTTTTCTGAATAGAATATTTTAAGGAATATGTGTCACAATTTATCAAGAGACAAAAGAAATATGCAGATAAAATATTATATTTATATACAGTAAAGCATCTATTACTTTGGTGCAGTTTTTTAATAAGTAACCAAAATATTAGGGTGGAAAAAACAACTTAGAGATACTCTGTACATTCCTAATGGTAATTTTCTTAGAGGAAAGTCCTTGTTAGAGAAAAACATTGCTAGGAATGTTGCTTAGAATTTTTCTCTTGCACATGGTCAAATACTTCACAGTCAAATACTCGAAAAAATAATCACTGGGAATGTTGTTCTGAATATTTCTCTTGGGTATGGTCAAATACTTCTTCACGGTCAAATAGTCGCACATTTACCTCACGTGTTCAACATTTAGCCACATATTTTAACAACTAACTTGATTAAAATTATTTAAAATTATTAATTTCTTTTGATTTTCTAAATTTTCTCTTCAAAATTGTTAGCTTGTACCTATTTCTAAATTTTCCCTTTAAGCCTTTTTATTCAAAATTCCTAGTCATGTTATTTTTCTAAGTTTTTCCCTTTTCATTTTTCAAATTCTTAACTTTTAGTGTTTTACCCATTTTTGGTAAATAAACTTTGTTTTCCTGTTTTCAGCATTTAAACCTTGTTTTAAATCCATTTTTAGAACAGTGGCAATCAAAATTAATCTCCTTCTTTTGGCAAATGTAATATCATCCATATCAAACCATGCACATGCATGCACTACTTTTCCGATGACCATCGGAGCATTGCATGTTTTGTTCAAGATGGTCACCATTACATTTTTTAATGATTGCCTTCCTTGCTCTTCCCCTCATGGTTACCTTAACTTGCATGCACCAGAATGATTCTGGCATTGCTGTCAGAGAGTTTGGGTTAGAGTTATGGGAGAAATTTCAAATACTCTAACTGCTAAGTTACAGTGGGTGAGGCGTTCATTTTTGCGATGCATTTCATTGAGAAGTTCACCGGGTAAATAAAACAAAACTAATTTATTGCTCACAAACACATAGCAAAAGATAAAAGGTAAAAGCAAGCATCATTAACTTCGATGTTGTTTACAAGAAAAAGTTATCTTCAAATCACTGCTCCAAACTGAGCATAATCATAGAGCCATAAAAACATTGACTGTGCAAACAACATTACTAGTCTTAACTTAACCTAAGCTATCAGCTAAACTTCATAGTAAACTATAAGCTTTTCCTAACTAGTTTGTCTGTTACTGTGCCTTTATCGGCACTGAGTATTTATATCTATTTTTGCCGTGACACTTCCAGGCAGGCCCGGCTCTAGATTTTTTGTCGCCCCAAGCAGAAAGCAATTTGGCTGCCTCGTCTCTGAAATTCATTTTTCTGTAAACCTTTATAAATGCAGTAGAATAGAGAA
This sequence comes from Amaurobius ferox, assembly GCA_951213105.1. Lineage (NCBI taxonomy): Eukaryota > Metazoa > Arthropoda > Arachnida > Araneae > Amaurobiidae > Amaurobius > Amaurobius ferox. The sequence continues at coordinate 167,107,265 of OX578139.1, read as the reverse complement.
ACACTGCTAAATCGCCAGTTTTGGGTCAATTTTGTTCCAAATGTTTGTTTCTCAAGTGAATGGATCTTTCGTGGGATTAAATTTTTTGATTTTCTCCATTTAAATAAAACAATGTACAATATCTCAAGAACGAAATATGTTAGCATCATATAAATGATGCTATTCAATTTCAGATTTAAAAAAAAGTATGTCTAATGCATGCCTTTCCATATATATTAATAAATTTTATTATTAAAAGCTTTTATTTAACTCAGCATAATGTGTGTGTCTGTCTGTTCCAACTCCTTTGATGGCATTTCAACATACTTTCGTACGTCCTAAAAAGCTGAAATTTTATACACAGCATAGTCTAGTACAAAATTTTAATCTATTAAAGTTTGTTACATCCTCAAAAAATAGAACTGGTATTCTTTTTTTCTCTATGAAATGGGCCTGCAAAAATTATATTGTTATAAGATAGTTAAAAAAAGACTTGAGAGGCTGTACTGAAGATATTTCCACAAAGTAGAATATGTCTTATCACACGGGTGTTTGTAAATGAAGCAACAGTTTATATAAAGATTTTATCTATTTCTACAAACTGCCAACAGTGTCTAATAAGTTACAAAGTTGATTATTATGAAATGTTAATTAAGTACCCAAAATTAAAGAAATAAAACTTTGCAATTTGATTATTGCTTGATAATTTTTATCTTGTCTCGCATTCGATGGCAATCCTCCCTTGAGAGCATCATCCCTCGCAACACAAGTACATTCTTGGTCTAACACTTGGTATCACTGCCGCCCCCCCCCCCCCCTTCGACTATTACACTCCAAGCTACAATTATTCAAAATTTCACACTTTTTCGTTACACCAATTTGCTGAAATTGTATATATATATATATATACATATATAATGTTTTTTGTACTTTGTCGTAGAACTAGAATTATTTTTTTTTATTTAGAGTTCCCATTTTTCAGATATTTCTTATGATTTGCCTCCGTTGAAGCTCTTGTGATTAAAATCTTTTAGTCAAAAATCAAAGTTTCTACATTTATTCGTTTTTAGAAAACAATTATGCAAATTAAATCTTTCTTATAACTAGATATGACTGAAAATCAATAGGATTTTATTGATAAGGATTTGGTTTGTTTCTGTTATGTAATTTGCTTCATTATTTCGAGATATGCATCTCTTCCTATAGGAAAGTAAAATTTTCTAATATCTCTAGAATAACTAACTACTAAACGGTGTTGTCCTTTTCTTTCTGGTTAGAAGTATCTACAAATCATTTACTCTTTTAACAACAGTGAGTAGTATATATAATGAAAAACGAAAGTCTATTTTAAATCAAAAACGTGCAATACATCAAAACACACACATTTTATTGTCCTGTAAATGGTGTAATTTAAAAAATGAAATATTACATATAAGATAAATGTTTGCAAAAAATTGTAATACAATAAGCATTTAAAAAATTTTTTTTTTATAATTATCGAAAAAAGAAAATTTGAAGTTCTTGGCCTTCGAGAAAATTAAGAAGCTGACAGTTATTGATTGTACACAAAATATATTTTGATTTGCTTAAGTTGTTTGATATATATATTGCTACATGTGGAAAAATTAAAATTTTCAATGAGAACTTCTAAACAATGATGTTATTATTTCCAGTTAAAAACAATTGCAAAATGTGTAATAACATAATATTGAGTGTATTTAATTATTTTTTATTTTTTTTGTTTCAAATAAAAAATGCAAAATATCTTGAAAACGCTGCATATAGCATCCTATATAAAGGATGATATTCACTTTTATGTGAAAATTCAATTAAAACATTTATTTTTGTAACATTTTTAAACATTATACTTTCATGCTCATCTTATTTTTTATTTTAAACTAGCCGCCTTTGGCGACCAGCCTGTTAGCAACCCTTGAAAATGCTGATCGTGGCAAATTCCAACCGTGGCAAACTCGTTGGCGCGACCTACCAGAAAGGTGTAAGGTAACTGGTTGGACGGCCAGGATGTGCCACCCAATTTAGACCGGAACCCAGTGGGGGAGGCATCCACAGGGAACGTACCCTCCTTCCCCTACCACCAACCTCTCGGAAAAACATACGGACCCCTATGTTTAACGTGATCGGACTCCGTGTCAGTGGCGGAAATCGAACCCGGGTCTACCGCGTGCAATTCCCGCGCGCTAACCACTGGGCTACTTCGCCCTCCGCGACAATCTCCATAACTTTCTTTTTATTCACCCAATTTAGACCGTACCCTCCTTCCCCTACCACCAACCTCTCGGAAGGACTCACGAACCCACATGTTTAACGTGATCGTACTCTGCGTGAACGTGGCGTAAGTTTTGGCAGTGGCGGGAATCGAACCCGGGCCTACTGAGTGCAATTCCCGCGCGCTAACCGCTGGGCTGCCGCGCCCTCTGCGACAATCTCCATAACTTTCTATATATTCACCCAATTTAGACGGGAACGCAGTGGTGAAGGCATCCACAGGGGCCGTATCCTCCTTCCCCTACCACCAACCTCTCGGAAGGACTTACGGACCCACATATTTAACGTGATCATATTCCACATAAACACGGCGGCAGTTTTGGCAGTGGCGGGAATCGAAACCGGGCCTACCGCTAACTTCCCGCGTGCTAATTTGCAATTTAAAATGACCATATGCTTAATTCCATCATCCTCATTCCATTGTTTCATTGTTCCATCATTTAAAATATCCAAAAGTTAAAATATACATTTAAAAAATCCATATCGTTCCATCATTTAAAATATAAATATAATAATTTATATGGAGTAAAGGAGCTCTATTCAGAACCGTGACGTCACCTCCACCTTGACGTCCCCACCCACCACCTTCCCTTCTTCTGCGGGGGAGAAACGCCGGTTAAGAAGCGGCACGCCGAGCGGAATGCCGAGAAATTGAAATTCGGAAACTTTTAAAATCCCGATCCTGTGGGCAATACAGAATATTTCCTGACCAGATTGGACTTGTAAGAATGCCAGATGTTTGACCTTTCTAAAAATGTAAATTATTAGTCGAAATTATGAGTACTTTTTACTATGTGAGAATTATCGGTTTTCACGTGTCCCCTTCCCTCCCCCCCGGGTCTCCGATTGCCAAATTTCGTAGCTCTCCGACGCGCGGTCGCGAAACGTATAGTGTATAAGACACACAAACATTGCCTTTTATTATTTACTAGCCGCCTTTGGCGACCAGCCTGTTCGCAACCCTTGAAAATGCTGATCGTGGCAAATTCCAACCGTGGCAAACTCGTTGGCGCGACCTACCAGAAAGGTGTAAGGTAACTGGTTGGACGGCCAGGATGTGCCACCCAATTTAGACCGGAACCCAGTGGGGGCGGCATCCACAGGGAACGTATCCTCCTTCCCCTACCACCAACCTCTCGGAAAAACATACGGACCCATATGTTTAACGTGATCGTACTCCGTGTCAGTGGCGGAAATCGAACCCGGACCTACCACGTGCAATTCCCGCGCGCTAACCACCGGGCTACTTCGCCCCTCCGCGACAATCTCCATAACTTTCTTTTTATTCACCCAATTTAGACCGTACCCTCCTTCCCCTACCATCAACCTCTCGGAAGGACTCATGAACCCACATGTTTAACGTGATCGTACTTTGCGTGAACGTGGCGTAAGTTTTGGCAGTGGCGGGAATCGAACCCGGGCCTACTGAGTGCAATTCCCGCGCGCTAACCACTGGGCTGCCGCGCCCTCCGCGACAATCTCCATAACTTTCTATATATTCACCCAATTTGGAAGGGAACCCAGTGGGGGAGGCATCCACAGGGGCCGTATCCTCCTTCCCCTATCACCAACCTCTCGGAAGGACTTACGGACCCACATATTTAACGTGATCGTATTCCACATAAACACGGCGGCAGTTTTGGCAGTGGCGGGAATCGAACCCGGGCCTACCGCTAACTTCCCGCGCGCTAATTTGCAATTTAAAATGACCATATGCTTAATTCCATCATCCTCATTCCATTGTTTCATTGTTCCATCATTTAAAATATCCAAAAGTTAAAATATACATTTAAAAAATCCATATCGTTCCATCATTTAAAATATAAATATAATAATTTATATGGAGTAAAGGAGCTCTATTCAGAACCGTGACGTCACCTCCACCTTGACGTCCCCACCCACCACCTTCCCTCCTTCTGCGGGGGAGAAACACCGGTTAAGAAGCGGCACGCCGAGCGGAACGCCGAGAAATTGAAATTCGGAAACTTTTAAAATCCCGATCCTGTGGGCAATACGGAATATTTCCTGACCAGATTGGTCTTGTAAGAATGCCAGATGTTTGACCTTTCTAAAAATGTAAATTATTAGTCGAAATTATGAGTACTTTTTACTATGCGAGAATTTAAAAACCAAAAATACTTTTCTTGAGCAAAAAGTGACTTTTGTTTTAAAATCTTTAAAAAATATTAGAAATCGAAATTCAGATTTGAAATTGATATATTTTTACCCGCAATTGTCAGCTCTTTCCGATGGTGTGATTTGTTTTTTCCTACGATGTCCGGATCGTGGGAAAAAAAGGGCAAAAATGGCAAAAAACGGTCAAAATCGCATAAAACATTAAATAACAAAAAAAATAATTAAAATTTTAAAAATCGGTTTTCACGTGTCCCCTTCCCTCCCCCCCGGGTCTCCGATTGCCAAATTTCGTAGCTCTCCGACGCGCGGTCGCGAAACGTATAGTGTATAAGACACACAGACACACAGACATTGCCTTTTATTATTTAAGAAGATGCTCGAAAAATTGATGGCTTTCTTCTGTCCTATACACCCGAAAATTAATGAGTCTCTGATATTTATTGATTGAAGAAGTATTACCGAATTGTATTCTATTTTATTGATTTGTTATAGATATATCATTGCCAAAGACTTGGTAAAGGAAATATCTGGAGGGGGGGGGGGCTGATCCCCTTCTGGAAACATCCTTAACTGCTCCCCCCCCCCTCCCGGATGTATTTAATGTTACTGGATCAAATGCTAATAAATTCAGAAATTCACAAATTACATTTTGTGAAATTTAACCTAGTTTCTACTTCTTATATGGCAGCATTTAGATTATTATTATGATTTTATTTTGCGATAGACTATTTTCAGAATGAAATTTTGTAGCTATAATTCAATTTACATTATTTAAAAAAAATTTTACCCTCTTGTTTAGGCAAGTTTTTTTTCGCAAAGTTTGATTATGTATTTGCTATATATATAGTCATTACTTCCATATATGTATATATATATATATGTCAAACTTTATAAACTCTGCATATACTTTCTACAGATACATTGATGATGTAATGCTTATTAAAATAGCTCCCTCATCAAATGATATAGATTTTGATTTTTATCTCCCAAATTTATCCCTTATATCAAATGAAAGCAACATCTCATCTAGTGTTAATTTCTTAGATTTAACTCTCTCTTTTGATAATGAATATTCATTTTTGTCAAAAGAAAAGGTTTTCCATTTAAAATTCACTAGATAATCAATTTTAACTCATGTATGAGTAAACAGGTATACAAAAAATATTTTAATAAATCAATTTCATAGGATTTTTAGATTATGTGAGAATACACAATATAGTAACCATCTAGCAGATTTAATTCAATACTGTAAGGCTGAATCCTATCCAGATAATTTTGTTAAATATCACTTTAGAAATTTTGAATTCAATTTATAATCTGTCATTTATTTAGTCAAATTTGAAATTGCTATTGTATACTTTATTAAAATATTCTTGGAGATTTTAATTATTATTGTGATAAGTTTTTGATACATATTATATAAATATTAATTACTAATTATTATTTAGCATAATTTGTAAACAAATTTTTTTTTTTACATATCTCTAATTTTTGGGTTTGAAACATGTCTATTTGTATATCTATTGTCTATTGGTTGAATATCTTATTTAGAAGTATTTCCTATAATTCACAAAAGATGGCACTCTCTAGTATTCTTTCTAAATTCTTCCTAGGCTAGAGCAATGAAACATTAGGCGTCATGAATAATGGTGAAGAAAGGTACGAGTTTTATTTTCTATCTGCATCCTTGTGGATTGTTGGATAAATTACTGATATGTTTGCTATATGTACTCTGATCATCTTCTTTCTATTTGCCTAATATTATTTGTTATTTCCATTTTTGTTTGTCTGGTAATGTGTTGGATCTTTTGCCCATGTTTCGGCCACGTGGCTGTATAGTTGATTGAAACACATTTGGAACCTCTGTGGATGCAAAGATCCTTGAAAAGCTGGATCTACAGAGCTTCTATCCAATTTCATATTTTCGGATAGCATCTTTTCTTTCATTTTTTATTTATTGTCATTTTCATATTTTGAGCCTCCAGATTTTGATAATCCTTTGATGTTTGAACTTGATTTGTATGTATCACTCTTAAATGTTGATAAATTCATGTGTATTATTAATAATTTAAAATTAAGATCAATTTGCATTATATGGTAGCAATGGTTTCCTTTTGTTAGACATTTCCTTTCATATCCTCTTTACTTTATTTTCCTCTGTATTGTTTTGAACCAGAGTATGCCATTGCTCATGTTTTAAATTAGTCTTATTATATTTATTTTTATATTTATTTTTATTATTGACACTTCATAAAATATCTGTTGCATATGCGCAAATTTACAAATGTTAGATCTAAATTGAATCTACAACACTGTAGTTATTAACTGATATTAATAACAATAATTTACAATCTTCCATTAATTTATGCTGCACATGCACATATTAATGGTTAGAGTATATAAATTATTTTTAATAGTTTTATGTGACTTTTTGAATTGTGCTAGAATTATCTACAAAAGTCTATGTAATCCTTTATTATCTGTTTCTTATATTTTATATTTTTAATGTTTGACATTTAAGAACAAGTTAATAAGTTAGTTCATAATTTTCTGCATGTAATTCTTGTCTATCCTGCGTTCAATTTAGCCTATGTAATTTTGTAAGCTCTATCCCTATCCTTTTTTTTAATTTAAATTTAAATTTATATATATATATATATATTTATATATGTGTGTATATGTATTAACATCTTATTTTTAGTTTCATTATATCCATATACTGACTTTTGATACCTGGAATTAAATCTATTTGTTTTTATTTTAGTATTAATCAAATACTATACCCACTATTTCCTTATATGTTATCCCCCATTGGCATAACTTTTTGTGTTTAATTTGAAATTCATGTTAGTTTTGGTTATAAAAATGCACTTTTCAGTGCAGCTCTCAGTTTATCTATTAGTGCTATATGCCACTAGGTAATTTGTGTGTATATATAATATAATAATCTAGTTTATATTTATATTAATAGATATTAATATTTATATTTAGTTTTTATATATATTCAAGAAATTATATATTATCATTTATTTATAATAAAATATTGAATTAAATCATTTATACTTTGTACATTTATGAGCATTATGTAAATGTTTCTACTACTAAGATTAGTTTTATTATTATTTGTTAGCGCCTGGCAAAATAGTGTAATTCTTAATCAATACATTAGTACCTATATATATTGGGATATAGGGGATTGATAACCAGCAACCAATTATTTCTCTTTCTTGTTTTGTAGATACTCTTAGATGTCAAGCCATCACTATTCACGTCAAGCCATCACCATCACATTTTGCTCTTGCCGGAATAAACATTGTATGACCTGTCCATCAGCTTTATCCTCTCAGATTAATAATAATAACCCTAAATATTTAACTTTTTATAAAGTGTATAACTGCATTTACTAATATGTACCTCTTGTAATATCTTTTATATTGGATAAACAAGCATCCCTCTTCACCTTCGATTTAATGTTCATCGAAACCATATTAAGAAATTTAGATCTCGAACATCACTCAATTCACAACTTTCTCCTCCTGCCTATCATCGCACTGGTAATAATTTTGAATATGCCCATTTTTGACCATCATAGTATTGATAATATTTCAATTTAGATTCTGGATATTGTAAAGAATCCGGTTAATAGATTATATTTTGAAAATTCACTAATCAAACAGCATAAAATTATTTTTCCATATGGATTAAATCAAATGTATAATAACAAAAATGTAGTAAAAACTACCTATAAAAATTCAAATTATGATCTCTCTATCTTTAGCATCCTAAATTATAACTCGTTTAGTGCCTCATCAAAAAGATCCAAGCGAGGAAATTATAACAATAAAAAGTGTCAAAATCTGAACATATTAGCTAAAATTCTGGTGCTAGGAAAAAATTTTCAAATCTTCATGGAACATGAATACTATAAAAACCTGGGTATTCAATATCAAAAAACAAATATTAAATCAAGTACATAATATTTTCTTAAAGTCATTTAACCTTGATGTGCATTTTTCACACCTGTTATATGATCTTATTATAACAAGAGCTTATTTTATAAACCTCCATCTGTCTGTCCATTCAACCCTTTTCTAATACTTGAAAGATACTTGACAAGATGATTACTTATAGGATGAGCTATTGCTTAAGTAATCAATTGAGCGAGAAACAATTTGGGTTTCGCAAACACAAAAGCACAATAGATGCATTGAAGGCAATAGTTGAAAATAGATATGAAAATAAAAATAAAAATAAAATTATGTGTTTAATATCACTTGATATTAAAAATGCATTCAACTCGGTGAAATGGAAAGATGTACGAAGACAGTTGAATAAATATAATTTACCAGTGGAGTTAAAGAATATTATTAATGACTTTCTTAATAAGAGGAAAGTTTTCATCGAAGAATCTGGTTCATACATAGATTACAACGTAGGAATACCACAAGGTTCCAGTTTAGCGCCTATATTGTGGTTGATGATTGTGGATGAAGTGTTAAAGATTGACTTCGATAATAGAGATATTAATGTCCAAGCATTTGCGGACAATATTGCAATAATGACGAGTGCTAGTTCATCTTATCTCTTCGGAGAAATGGGGACTAATATTATGAAAGAACTGGAACAGTGGGCAGAAAAATATGGACTTAAGTTCAGTGTTGAAAAGTCAAAGTTTATTATGCTCCCTTTTAAGAAGAATATAACGTGTATTCTTAACATTAAAATGTATAATAAGCTGATAAGCTATGATAAAAACTTAGGATATCTTGGATTGCATTTTGATTGCAAAATGACGTGGATACCACATTTAAATGAAATTAAAAATAAAGTAATGAAATTTCAAGGCAAGTTAAACCGATTTGTTAGAGCAACTTGGGGCTTAAAACCCGAGATAAGAAAAGAAATCTACCTTAAAGCGGTAGAGAAATATATTTCTTATGGTGCAGAAATTTGGTACAGAGATATAAGAAGAACTAACGATAAAGTTAACCAAATACAGAGAATAGCATTATTGTCAATTACAAAAAGCTATAGAACAACTTCGAATATGGATGTACAAGTCCTTGCGGGTTGTTTACCTCTCGACTTAAAGTTGAAAGGTGAAACTAAACTATATAATAGTACTCGTGGAAAGGACTTACAATTAAGTCATGAAATAATTTATCAGTCAACTATTGAAAAACCATGTTACATTAGGAAGCCTCCATGGGAAGAAGAATCATTGGAATGGGATGACAAAGTACCTGAAAATGGAGATAGACTCATTTTTACTGATGGTTCTAAAATCAATGGAAAAGTAGGTAGCTCAGTTGTAGTATATCATGATGGCAATATGGTGCATCATGAACAGTACAGATTGAACGATGAAACAACAGTGTATAATGCTGAGTTATTTGCAATTAGAAAAGCAAATGAGTACATACAAGATAATACCAAAGTTTCCCATATATGTACAGATTCAAGATCAGTGCTACAGGCACTTTGTGCCTATGAGAATGATAATACACACATAAAACAACTTAAAGAAAAATTGATACTCAAGAAAGAATGGATAAAATTACATTGGGTAAAAGCCCATATAGGAATTACTGGAAATGAAAAAGCTGACGAGCTAGCAAAAGGAGCAACTAAGAGAGAAAATATTGATTACCATTTTAAATGGAGCAAGGATCAAATTAAGAAGAAAATACAAAATGAGGTAATTGTGGAATGGCAAGAAAGGTGGGACCTGACCTGTACAGGAAAGAACCTTCACAATGAGATAGAAAAAGTATCCCTAACAAGGCTTTATGGAGACTTTTATATAAATCAGGTTCTTACCGGACATGGAGCTTTTAGAGTCTACCAAGCAAGATTCTTTGGAAAAGATGATAAGTGTCATTGTGAAAAAGCAAGAGGAACAGTTTATCATACGATATACGATTGTGATTTATGGGAAGGAATAAGAGATAAGTATTTCCCATGTTACTTTAAGAAAGTTTGTTTACTTAACCTTTGTCTGAGTACTAAGAGTAGAAATGGTATTATAGAAATTATGAAGAAGATTTTGTCTCTAGAAATGGACTGATGTATATAGAACTGTATATAGTGGTATATTTGTAAATAATTGCATTTTATGATAATATTTATAGTATGATGTTGTGTTGTGTAATTATTATTGTGGATTGATTGTAGGATTGTATTGTGGATTTATTGTGGATTTATTGTAGATATTGTAAAATGTAGTAAGATGGTATAAATGCTCTTAAGTATGTTGTAATCCTAAAGGATTTGAAATTTTGTAATTTAATGTTTGATAAAGATCGAAAAATGCTTGTTAATGATAATGGTGATCCTATTGTTCAGTTTAATTGTATTTATGTTATTCCTTAAGAATGAAGGAATTTTATTATTTAACCCTAAATGAAGGGTTACTGTAAATTTGTAATTGGCTTAATAAAGTGTGTGGTACTAGTCAGAGGATGACTCTTGGCAGATGGTGGTCCGTGGTTACCCGGGCTTGCTTTTGGAGTTTTGTGCCTCCTGCCCGCGCGGTTGTCTTGGCGGCGCATGGATGGGGTGGAACGCCGTGGTTGCGACCCGGCCTGGTGTCCTGGATGCGCTATTGCAGCGATGGAGTATCTTTTCCGTATACCTTCGGGTGGGTCGGAATTCCTATTAGAGTTAACCATGATGTGCATTTTTCACACCTGTTATATGATCTTATTATAACAAGAGCTTATTTTATAAACCTCCATCTGTCTGTCCATTCAACCCTTTTCTACCTCTAATTATCATCAAAATAAAAAGTATAATACTTATTGTGCAATTAAATACAAAATTTCACTTTACAAAAATATAAATTTTAATTATTTATTTCAGCAGTATAAACACAGTTTTCCTATTCCTAACTAGCTGCCTTCGGCGACCAGCCTGTTCGCTACTCTTGAAAATTCTAACCGTGGCAAACTCGCTGGCGCGACCTACCAGAAATGCCCATTTGGATGGCCAGGAAGTGCCACCCAATTTAGACCAGAATCCAGTGGGAGAGACATACACAGGGACCGTACCCTCCTTCCCTTACCACTAACCTCTCGGAAAGACTTATGGACCCACATGTTTAACGTGATCGTACTCCACATGAACACAGCGGCAGTTTTGGCAGTGGCGGGAATTGAATCTGGGCCTACCGAGTACAATTCCTGCGCGCTAACCACAGGGCTACCATGCCCTCCGCGACAATCTCTATAACTTTCTTTTTATTCACCCAATTTAGACCGGAATCCAGTGGAGGAGGCATCCACAGGTATGGTACCCTCCTTCCCCTACCACCAACCTCTCAGAAGGACTTCCGATTCCATCATCCTCATTCCATCGTTTAAAATATCCATTTAAAAAATCTATATTGTTCCATCATTTAAAATATAAATATAATAATTTCACCCAATGTATACAATACATCACCACAATTCAATCATTTAAACTTTATAATGACCATATGCTAAAATCCATAAATTAAAATATAAAATATATACTTAATAAATAATATCCATAAATTAAAACATCCATGTAAAAAATCCATATCGTTCCATCATTTAAAATATAAATATAATTTCACCCGATGTATACAATACATCACTACAATTCAATCCACCATAATTCAATCATTTAAATTTTATAATGACCATATGTTAAGCTCTTAATTCCATCATTTAAAATAAGCCAATTCGATTCACAATCTCCATGGAAACGGCGCGACGTCCCCGATTGCACAAGCAGGGTAAGTGGAAAGTCGGTCGGAACACGCCGAGAAATTTAAAATCATTACTTCTTTAAAATCAAGATTGGGCTGCTATTTATAATTATCTCTTGACCAGATTGGGCTTGTCAGAAAGGCAGCTCTTTGAGCTTTCTAAAAATGCAAATTATTAGTCAAAAATCTTGGAACTTTTTCCGATGCGCGGATTTAAAAACGAAAGTTCGTTTTTTTGAGCTGAGAGTGACTTTGTTTTAAAATCTTTAAAAAATATTAGAATTTGTCCCGGAGATTTGAAATTGATATATTTTTACTCACAATTGACTGCTCTTTCCGGTCGTGTGATTTGATTTTTTCTACGACGTCTGGATGGTGAAGAAAAAATGGGAAAATACGGTAGAAATTGCATAAAACATTAAATAACAAAAAATAATTCATCCTCCCCCCCCCCCCGGGTCTCCGATTGCCAAATTTCGTGGCTCTCCGACGTGCCGTCGCTGAACCCATAGTGTATAACACACACACATACAGACATTGCCTTTTATCAAAATCTCTAATAAATCAAAATTCCTATCCCAATTTACTATGTGTTTGTAACCAGCCAAATTATTCTAAATATATAGACTGCAATCATAAAACACAAAATTACTGGTGATCTCAATAATGTTCAAAATTTAGCACTTAAAAATACATTAAATAACTGTATTTTAATTAAACAACTAAATATTGATCTAGAAAATTCATATACAAAATTGTTTGTACTAAAAACTATCCCATTGAAGCTTTAGATATGAGGAAGGTCAGCATTCTGACAAATGTCAAACATCTTTTAGGCAACTTGCCTACAACTAAACCTACAATTAACTTTACAAACTTGAAGCAGGCACTAAATGAACTAAAATTACAATGTGGATAAAGCTGTCAACAATTACGGCATCATTTGTAAAAAATATTATGTACAAATCTTAAACGATTTCATAAATCACAATAATATATTTATAAAAAAATTGATTCTTCAGCAACAACTATATCTAAGAAAATTATTGCATTCCATAAACTATTAAAATTACCTTGCAACAATCTAAAATTCCCTTATATTGTCATGATCCCAAAATTTCATAAAAATCCTATCTCTTTTAGATCTGTAACTATAAGACATAAATCATATGCAACTGCTGATAGTAAATCTCTATTGGTCATTCTTAATAAAATCATTTCTAATATAAATGACAACTCAACTACTCATATTATTAATAACAGTTATCAATTAATTCAAAAGTTGGATACGATTAATATTTTGGGATTTAAAACTTATTACTTTAAGGATCTATTCAACAATATTGACATAAAAGATCTATATAAAGTAATTTGGTATATAATTAAATTTTTCTATAATAGACAAAATTTGGATACAGACCAATCTTACAGGCACCACCTTCTCTCAAATGTGTCATTTTTAATAATTACTTGATGCAAGGCAATAAAATTTATATGAAAATTAAGGGTGTCCCACAGGGTGGCTCTGCCAGTTCTGCTCTTGCAAATCTTTATCTATACTTCTACAAGTCAAATTTTATAAACTCTCTATATACTTTCTATAGATACATTGATGATGTAATTCTCATTAAAATAGCTCCCTCATCCAATGATATAGATTTTGATTTTTATACCCCAAATTTATCCCTTATACCAAAGAAAAGCAACATCTCATCTAGTGTTAATTTCTTAGATTTAACTCTCTCTCTTGATAATGAATATTCATTTTTGTCAAACATTTTTGACAAAAGAAAAGGAAAAAAATTTAAAATTCACAAGATGATCAATTTTAACTCATGTATGAGTAAACAGGTATACAAAAATATTTTAATAAATCAATTTCATAGGATTTTTAGGTTATGTGAGAATACACAATATAGTAATCATCTAGCAGATTTAATTCAAGACTGTAAGGCTGAATCCTATCCAGATAATTTTGTTAAATATCATTTTAGAAATTTTGAATTCAATTTATAATCTGTCATTTATTTAGTCAAATTTGAAATTGCTACTGTGTTTGAAATTGCTACTTTAAATGTTAAAATATTCTTGGAGATTTTAATTATCATCGTGATAAGTTTTGCATACATATTATATAAATATTAATTATTATTTAGTATAATTTGTAAACATATTTTTCTTTATATCTCTAATTTTTGAGTTTGAAACATGTCTATTTGTATATCTATTGTCCATTGGTTGAATATCTTACTCAGGAGTATTTCCTATAATTCACAACAGATGGAGCTCTCTAGTATTCTTTCCAAATTCTTCCTAGGCTACAGCAATGAATCATGAATAATGGTGAAGAAAGGTATGAGTTTTAATTTCTATCTACAACCTTGTGGATTGTTGAATAGATTACTGATATGTTTGCTATATGCACTCTCATCCTCTTCTTTCCATTTGCCTAATATTATTTGTTATTTCCATTTTTGTTTCTGTCTTGTAATGTCGGATCTTTTGACGATGTTTCGGCCATGTGGCTGTATCGTGAGCGAAACACATTTGGAACCTCTATGGATGCAAAGATCCTTGAAAAGCTAGATCTACATAGGTTGAATCCAATTTCATATTTTCGGATTGCATCTTTTCTTTTCTTTTTTATTTATTGCCATTTTCATATTTTGAGTCTCCAGATTTTGATAATCCTTTGATGTTTGAACTTGATTTGTATGTATCGCTCTTAAATGTTGATAAATTCATGTGTATTATTAATAATTTAAAATTTAGATCAATTTGCATTATATGGTAGCAATGGTTTCCTTTTGTTAGAAATTTCCTTTCATATCCTCTTTACTTTGTTTTCCTCCGTATTGTTTTTGAACCGGGGTATGCAACTGTTCATGTTTTAAATTAGTCTATTATATTTATTTTTATTATATATATATATATATATATATATATATATATATGTAGTAATTAGTAATTAATTTGCCCCCTTTGAGGTTCTATTTTCTCCTCCCCACACACACACAGACAAAAGTTCTGCAAGAAACACTGTACAGATAGTCAGACATCATTGAAAATATGGGTGATTAGTATTCAAAGATGCCCAACACTGATAAATTTATCAAAATCTGAGAGTACAGTTTTTGACCCCCCCCATCACATTACTTTTCCTTTCGTATATGTTGCAGGAAAAGAAGTTAGATATATAAAGGGTATTTTTGTAGCTCTTGTTGTGATATTTATTATAATTCACTCGCTAAATAGAAGTAAGTATTCGCACATATCTTTTTTAAAGATCTACACATTTTTGAAGGGACTAATTACAAAACACAAAATAAACATTTTTAAATTTTTTGTTGTCAATCGGCGTGACGGTCTATCGCTAAATCGAGGTACTCTGCTGTTCTCCGAAACTACTGAACCAAATGAAGTCAAATTTTGAACATAGTTAGGCTGTTACTCGATCCAGTTAATAATGTTATGATTTATTATTATTTTTTTAATTTTTCATTAGCCATTCGCAAATTGAGCAAATGTCGTCTTCAACATTACAATACTACTACTCAACCAACTGAAATATAATTTTGTATGAATATGGCTTGTTATACTCGTATGCTTGAAAAAATATTCTACAAGGACATTTCTGTGCACTGCACTGCAAACATAATATAAAAACATATAAGGAAGTACATGTTTAAAATCCAAAATTTAAAAGTTCCAATTAATAGTAACATAATTTCAAAAGTTGAAATTTAGAAAGTTTAAAAAATTTAGTTTTTTTTTTACTTTTTATTTACCAGAAAGAATGAAAATTCTTTGAGATTCATCATTTCTTTTTTTTAGACTTAAAATAAAAAAAAACAAGAAAGATCAATCATGCTTAAAGCATTGATTATGAAACACTTTCCAACTTCAATGCAATTTTATTTAAACAAGTCTAAAATGCAATACATTCCTCGGTAATATTTTGAAACTTATCACAATACTGCATTAATTTATTATATTTGAAAACTTAAACCTTCATCGAAAAAAATGAACTTCATTCAAATGATGGCATTGAAATATAAATTGCCTGGTTTAAACATCTCTAAAATGTTATACATTCCTAGGTAATAGTTTTAGAATTATCATAATACTACGATAATTTATTATATTTGAAAACTTCATTGAAAACAACTGAAATTAATTCAAATGATGTCATAGAAAAAATAACACGCCTAGATCTCTCTATAAAAACAGAATTTCATTCATAACTTTCTCCCATTCATTTCATTCATCACAATACTATAATAATTTATTTTATTTAAACATTTTGTTTAAGACCATGGAGCTACAAAAAATTAAACTCTATGCTTGAAACTTCATCGAAAAAACTTGTCCTTCTCTTTATGAAATCAATTAATATTTCATTCATATCAGCCATGCAGACTCCATGGACTAAATTATTTTGTGTTAAAAAAATACAGGAATTCTAATACAACTCATTCTATATATTTTGCTGTTTACATTTTACATAGGTGAAAAATAGGCTTAGTTGTAGAAATAATCAAATTTAGATGAGCATTTAAACTCAAATATATTGTCATTGCATTGTTTCAGTATGTAGATGCACAGAATTTAAGCAAAAATAAAGTAGTTTTAGGACGGATACAACACTCAATATGAATAAAAAAGAACTTAAAAAAATCACGATTTTGAAACAAGATGGATGCCATATATCATTTTGAAGTGGGTCATGTGATCGTTTCATATCATGGTCAAGTGATCATTTCATATAAGAGGTGTAATTATTATTTTAATTTTTATTTTAAAAACTACTGAATATATTTCGCTGAATTTTTTTTTATATATTTTATGGAACAATTTGAATATTACCTAAAATTTTCGAAGCAATTTGTGAATTTTAAATCCGCTTAAAAAATGTTTGAAAAATTAGGTCCCATAGGGCTCAATGTATTTCAATTTTTCGACCCGGGTTCAATCCAAAACTAATTGGGTGATATTATTCATTTATATTCCCATAGGTTCTACAGACCGTCTGAACAACATACTAAAATTTCATTTTGATTAAGTCATTTTTACGGCAGTTATCGTGCTAACGGACAGACAGACAGACAGACAGACAAACAGAATGAACAAAGTCATAAACACTTTTCAACTTTGTTGTAAAGTGTTAAAAATTAGAAAGTTTGGGGTTCTACATCTGAGACAGTTGATTTAGAAAATGAATGTTGATTGATTTCCAATTAATTTAAAAACAAAATTATTTCCTATTAAAAATGTTGTAATCTGTTGTAATTAAATCTGTTGTAAATACTCAAGTGCCAAACAATGTTATATTCTATTGAATTCTTACTCTATAACTTAAACGCAGAATATAATATATGAAAATGATACTTTTATGATCCGATATAATGCTTTTAAAGAATTCAAGTTTATAAAATAACAGGGAGTTTTAAGCGGTAAAATGTGAATATGTTGAATATTGTCTTTGTTTTAAAAATTATGTCATTCAAATTAGAGTATTAGGTTACTTTACAAATTAAACAAAGCTTTAGCTGAAATCCTGATAACCAAAAATTTAAATATCTTGAAAAAGTAGAAATTGTCCGTAAATAGCATAATATTGATGCATACTTTTAATTTAAGAAAAAATAAATACAGTATTAGGTAAGGAAAATGTACACAGAAAAAAAAATCTAAAAATTGAGCAAAATGAGACAATTTTTAAGAACTTTCAAGGAGCTAAATTTAATAGAACATCCTAAAAGCAAACAAACACTAATCCGTGTGTAAAATTTAAAATATTTTTTAGCTAAATAGTGACTCTACAGATGCTGTAAAAAGTCACTATAACGAAAGCTATTACGATCTTTAAATTAAAGAATATACCGATTTCACACTTGGGATTTAGAATAATCTGAATCCCCTTGAAGGGAGGTCTAATATGATATATGTTAATAGAAACAATTTTAAACAATCATAAAATAATTATATCTTACTTACCTTACATTTTTTACAAATGCTAGATGAATACCTTTGATAATATCAAGTTCAATTGTATAATATTTAGAAAGAAAAATGATGAACTATTCTTTGCGGCAAGAAAAATGATGTTTTATGTTTCTCACTGAAAAGTATGATTGGACTGATTCCCCAGAACAAATCTCTGGAGGAACAAAATGATTGATAAACACATGTTTCACAGTCTATAGGGTGTGTATGTACTATAAATTCTAAAATGGTCAACCAATGTCTCAAGATGTCTTTTGAGACCTGTTCTCATCCAGTTTTCTAATTATTTTCAATGCGGACACCTGTTTCGGCATAGATCTTAAAGAAGTCCTTTACTTATGTATCTGGGTGATTGGGGAAGATGATTTCCGGATTTGGAGCATAGAAGAATAATTAACAAAGGATGGGTATTCTGGTACCGCAATCTTGGGTGGAACCCCATCGTTTCAAGCAAAGTGTCCTCTCTCATCGGATTTTTTAGTGGAATAGTTAACGAAAACCAGTTTCACACAAAAATTTTTGCAGTTCACAGATAATGGTTAATATACCACCCTAGATGAGCTGTTGATGGCTGTACTGGACATCTGGTGCGCTAAAGTAATTAGTTGCTACTTGTGATGCAAGACAAATAATTGGGGCGATATACTAGAAGCGATCCCATTTAGTCCACTGGTCCTCTTTTTCCAAGGGGAGAATGAATGATTGCCGTTTTCATCCTATTATCTGAGAACAAATGTTTAGCATGTATTCACTATTCTTGTTTAATTTTTAATGCATACAACTGTTCTTGTAAATGCGGTTGCTTGCGTCCCAGAATTTTTTTTTTTTATTCAAGAGCCAGAACTTTTTTTTTTGTTTAAGATATTTTTTTTATTAAGATGCTTTTTATTTAAGTCGAGTAAAATGCCGCCCTTAAAATGTGCCGCCCCAAGAAAGTACTTACTTTGCTGGCGGCTTAAGCCGGCCCTGCTTCCAGAATATGCTAATTTCCAGATATATGGAAAATTAGCACATTCCAGTAAGCAAAGACTCAATATGCAGGAACTCAAGTGAAATTCGACTCTGACACTTAACAAATTATCTGTAACCAAAACAGTTACCTGGTAAATGGCTATTGATTTAAGTTTTAACCACAAAGTTAACATAATACATAATTTGTTTTTAAAGTGCCTAACATTCGGTTCTCTTCTGAAAATTGTGTCTTTCCAAGACACTGAAATACATTCAGAAGGTCTTAAGAAAGTATATTATAAGCTAAAGAGTTTTCAAATGCACATTATGAAAAACTTTTAGTGTATATACATGAATTACAAAAATATCAAATATAATGAATAAACACTTTCATGAGACATTTATCATGATAAATCTATATAAATAAAACTAGCAGCATACCCGTTCTTCGTACGGAGTATATAATATAAAGAAACTTAAAATTCACAATCATGTGCATATTCCTATAGTATACTAAATAGCATTTTTAATCAAAATATTCTGTTGAAATATTTAATACAATGCTCCTATAAAGCAGTTTAAGAATCTCTGTTTCTCGCTATACAAAATTATCTTCACTGGCAGATCTGAAGAATATAACATCCTGGCTTCTTTTGTAAGCAAATATACGAAAAAAAAAAAGGGTATGGGACCCGTACTACTTATATATGCGAATATTAGAAGATATAACCTGTATTAGTACATTATAGGTATTAATTGAAAATATCAATAAACCTGTAATTGACTCCAATATATGCCAGAATGACATCACTAAAATTATATGGGAATATAGTGTGTGTGTGTGTGTGTGTGTGTATATATATATATATATATATATATATATATATATATATATATTCCCGTACTACTTACATTGTCAGAGATTAGAAAATATGCTAGTGTGTTAGTAGAAGATTACCCGTCTTACAATATGAGTCTCAAAAATCTTTGCCAAAATAAAATAGATGATGTAATAAATTGAAAATATCAATAATCCCCATAATCTTTATACCAGAAGGTCGTAATTGATTCCAATATATGCCAATATATATCAAAATATATTCCAATATACATGTACTACTTGTATTCTCATAGATTAGAAGATATACCCATGCATTTGTAGAAGATTACTCGTACAACGTACAATATATGAGTTTAAACAATTTTTGTCATAATAAAACAATGGCATAATAACTTGAAAATATCAATAATCTGTTAACCAACAATTCCCAAAAATATCAATAATAATAATGTTTAAACATGTAGATCGTAATTGATATTATTCAGTCAAAAATGCAATGTTAATGAAATTTATTTGATATACATATCTTTATTATTCAAATCAGAAAAGATTTAATAAAAATCGTGTGCTGCATAACACATTGGATTTACATCTGTTGCTAACCAACATGATGCCATTTGCTTCAAATAGATTGATGGAAATCATATCGTCTGAATAATGTTATCTCCATGGAAGATTTGGCGACATTTTCGTGAATTTAGCAATAATTTAAAAAAATGGCCAAATTTATTGCCAAGTGGGACTGTAGAACTGATAGTCCAATTTTGCGAAAAATTGATGAAACATCATCACAATACTATCCCCTAGCAAAACACAATTAATTTCATTTATTCAGCGCAATTTTATTAATTTCATTTATTCAGCGCAATTTTATCAATTTCATGATATTTTTAAGAATTTACAAACATTTTTATCAATTTGATGATATTTCAAAAATTTGCTAAATGTTTTACTAAGTAGGATGGATGGACTGACCGACAAATGCTACCGAAACATCATTTCAGTACTCTCTTCTAAAAAAACGAATTTAATTTCATTGATTTGCATCATTTTTATCAATTTGGCGACATTTCTTCTGTCAATTTGACAAAATTTAAGAAAAGTTGCCAAGTTAGCGATATTCCACCAAATTCGTAGCTCTGAATTTGCAGATCTGAAGAATAAAACATCCTGATCCCATTTGTATATATTAAATGAAAAACTAAAATTGTATTAGAAAATATACCCGTTCTACTCTTTCTCTGTTTCAACAATTGGATAAATGAATTTATTGGGTAAACACAATGAGTTTATCTGTTAAACACAATATACAGAGGCTGTTCGCACATTTTTTAGACGATTTTGGTAAGCGGTAATAAAAAATCGTTTGCTGCAAAAGAAATAATTCCAATTGTACTATGTTTTTAAAAGTCAAAATTATCGTCTGCGGCTTGAAAGTTTTGTTTTTATTCAAAAATGGCGTTTTTAACAAAACAGTGGTTCGAAGGCTACATTTATGCTCTTTCCGAAGAGAAATATGCATACTCTGTTATCCAAAAACGATGTGAGAGTCATGGTTTTGTGATATCTAAAGCGTCGATAGGTAATATCGTCAACAGGAAAGGAAAAAAACGTCAAATTGGAGCCTCAAGTGGGACAAAAATTCCAAACAAGTATCCAAGGAAAAAACGGACATCTTCGAATATTGCAAAGGTACGTTGTTTAATGTTAATAGAAAATCCCCCTAGTCAAAGGACAGTTGCAAAATCATTAAAATGCTCGGTGTCCACTGTAAACAAAATGATAAACGTTGATTTAAATCTTAAGAAAGCGAAAATACGCAATGTGCATCGTCTTCTTCCAAATCATATCGCTGAACGCAGGACACGCTGCAGAATTCTATATGAGAAACACTTATGCAAAGAAAAATGGAAAACAATTGTCACAATAGATGAATCATGAGTGTATTTAAAAGATTGCAACAAAAAAAGAGCCATTTATTATCATAAAAGGGGAGAAAAAAATTTAAGTACATGGTTCAAAGAATCGAAAGAACGTTTTTCTAAGGGATTCATGCTTGTTGCTGGTTTTTCTTATAATGGCAAGTTAAAAATAAAGAGAGTGGGAAAAAATGTCAAGATTAACTCCAAATACTATCAGGAACATATTTTATCGTCAATTTTTCTGAATGAAATACCATCGCTTTACCCACAGTGCCATCAATCTGTGAGACTCCATCAGGACAAAGCTAGCAGTCACACATCAAAATCCACTGTAAATTTCCTAAAAGAAATGGAACAAAAAACTGGTATCAAGGCCATACCCTTCACTGATATCCCTACTAAATCTCCCGATAAACCTATGGATTTTTGTGCTTTCGGACTTTTAAAATCTGCATTATCCAAACGTCGTCCCAAAACTCTTACAGGACTCTGGAAAGCTGTTCAGGAGGAATGGGATAGAATACCTCTTCTGACACTTCAAAAGGCATTATTATCCTGGAAATTGCGGTGTCAAAAGATAGTTCAGAATAAGGGATGTCAAATAGAACATTTAAAACACAAGAATTTTATGTAATTTAGTTTTGTGAATACAATATACATCGTCTAAAAAATGTGTGAACAGCCTCTGTATAAGCTTAAAAACTCTTTGCCAAAATAAATGCAAGTGATGTACACAGTCCACAATTAATATAATTAAAAGAAAAATCAAACCGTTCTTTCCTAAAATATATTTTTATATCCATTTATTTATTATTCAATTAAAAAAAATAATAATTAAAATTAACAGACAGATTTAATCTAATTGTGTTTCTGAACAACATAATATAAGATAGAATCTTCCTCATAAACTGCAAAATTAAATAACCATTTTAATTTCTTTATACTTTTATGAGTAAAAGCTTGTGAAAAATAAACCATGGAGATAGATTTTCCATTTAAATTCATGTTTCAAACAATTCATGTTTTCAGAAAGTGACTAATTAGCACAAAATATCTCCCACCAAACTCAGAAATAAAGTGTTAATTCACTTTCAAATGATTTTCAACCTTTACGTTTGGATAAACCACGAAGTTAGAGAGTAGAACTCCTAGGAAAAAGTTTCCTTTTTCATTAATATATCGACAACCCCTGGTCTTAGAAACTCGAAACTTGGACTAAATTTATGGGGGGCTATTTCAAGGCTATACACAAAATTTTATTAAATTTGGTTCTTCTATTCTCTCATGATGATGAGACAAACAAAAGGTTAAATTTTTTACTAATATCTCGAGAACCACTGGTCGTAGAAACTCCAAACATAGACTAAATTTTAAGTGGGGTTATTTCCAGGCTACCCACAAAATTTCATCAAATTCAGTTCAGCCATTCTGCCATGATGATGGGATAAACAGACAGACAGATTTTCAATTTCGTTTATATAGATTGAAAATCTGTCTGTCTGTCTGTTTGTCCCATCATCATGGGAGAACGGCTGAACCGAATTTAATGAAATTTTGTGGGTAGCCTTGAAATAGTCCCACTTAAAATTTAGTCCATGTTTCGAGTTTCTACGACCAGTGGTTCTCGAAATATTAGTGAAACACAAAACTTTCGTTTGTCTCATCATCACGGGAGAATGGCAAAACCGAATTTAATGAAATTTAGTGGGTAGCCTTGAAATACCCCCCCCCCTCCTAAATTTAGTCCAAGTGCTGAGTTTCTAAGACCAGGGGTTGCCAAAACATTAATGAAAAACGAAACTTTTTCCTAGGAGTTCTACTCTCAAACTCTCTGGTTCCTCCAAACGATAAGATTGAAAACCGTTTATTTAAAATTTAAAAGTGAATTAAAATTTTATCTGAGTTTGGTGACAGATTTTTGCGTTAAATAGTCACTTTCTTAAATCATGAATCGTTTGAAAACTTGAATTTACATGAAAAATCTATCACCATGGTTTATTTTTCACAAGCTTTTATTCAACGATGAAAAGCATTAAGAAATCAAAATGATTAACTAATTTTTAGAATTTTATAAGGATATATCATGCTACTAGCAACGCAATTAAATTAAAAATGTTTATTAATGTTTATAATTAGTTTTTCGATTTGAATAATAAACAAGAAAGTTTAATCATGCATAAACATTGATTATAAAACACTTTCCAACTGGAAATGTAATTTTATTTAAGCGTCTCTAAATTGTGATACATTCAGCGCTGATATATTTTTTAAAATATCACAACAATTTAATATATTTGAAAAATTAAAACTTCAAAAAAGACAATAAAAAAATACAATGCCAGTAACCATGGAGGTAAAAGTAAGGAGTTAAAACTTCACATTAAGATAACGTCAATATCGTGTAAGACAATAATTTAGGTGGCACTGACATAAGCTGCATTGCACGAATTTCTATAGTGAAAGACCTAATATTTTTTAAACTATCAGTTTTGAAAAAATAAATAATTAACACAATGCAAGTTAGAACTGAAACAATAACGAATATTCCTACTCATTCAAAATTATTTTACCTTTCAATGTATTTTATCTCCATAGATTCTGTACTCTATCCTACTACTATGAAAAAATACTGGTTAATTATGCTCATAATTAGTTAGCTCTTAATTTAAAACTAATCAAAAATACATATACTAAATACTACGCCTTTCTGTTGTGTCAATTAGCAATAACAGCCACTTCACTAGCACTGGCGACACTTACATATAATTCACAAAACATTATGGCATTTTTAAGCGTTTCTTCCATAGGAGTTTTATCTCCTTCTTTCTAACTCCATGCTAGTTACACTAAATGAACTTTATTCAAATAATGCCATTGTAATATAAATCGTTTGCTGCTATATGTAAAATCAATGAATATTTCATCATTTTAAATAAAAAATATTGTAATTGCATTGACTCAGAATTTAGATAAACAGATAATACGTAAAAAAAATCTGATGTGGGCCACACATGACTTTCCTTATACAATGCAATGAATTTACTACTTTTACAGTAAAAAAAAATAGATTATTTTTATAGTAGATATTTATATTCTTTTCAAGATATTGAATTTTCGTCAATGAGTCGTTATTTTCATTGATTTAGGGTCATTTTTATCCATTTGGCGAGTTTATCGTTAATTTAGCAACATTTAAAAAAGTCACTCAGT
This sequence comes from Amaurobius ferox, assembly GCA_951213105.1. Lineage (NCBI taxonomy): Eukaryota > Metazoa > Arthropoda > Arachnida > Araneae > Amaurobiidae > Amaurobius > Amaurobius ferox. Next base: position 167,082,199 of record OX578139.1, on the reverse strand, counting down.
TGGAGACATTCCACCAAATTCGTCGCCAAGAATTATGGACGGAGCAGTAAGTTATTCTTACAGTAAATAAATGACTATTGGCATTCAAATACAAAAGTGTTACTCAAAGTATCTTTTTTCATGAAAGGAATGAGTTAGATCCACGAGAATGATGTCACCAAATTTATCACATGGTATTACATATGAAAAGTGAACATGTTTCTCAATAGGAAATTTTTTTTTTATTTTATCTCTCGGCAAACTATATCATTTGCTGAAAAAGAGCCTGAGCAGCTAATAGATATTAAAATGTAGATTAGAAATATTTAAAATGTAGATTAGAAAATAAATGTAAAAACATTTAAAGTTTTCAAACATTTGAAAAATAGGAATACCAATTAAATGCATGCCAACACGCCTCTCCCCCTTGTCAAAAATCACACTTAAACATAAATATTTTTAATTTGTGCTAGAATTTCATTCAGAAATTGTAAAAATTAAAATATATAAATTTCTCGTTATATTAAAAGCTTGCTGGGTTTGCGGATGGCAAAATTATTTCTGATTGCAGTCCACAATTTGACAGTTCAGCAGAAGTGAAGAACTATTTTATGTAATATCTTAACATTTTTACACAATAGCGCTCATTTGCATTAAATTAACATTGGCGACAAACTCACTAACTCCACACAACCTGATTAGAATCCTCGAATTCAAGAAAAGTGTTATTCACCCATTTTAACTTGTAACGGTATCGATTCTATCTTTCGTATTATATGACCTACTTGGTTATGATTTTACAAAATTTAAATTAATTTTTAAAATAATTTACTCATGGGCATGATAAAAAGATAATTAAACTCTTGGAAAGATATTTATTCTAAAATATATTTCTTTTTTTTTTCTGGGGAATATAGCAAGAGTCAGAATTTAATTGAATTTGTTTTTCTCACTATATTAAACAATTTTTATTTAAAAAACTACCTAACATATTTTACTGAAAATTTTTGTATATATTTTATGGGATAATTTGAATATTTCCTAAAACTTTCGAAGCAATTTGTAAATTTTAATTCGTTTAAAAAATGTTTGAAGAATTAGGTCCCATAAGGTTCAATGTATTTCATTTTTTTTTATCCCAGGTTCAATCCAAAACTAATTGGGTGATATTATTAATTTATATTCCCATAGATCCCACAGACCATCTGAAAAACATACTAAAATTTCATTTTGATAAAGACATTTTTACGGCAGTTATCATACTAACGGACAGACAGACAGAATGAACAAAGTCATAAACACTTTTCAACTATGCTGTAAAGAGTAAATGGATATAAAAATATACTATCTTCTAAGAGTTTGATTTTTCTTTTAATTACATTAATTGAGGACTGTGTACATCACTTTCATTTATTTGGCAAAGAATGTTGGTTAGTTTGGCCAAGCTTATATATTGTGTTTAGCTAATAAACTCATATATTGTGTTTAGCCAATAAATTCATTTAGCCGATTGTTGAAACTGAAAAAGAGTAGAACGAGTATATCTTCTAATACAATTTTAGTGTTTTCATTTAGTATATACAAATGGGATCACGATATTTTATTCAGATCTGCAAATTCAGAGCTACAAATTTGACGGGATATCGCTAACTTGGCAAATTTCTTAAACATTGCCAAATTAACTGAAATGTTGCCAAATTGATAAAAATTATGCAAATCAATGAAATTTATTTTGCTTTGTTAGAAGAAATTACTGAAATGATGTTTCGTTAGCATTTCTGTCAGTAAAACCATCCTATTTAGTAACACATTTAACAAATTTTTAAAATGTTACCAAATTGATAAAAATGTTTGTAAATGCATAAAAATATCTTGAAATTGATAAAATTGCACTAAATAAATGAAATTAATTGTGTTTTGTTATTGGATAGTATCATGATGATGTTAATTTGTCGCCAAGTGGGACTGTCAAGTTCAACAGTCCCACTTGGCGATAAATTTAGAGATTTTTTAAAATGTTACAAAATTGACGAAAATGTAACCAAACCTTCCATAGAGACAGCATTATTCAGATGATATTTTTTCCACCAATTTATTTGAAGCAAATGATATCATGTCGCTTAGCAATGGATTTATATCTAATGTGTTTATGCATCAGACAATTTTTATTAAATCTTTTCCTATTTGAATAATAAAGATATGTATATAAAATAAATTTCATTGCCATTGCATTTTTGACTGGGTAATATTATTGTGGCATCAGCAACATGGGACGAGGGCCACTGAAAGTAGTCGCCGAGATACTGATACCCAACACGACCATGAATATATAGAGTGTATAGGAACTCCGGTAACGCAGGCGGGCAGTTGACAGGGATGTGGGGAATCGCAGCACAGTCGAAACGGTGTTGAGACATCGGCGATAACGAAGAACTATTCAGAACTCTGGAGAATCTCAAACTGTTGGATTCGGATTATGGATGCTCTCGCAAAGGTTCTCTAAGGGTGAAGATGAATTGGCGTCACTTGAGAAGAAGTGTGTGTTGAAATCATGAGGCAGAATATCATACGCAGATTCTTCAAAATATCAATTCTGTCTTTATTTCCAGGATATATTTATTTCACATCTCTTAATTACATCAATCGTATTTCATTTCAGCACAGACGAATATATGCAATGTACTTCTACAGAAAACGGAAGTATGAGAATGGCTGTTAAATTACATCTCACTCGACATCTCACTGCTGACGATAAAACAATTATTTATTATTTAGATTATTAAAATGCAATGCCATTTTAATGATACTTCAATAACTTTAATGTTTCAACTAAATCAATTTAGAATAATATTCCTTTTCATGCCCCTTGGGCAAAACACGTCCTGCTGCCTTGAGATTACAATGCCAACTGAAAACAAATTACATAATTCTTACCGAAGCGTCTTAGTGTGAATGCGAGTGCTCGTGATGAAACAGAAAAGAGTTCCAATACATTTCAATACAAAATGTGAATCCGGCTAAATGTACAACAGCGCGGGACTGTATCATGACACCAAGGGTTATCGATACAGGCGGGAAAACTTCAAGAAGTCGAAAGACACAATTGGCGCTTTATCAATTTGGAAAAAATATTTAAGAACAAGTTTTAGAATCGAAATGAAAATAGAATTTACCGAATATTAAATTTAGAAGGAATTAATTAACCAGGGTTGCATTTCATAACATATCCCCGCTGGAAACGAGGATTTGTTCTGGAACAGAACAAAGACTAACCTAAAAAAAATTCAAAAGGGATTTGCCAAACATGTCTAAACAGGGGTGACATAAAAAAAAAACCCAGCAATTTCTTGGATAAAAAAATATGCCACAAAAATTTCAATTAAAAAATTTATGATCTGTTATGCAGATAGGATTAAATGAATCAAATAATTCTCATTTCCGAAATAAGTGTATTTCTCAACCCAGAAAATAGATAAAAAAAAATTTAAGTACAGAAGTGAAGGATTTGATTCAGTCAAACTACATTTGTTCTCATTCATACACACATTTTCACTACTCGGCCACACATTAAGCTACCATTAGCCCTAGGGTTGGTCATGTGGTCTGGGTCTTCCAACACATTTTCACTAAAGAAGTCCTTACATGTTAGATAAAAGATGAGGGAGTTGAAGATTTAAATTTTCCTCAATGTGTCTCAATACAAAAATTAAAATTTAGTTACACTACTGCATATCAGAAATCACGAACTTACCGCAAAAAAATATAAATTTGGAATAGTTTAACAGGGTGAGACAAAAAATAACAATATTTCAATTACACTACTTAATTTTTCTTAACTTGTACTCCAATTCAATACAAAAATACTTACATTCGATCTTCAATTTTACCTAATACAATATAAACACTTAAAAACAACTGTATTTAAAAAAAAAAAAATACACAAATTATATACACATATTAAATAATTAAAAAAAATGTAAATTAAAAAAAAATCACTTTTTATACAATTATTAACAATGATTTTTTTTCTTTTTAATTTTAAATAGCATATGCGTGCGAGGTCTTAGTGAGTATGAGCTTTCGATGTTCTCAGCACATGGTTATCATCTGGGTTGTCTAGCCGCCAATGAGATCTCGTAATATTTCCGATCATGGCATTGGGGAGCACCTTTGAAAAAAAAAATTTGCAATTTCCTGAGAATATTTTGTGCCTTTTTGACCTTGGATGCAGTCAAAAATTTTAACCAGGCATCGATGTGTGTTCTCGGTTGACTCGATTTGAGCACTAATTGCAGACCTAACTTTCCTAGGTCATCATAATACACTTTTATTTGTTTTTTGATGATTATTCAAAAGAAATACGGGAATCGACGTCCCAGGAGATTATATTTTATAGCATATAATTTTACTTAATACAATATTTCATTTTCAAACTTATACGATGATTGAAAAAGAATATATATATATATATATATATATATATATATATATATTATACACAGACTCGGGAATCGACGTCCCAAAGTTGAAGCACAGATAGTTTGAAGCGTGATTTATTCACAAACTACTTGCTTCTTGAATTTTTACATTTTTTTTCCTTCTTTTTTTCTACAGGCATTGTAGTTGGTACAAGTGTAGAAGTAGTGCCGCAACTTGACACTTCCGATGTAATCACACAGCACAGGATTCGGTGAGTCATCTTTGTAGACTTGAATGTACTCAGCACCAAGTACAGGCTCTTGTAGCTATTCTTGCAAGCCAAGTGGTCGACGTCAATTGTAATGGACGCCGGGAAATGCATCATTCATAATGTTCACCACAGGATCAGAAGAGCCATGCTTGCAGGCTTTGGTCATGGCACTAATAATGTGCTAAGTGCTCCCGTTAGCACATAACCGGCATGATCGTATCAAGTGGTGAGTGGAAACGGAAATGGGATGAAAATGATGGGGCGCAATCGCTGTGGGTGGTTTCTCACTGGAATCGTTGAAGATAGGAGATGCGCGCTGAGGTGGCGAGTGATGAGTGGCATGTTGGCAGAAGATATGAATGATAAAGCTAAAATACTTTAAATTTACCTTTTTCTTTATTTAATGAGGAATTATCATGTTTCAAATAATATACAGCAAGGATTATTGGACATCAGAATTATTAAAGATGATACTTGAAGATACACATTGATTTCTAATATATGGAACAAAAATTCATTGAATACATCGGCGGATCCGAAATTGGTTTGCGCCGGTTGGACATCTTGGAATAATCAATACATGGTGAAACATCCCGTGGCTCTTCAAAGTTACATTAAAAACGCGACTTAAACAATTTATTTCATTATTAATTTAATTTTAAATACATCCTTTTAAGAATAACATTCTGTTCTATGCCACGAGGGCAAGAACACGTCCTGCTGCTTTGAAATTACATCGCCAACTGAAAACTAATTACATTATTCTTACCTGAGCGTCTTAGTATGAATGCGCGTGCTCGTGACGAAACAGAAAAGAGTTCCAACATATTTCAATACGAAATGTGAATCTGGCTAAATGTACAAAAAAGCGGGACTGTATCATGATGCCAAGGGTTATTGATACAGGTGGGAAAACTTCAAGAAGTCGAAAGACACAATTGGCGTTTTATCAATTTGGAATAAATATTTAAAAACAAGTTTTAGAATTGAAACGAAAATAGAATTTACCGAATATTAAATTTAGAAGGAATTAATTAACCAGGGGCGCATTTCATAACAATATCAATTAAGGTCTATAGGTTTAAACATTATTATTACTGATATTTTCGGAGATTATTGATTCAGAGATTATTGATATTTGTAAGTTATTATGTCATTGTTTTATGTGGCAAAATTATTAAAACTCATATATTGTACATTGTACGAGAAATTTTCTACAAATGCACGGGTATATCTTCTAATCTACGAGAATATAAGTAGTACAGATATATTGGCATATATTGGAATCAAGTACGGCCTTCTGGTATGAAGATTACAGGGATTATTGATATTTTCAATTTATTATGTCATCTGTTTTATTTTGGCAAAGATTTTTGAGACTCATATTGTAATATGGGACATATCTATGACATTCGGACATATCTATGACATATTCGGACATATCTATGACATTATAAGTAGTACTTCCCATATAATTTTAGCACTTTCATTTTGGCATATATTGGAATCAATTTCTGCCTTCAGGTTTAAAGATTATGGGTTTATTGAAATTTTCAATTTCTACTAATACAGGTTATATATTCTAATATACGTATATATAAGTAGTAGGGGGTCCCATATAATTTTAACGCTTTAATTTTGCATATACTGATTCAATTCCATATTTTTTGTAAATTTGCTTACAAAAGGGGCCAAGATGTTTTATTTTTCAGATCTGCCCATGAAGATAATTTTGTATAGCGAGAACAGATTCTTAAACTTCTTTTCAGGAGCATTAAATTAATATTTTAACAGAATATTTTGATTAAAAATGTCCATTAGTATACTATAGGAATTTGCACATGATTGTGAATTTTAAGTTTCTTAATATTATATACTCCGTACAAAGAACTGGTATGCTGCTAGTAATCTATATAAATAAAATTAAAAATCTGTTTCCGTCTGTCTCATTATCACTGGAGAACGGCTGCAGCAAATTGGATGAAACTTTCGGGGTATACATTGAATAGCTCCACTTAAAATTTAGACCATGTTTCGAGTTTCTAGGATCAAGGGTTGTCTATACATTAATTAAAAATGCACAATTAAACTTTCTATTGAGATAGCATTATGCAGACAATAGTTTTTCCACCAATTTACTTAAAGAAAATAATATCATGTCGCTTAGCAACTGATTTAAATCCGATGTGTTTATACGGCAGACAATTTTTACTAAATCTTCTCCAATTTAAATAATAAAGATACGTATATGAAACAAGAAAGATCCATCATGCATAAAGCATTGATTATGAAACACTTTCCAAATCTGATTTTATTTAAACATCTCGAAAGTGCGATACATTCAGCTGTAATATTTTTAAAATTATCACAATATTGCAATAATTAATTATATTTGAAAATTTAAAACTTCATCGAAAAAAGCAAATTTGATTCAAATGACGTCATCGAAATCTAAATTGCCTGGCTCTCTGTGTAAAAGCAGTAAATATTTCATTCTTTCATTCATACATTTTTATTTCATTCATCACAGTACTACAATAATTTATTCTACTTAAAAACTTAAAACCATCAATGTAAAAGTAATTTAACTTTATGCATAAAACTTCATTGAAGAAGTCTGCCATTAAATCGTCTGCTTCTCTATCAAAAATCAATGAATATTTCATTCATATTATCTATATTGCAGACTCCTGCGCAAAATAATTTTGAGTTAAAGAAATTAAGCAATTCTTATACAACTCATCTTATAGCCTAATCTGTTTACATTCTCCATAAGTGAAAATTATGTTTTATTGTAGAAATAATCAAAGTTTGATGATCATTTAAACTCAAATATGTTGTAATTGCGCTGTTTCAGAATACAGATGCACAGAAATTAAGAAAAAATAAAGCGGTTTAGGACAGATATGACACAAAATATAAATGAAAAAGAATTTTAAAAATCACGATTTTAACACAAAATAGATGCCATATTTTATTTTGAAGTGTGTCACGTGATCACTTCATATAATGGTCAAGTGAACTCTTCATATAAAGGGTTTAATTATTATTTTAGTTTTTACTTAAAAACTTCTTAATATATTTTGCTGAAAACTTTTTTATATATTTTATGAGATAATTTGAATGTTTCTTAAAATTTTCGAAGTAATTTGTAAATTTTAAATTTGTTTAAAAAACGTTTGAAAAATTAGGTCTCATAGGGTTCAATGTATTTCATTTCTTCAATCCGGGTTCAATTTAAAACTAATTAGGTGATATTTTTCATTTATATTCCCATAGGTCCCACAGACCGTCTGAACAGCATACTAAAATTTCATTTTGATAAAGTAATTTTTACGACAGACAGACAGACAGAACAGACAACATCATAAACACTTTTCAACTATGTTGTAAAGTGTTAATAAATTTCATTGATATTGCATTTTTGACTGGATAATATCAATAATATCAATTATTATTAATATTAAGATAATATCAATTATGGTCTTCAGGTTTAAAAATTATTATTATTGATATTTTCGGGGATAATGGATATTTTCAAGTTATTGCGTCATTGTTTTATTTTGGCAAAAATTGTGGAAACTCATATATTGTACGTACTATGGGTAATCTTCTACAATTGCACGGGTATATCTTCTAATCTATGATAATATAAGTAGTACATGTATATTGGCATATATTTTCGCATATACTGGAATCAATTACGGCTTTCTGGTATAAGGATTATGGGGATAATTGATATTTTTAATTTATTACTTCATCTGTTCTTTTTGACAAAGATTTTTGGGACTCATTGTAATATGGGTAATATTCTACTAGCATATGGACATATTTTCTAATCTACAACAATGTAAATAGTACGGGTATATCTTTACAATTTTAACACTTTCATTTTAGCATATATTGGAATCAATTACTGTCTTCAGGTTTAAAGGTTACGGGTTTATTGATATTTTCTATTTATATGTGTAATCTACTAATAAAATTTATATGTGTAATCTATTAATACATATTTTCTTATATTCACGAATATAAGTGGTACAGGTCCCATAGAATTTCAATGCTTTTATTTTGCATATATTCATTCAATTTCATATTTTATGTAAATTTGTTTACAAAAAGGGCCCAGGATGTTTTATTCTTCAGATCTGACTGTGATGATAATTTTGTTTAGCAAGAAGAGAGATTCTTAAACTTCTTTTTTAAAAGCATTAAATTGAATATTTTAACAGAATATTTTTATCAACAATGTCATTTAGTATACTATAGAACTTTGCACATGATTGTGAATTTTAAGTTTCTTTATATTATATACTCCGTATGAAGAACGAGTATACTGCTAGTTAAAAATATATACAAAAATCCCTATGTAAACAACAGAGGATTTTCTTAGATGCTATATTTTATATCATAGCCACACAGTTGAAATCAACAGTAACTAAACTACTACGTGAGGAACTTCAAAAAGTTCATATTTTAGAGTTTAAAAAAATTTGTACGTCACCACACAGTTTAAATCTATAGCAACTAGCCTACTTGTTGAGCCGATTTGATTCCAAGTTGGTAAAGATATTTTGTATCATGAAAAATTGATTTAATATAGTAAACAAAAATACTCTTCGCACATGGTTTATACTCATTTGTAACTAACCTACACAATGAGGGATTTGAAAAAGGTTGTATTTTAAATATATTTACTTTTGAATACAATTTAAATACAATTTAAAAATTTATACTAATAGTTCAATTTAAATTTCAAAGTTTAGGAATTTACATTTTAAAACTTTCTACACAAAATTTAAAAATCATTTCTTTAGTTATAGGTTTGGTAAATCCATCAGCTCTATTATTTTACTATTTACAAATTTAATTTCAAATAATTTCTTTTCTACCAAATTTCAAAGAAAGTGGTATCTAACATCAATATGTTTTGTCCTATGATTCTATGATTCTTAATAGGTGAATTAGAAAAGTTTATTGTCGCTTAATTGTCACAGAATAAAATACTTTTCTCTAATTTGATTCGAAGTTTTTTACATTCTCCCAAAATATTTTGCACTCATTCCATCTCTTTACCAGATTCAGTTAAAGAAATATATTGATGATAAATTGATGATAGATAAATTGATGCATTTATGTTTGAAAGTCCTCCATGATATTGAAACATCATCAATTAAAATTATCATGCCTGCTAATAACACTCTGTCATCACGGTTGGCTGCAAAATCAGAATTAGAGAAACACTTAAAATTTACATTTTGTATGTTTGATAAATTTTGTTTAAATATTTTTAGTTTTATCTATATATCCTAGCAATTTAAATAAAACATACTAGTGTTTAATCCCTGGATTTTCTTGAAATTGTAAAAGAATAAACCGATATCTAGCCTTGTCCTACTTGAATGAAAGGCATCCTAGCAAATTTCTGTAAGTTTTTCTTTTGCTCAACTTCATAGTGATTGATTGGATGGACAGTCTGATTTGCTAATGTAAAAATCTGATTTGGGAAGCACATGACTTTCCTTATATAATGCAATGAATTTACTACTTTTATAGTAAAAAAAATAGATTATTATTATAGTAGATATTTATATTCTTTCCAAGATATTGAATTTTCGTCAGTGAATCGTCATTTTCATTGATTTAGTGTCATTTTTATCCATTTGTCGAGTTTTTCGTTAATTTAGCAACATTGAAAAAAGTCGCCAAGTTGGTGACACTCCACCAAATTCGTTGCCAAAATCTCGCCAAGCGTTATGGATGAAGAAATAAGTTAGTCTTACAGCAGATAAATGACTACTGACGTTCAAATACAAAAGTATTACTCAAAGTATCTTTTTTCATGAATTGAATGAGCTAGATCCACGAGAATGATGTCACCAAATTTATTGCATGATATTACATATGAAAAGTGAACATGTTTCTCAATAGGAAATATATATATTTTTATTTTATATGACTTTTTGATAATTTTTTTGAAAAATGTGCAATATCTCGAGAACGGTTCATGTTAACATTCTAAAATTTATGTCAATCGTTTTCTAATGAAAAATTACATAAGAAATGTGTATTTGCGTAACTTTTATAGCGATTTTGATTTTTTGACGATTTTTTCAAAATTTCACTCGAAAATTTAGGGGGGTTGTTCTGAACATTCGATTGCATATAAAATAATAGGCTTCCAGTGTTTACGGATTGTGATTTTTGTATCAAATTTCGTTCGAATTGGTCGATTCGTTCGTCAGTTATCGTCTCCACAGACTCACTGACACACACACATACACAGACATCACTTCAAAAATGTTTGATTCGTGATCAGGGATGCTTGAAACGTGCTCTCCCGTTGAAAACTCGAATTCGAATTTTCATCCCGGTCACAATACTTTCCTTATACATTATGTATATAAGGAAAGTAAAAATGATTTAATTATTGTGAGAAGAAATTACATTAGTTAATTTAGGTGGATGACACAGACTACTTGAGTTTCAAACCAAGTTCCAGAGACTCATTTGCACTGCTCTAATGGTGATAATTAAAAATGCAAACCACTAATTAAATCAAGTATTTTTATGACACAATAGAATTATAATTACCTTTTTCCTTGTGCAATCAGCTCTACCTTATATGCTTCTGCTTCAGCAGGCAAACGCACCATGGCAGTCAACTCTTTATCTTTACGAAGGATTTCCTTCTCTTCTACTGCTATTAACTTACGGCGCTCAACAATGTCAATTTCAATTTCTTCACTTCGAATTTTCTGTTTCATTTTAGCTGCTTGCAGTTCATAAGCTAGCTGGGCTTCTGCTTTCTAAAAACAATAACCATTTGGAACTTACAGAATATATTTGGAAGTTAAAACTTTTAATTTAACAAATAAACATATGTTTCAACTGCAAAATAAATTAATAATAAAGTAAAATAAATATTAAATTAAGATCTACAAATTCAATAAAATCAAGTTAAAAAATATTACCTTTGTATTTACTTCAGCATCGAAATTTGACTTCTGCAACTGGAATAGACGATGTGAATCTTCTACTTTGGTATTGGCACCATACTTGACATCCATAGCTGCCTTCTCACACTCAGCTTCCTAAAGAGAAATGTAGAATATTTAAGCAGTTTTAAGGCCTTTAAAAATCAAAATCAGAATTAGATAGTTTCTAATGATTTTTAAGGACCACAAGCACTCTGTTTTTTCATAATTACATAAGAAATTTCTTGACTGATAAGATGGTGCTCAATGAACATATTTTATGCAATAGCTTAATTAAATTATGTGGTAGCCACTAGCCAGCTAGCTAATATATTTCAAATTTGGCTACTAGTAGCTACTGTGGGAGGTGACTTTCTGCTAGTAATCCTGGTAATGTGAAGAGCAGATAATAAAACTGCAAAATCTAGTCAAATGAGTGGAAAATATAACAAAAGTACAATCAAAATCTACCTTTTCTTTTATTTCTTATATGTTAGTGTTTATAAAATAGTAATTAAAACATAATTTTAAATTATCAAATTATTTCTATAAGGAATATTCTTGTGATTATTCCATTCTGTAATCATATAGAATCGAGGTCATACTCGAAGGTATCCAAGAATTAGAGTAACAGTTGATGCGATAGTGCACCTGTGACACTCGGTACAGCTCCCAGCAGGGGCGGCATTTCAACATTTTATTTGGGGGTGCGAGATTTATATATATGAAAATCCACAATATGAAATAAATAAAATGTTTGTTAACAGGGGGGGGGGGGGGGGGGGGGAGAAGGATCACAAAATTGAATTGATGTCGAGAAAAATAATTGTTGTTAACATAATCTTTGTACATAATTGTGTTAACATAATTGTTGTTAACATAATTTTTCTAAATACAAATATCTATATTTATTTACCTTTTATTGAAGTTTTAAATGCAAGCTCTTAGAGTCAGGAAGAAGCGAAAATTTTGTTACAATATCATCATAATCCAGTGGCATATCTTGTTCTATAGCTAAAACAGCTAAAGATATAATCTTAACACTGTCAAGTTGTCCAATGGTGACTTTACTGCTACTGGTGAAGAGACCCTGACTGAGCTGTTCAGGGTTCACTTTCCGGTTTCTTATTCTTATGTTCAGTGTGACAGTGGTATTGCTTGCTCCACGTCCTCGTCTGATGACAATAGTTGGAGCATTGCTAGGAGCATTGTTACTCTCGATAGGGTCAAATGGGCAATTAATTCGCATAAATCCTATAAAACTCCGGGAACTGATGGCATCATTCCAATTCTTCTCCAGGAGGGAATTGAGGTGCTTGCTCCCAGTCTCTGCAGTATCTACAGAGCCTGTATTGCCTTAGGTCATATACCAAATGCGTGGAGGCATACTAAGGTAATCTTCATTCCGAAAATTGGAAAGGACAATTATTACGAGGCCAAATCTTTTAGGCCTATTAGCCTTACGTCTTTTCTTTTAAAGACTATTGAAAAGCTTATTGATAGGTATTTAAGGGAAGTGATTCTGGCCTTTAAGCCCTTGTCAAATTCTCAACATGCCTATCAACCGGGCAAATCTACGGACACTGCTCTTTACAGTCTCTCCTTTATTCTGGAAAAAAATCTCAATGCCAAGGAAATTGCTCTTGCTACCTTTCTCGACATTGAAGGTGCCTTTGATAAAGTGCCCATCGACACCATTCTTGCTGCTCTTGACAGAAAGGGTGTTGATACCACGATCTCTTATTGGATCAAGAACCTGTTATCTAACAGGTATATCTGTGCATCTTTACTTGGTGATAGTATGACTGTGCATGCACTTTCGGGCTGTCCACAAGGAGGTGTGCTTTCACCAATTCTCTGGTGTTTAGTTGTGGACTCTCTTTTGAAAGCATCAATATCTCTGGCGTCTCTTGCGTTGGATATGCTGACGATGTTGTCATCATTGCCAGGGGTAAATTTGGCAACACTGTCTCTGACATGATGTCTACTGCTCTCAGGAGAGTTGAGACATGGTGCAAAAATGCAGGCCTTACGGTTAATCCGCAGAAGACTGCTTTAGTTGCGTTTACAAGGAAACGCATACTTAATCTTGGGAATATTTGCTTCTTTGGGCAGAAGCTTATTTGCTCCAAGGAGGTTAAATTCTTGGGAATTTACATTGACAAAGAACTCAATTGGAAGAGACACTTGGACTACTGCACGACTAAAGCCAGAAGAATCTTCTGGTCTTGTAGGAATGCTATTGGGAAAACCTGGGGCTTAAATCCCAAAGCTATCCATTGGATTTACTCGATGATAGTCTGTCCTATCATTTCCTATGGATCCATTGTTTGGTGGTCCAGAATTAAAAGTGAAACTGCTAAACTTGATTTAGTTAAGCTTCAAAGGATGGCATTGCAATCTCCGGATGCATGAAAACCACTCCTACTGCAACTCTTGAACTTTTACTTGGTTTGCATCCGCTCTATATGCGTATTGAAGCAGAGGCACTTATCTGCATGAACAGACTCAAATATCTGAAATACTGGAAAGATTACTCAAGGTATTTATCTTGGGGCGAACTTAACAGTAATGTTGCTAGTCATCCTTATTTCTGTATGCCACCTGATGACACCCATGTCAAATTTACGTTTGACAAGCCTTATGAAATTCTTGTCCCCTCGCGGGATGATTGGAAGAGGACTCCAACCTACAATAAACTGAACTGTTTTGTATGGTATATAGATGGCTCGAAGATTGGCACAAGTACTGGTGCTGGTGTTTGTTGCCCTGATGATGGCACTGAGCTATCTTATCCGCTTGGCAATTTTGCTACTATCTTTCAGGCTGCAGTATTTGCCATCCTTATGTGTTGTAGAATTTGCTATGACAGAAAGTATGAGAATAGCCAGATTTTCATTTGTTCTGACAGTCAGGCTGCTCTTATGGCTCTGGGGAAGTTCACTGTGACGTCTTCCCTTGTCTGGGAATGTTATAATGCACTCTGTAAAATTGCTAGTAATAATAATGTCATTCTGTACTGGGTGCCTGGTCATTCGGGCATTCCTGGCAATGAATTGGCAGACGAGCTTGCTAGGAAAGGCTCAAGTACTCCTTTTGTGGGCCCTGAGCCGGCCTTGGGTATTCCCAATGACCTTGTTAGAAGAATTGTCTATGACATCTTCAGGAAGCTTCAATGTAAGAACTGGCGTAATACTAAGGGACAAAGGCAAGCAAATATTCTCAACTGCAATTGCCCTAGTATACGTCAAAAGGAACTTTTCAGGCTCAGTAGAACTGGCATCAGGAGAGTTGTTGGGCTCCTTACTGGGCACTGCACCCTCAAGAGACACCTTAATATCATGGGTGTCACCAAGGATTCACTTTGCAGAGGCTGCAATCACAGCGAAGAAACTGCAGCTCACATTCTATGTGAATGTGAGGCTTACTCTGCTCACAGATTCGAACACATTGGTCGTCATGTGATTGAACCCTGGGAGCTGAACGACATTCCTGTCAAGTGCCTGCTTATTTTCGCATCGGCTACTGGTCTCTTTTCTTAGGGACCTTCACTTTTTGGGGTAGTACAATAGACCTCTGGTCGATGTGCTGGGCTCTTCTGGAGCCACCCACCTTCATTTCATTCATTCATTGTGGAATATTCATTATCAAACCTTTCCATAACTTTTTGTAAATCGTCTTGACATGAAGGATATTTTGAAAACCATGAATGTATATTTTCAATAAAATCTGTAATATTTCCAAATGAGTCTATCATTAGACCTTTGCCAAAAGTGTTATGGATTACGTGCAAGTTGCATGTCCCTACATTAATTAACCCAAATTCATTGAACAATTTGACTTCTCTGTCAATCAACTTAAAAACTGCTTTATTAACGTTTGGCCCATCAGATCCTAACATAATAAGGTTCTTTAAATCAATTTCACATGGCTCTGTAATAGATTTTATGCTGGATGATATATCCAGGGCTGTAGAATATCCTAGTAAGTCACTTCAAATGTACCGTTCAGAAAAACATTTCTCATTTGTATTCCAATATCTGACATGGATTTCTAATTGCTTTAAGTTTTGTTGATTTAGTGTCTCATCATACATGAGTGTGAAAAAGGGATGTTTAGTCTTAAACTCATTTGTAATCTGTTTTAAAAAATATGGCCCAAGTCTATGAGACACAGCATAAGATATTTCTCTAGAACACATCTTAATGCCTTTGGGGATAGAAGAATCTGGAAACATTTCTTTGAAAACACTGGTAATGTTGTCACATGATAGGTATGAATAATTATTCAGGATAATCCAAATAATTTCCGATCGACAAATTCTTTCTTCTTCATTAATACTCCACAGAAGCCTTGGTTGATTAGATGGGCTGCTCTGGTTTGCATCAAAACACACACTTTTACGACCATCGCTATTTACTTTTTCTTGCAACCAGCACTGCGTATGATCTTTGTTTTGAGTATCCAAAGTCTTATGTTTTGCAGTGCTCGCATGTTGCAGAAGCTGAATTTTCCCACTGTTGCCGATCGCGAAAGTCTTTTTGCATAGCACACAATATGCAGAAAAATCATCATTTCCTTTCGTGCACCAATCACTGATAATAGTTCCATTTTTATCGATGATTTTCAACCAATCATCATGAAATTTCGTTTGACGATTCAGCATGGCACACAATCAAAATCCCCACTCCTTTTTGAAAACCTACGTTTTCAAACCAAAACAAAATTCTAAATTTTGGGAAAAAAAAAAAAAAGCAGGAATGTTTTTAATTTAAATTGCTTTTAAGTACAACAAAACTGCTTCTACATGTTTGTATTTAATTTTACTATTAACACTGAAAATTAGTAACTATAGATAGTTCCTTCGGAAACTATTGACTGTTGCAATTACCGATATTTCTCCGCCCTAATTTACAGTACCGCTACCATTACTGATAACAGTATTAGCCTCGATACTTGGAGACCTAAAAACTTCAATTATGCTTGATCCACTCTGTTTAATTTTAGGACAATTTACTTTAATACGACCTGGCTTTTTACAATAAAAACACTTCACTTTACTACTTTTAGAAATATTTACAGTATTAACATTACTCTTAGAGACATTTTTAGTAATAATACAATTTCTAGAAGTATTTGTATTTGGCAATTTAGGCAATTTTACATTATTTACACTACTTTTAGATGTAAAAAATATGCAGAATTAAAACTTACAGTTTTTGCCATGTCTAAGTTCTGTTGATGAAGTCGGCTTTCCTCGGCGGACATCTCTTCCTGGATCTTGTTTAAAATCCGCATCCGTCCATCTATAGATGATCTGAACAATCCCTTGATATTCTTTAGGCAAATATCGGATCGCTTAAAAGGCAACGTACAAATCTTCTATAGGATGTTTGGCGTCTTTAAGTTTCATCATTGCCGTCCGGAGTCTTGCACAGAAGACGTCGACGGGCTCGTCGGGTTCAGACCGGATCGAAAAGAATTCATCCAGTAGTCTCACGAGATTCGCTCTACTTGGAGCTTCAAAGTTTCCCAGACTTGACTTGGTTCATCAGAAACATTGACATGTTCCTTGTACTCCGGTGATAAACTTTGATAAATCATTGTGAGAGCTCTGTCTTTTCGACGATAGAAGTCGTCAAAATCACAGCGAGATGCATCTTCTTCGATCGGCTTTACAATTCCCGCTACGTGACCGAAACACCCTTCTCCCTTGAGGATGAATGAAATTTCCATGCTCCATGTGACGCAGTTGTCTCGGGACAGCGGCTCATGCCTCCATGGCTACTAGTAGTTTTGATGAAGAAGAAAAAACCAAAGTCTTTTGCACAATTATTTACCAATGTACACAGTTCAAAATGCTGCCAGTCGCGGCCTCCATCTGAATACCTCTACGTTCTGGAAATTTTCTTAACACTTCACTGTTGTTTTTATGGGTGTTAAATGGCCCATAACCTTGATGGAAAATTTAATGAATTTGAAATTCGAAGATGGATTTGAAGAGCTTGAGCTAACTGCGTAGCAGCTTGACAAATTGCAAAGTTGAAGTTGCACGCATAAAAAACCCCAGATGAATGTTTGTTTGTACATTAAGACATACGAAACATGTTAAGTAAATTCCAGTTCACTTTATTTGTGAATAAACATAAAGCACTTTCAGACAATTTACAACTTTGTAAAATCAATGCCAAATGGGTAAACAAAGCTATGCACAGAAAGCTCGTAAGCTTGTAAAGACAAATGAGTTCCAGAACTTTCTTGAAGCATTTATAGTATTTAATAAAACTTATATAGTACAACCTCGAAAATACGGACATCCAAAATCCAGACATTTTTCAAATTTTCAGGGGTTTTTTTTCCCCTGGACTGACAAAGTCACGGATTTAAAAAACAACAGGGCAAGTTTATTTATTTTATACGTCAGATTATTTATTTTACTGTATTTTTCGTAAATGAAACGAAAGTTTAGATGGACGGCCGTAGATAGGCTTGTGGTTGGAGCGTGAATTACGTTGTTAACATTAATCACTTCTCCCCCTTATTCAAGTCACAACTCCCGATGAATTATTTCATGTAAAATATACATCGTTATTTAAATACGGAATTTTTATTATCAAAATTTCCTTTTTTCATTATTGAAAAAGACATTTTTCTGAAACAATGTAATTTTTAATATTAAACACTTTAAAATGTTATCGCAACATTTTATCACAGATTATTCAATAAATCTAAAAATCTCGAGAATTCATATTAACACTCATGGAAATTTATTTTGTTCACTTCGTAGTACGAATTCCATTCTTCAATGTATTCTGTTTTGTCTTCAGAATCTCCTCCCGCTCCCGATATCTGACAATTTTTTCGTTCTCGGCGAACGTGTCAGCTTGAAATTGACTGCATATTTTGCCTTTTTTGTTTAGAAAGCCATATTTACATACTATAAATAGTAAATAAATAACTAAATAATATCATATCGCACAGAATCAAGCAACAAGAGGTCATTAACACACAGACCTCTCAAAGGGGTCGGCTCATCACCGGTGACAGTCAGCTGCGTTTACAATTAGGAACTAAGCAAATTCCTTTCATCGCTTTCCCTGCCCCACCACGTCCGGGTGCTGCTGTAACCTAGTAATGACTCATCGTAATTTAGAAAAATCATTGAGTGGAGAGATATTTTTCTTTTTTGAAAGAGATATTTATTTTATCTACTGAGATATTTTTTACATATTTGACTATTACTAATAAAGTTTTTACTTTTTTCAGAGTCATCAGCCTTTTTAAACATAACATTATATAGATGCTAGAGAATAAATAAAACTTTTAAGTTCTTAATTTTTGTTTTTCATTCATTAATAGCGAAAACGGTTTAAACACATTTACACCTTCAAATATATTATCAAAAGTGCTAATCCTCGATCTTTATTAAATCTCGGCACTTCATTAAATCTCGAAAAAGCCGATATAATGGAAGTTCTGCACTGTGATGATGATGAGCCAATCGTAAATAAATTGAAAGATGGCAAAATTCATGATATGATATTAAATAAAAAAAGATCGAAGTAGCGACGTTAAATGTGGAGAAGAAAAAATACCCATTGATAATCTTATGCAAACAATTGATCATGCAATTAAAGGTCTTAAACAAAGAAGCATTATAACCAAGCAGAAATAATGTCCATCTACAGGATAAAGAAAACTGCTTTCCAATAAACCAAAATTAATGAAATAACAAATATTAATTCAAATATTTAAACGAAATGATAAAATGGAATAAAAAAATGGAATTTTATCATTTCGTTTCTTTCACCCATTCTAAATTATTAATGTGTATATTTTTTCTTAGAAATTTCTTTTGTCCTATTTTTTAGATTAAATAATATGTTATTGATTAACTTAACTTTTGCTATTATTTTTACTAAAAATAGTGCTTTATAGTGTATTTAGTTAATAGTAAATCTGAATTTTATTCAAATTCTATAATCCGGAAAAATCGAAAATCCAGAATCGGCAAAGTCCGGATGAGTCCGGATTTTCGAGGTTGTACTGTACTACTTTAACCTCTTGCATGCTTTTGAAGCCACCACCATTGGTATCACACATGGCAGAAAAGTGAAGCAACGATATACTTTGCTATGACTTCAATTTCACTGTTAATAAACTTGAACACTTAATGTCTTGACTTATAAAATGTAACTTCATAAAATGCCGTCATATCGCAGAAAAACAAGTCAGTGTTTTAAACTAAACACATCCGACTTAGAATCGAGTATCAAACATATTGACTAAGAACTAACTCCGTCTTATCGTCGTTATATGCTAGCGGTCCTCTGCTAAATCATTCTAACAGATCGTCGTAATGGAACGAGAGAGAGAATGGATTAAATAAGATAATGAATCAAGAAAGTTCAGTCTTATATATCTGATAATGGAACGCTCCGGAAACACCCCTGGATATGCAAATGAGATGCGTACGCATTGAGAATCTGATTTACATGACACCTCATGATGGAAAAACGTCACGGTTCACATCTGTGAACGGAAAGAGTCGTTCACAAGAAATCTTCATAAACGCCTGTTCACGAGAAAAGTGAATCGCGATGTTTACATTTGATTTATCCAACAGAAACACCGTCTGTCTCCGTGCACAGTACACCTGCGCCGGCATGAGAGCAAAAGTTATTTTACCGGCTTGCTACAAAGAAATTGAAATTCAGAATCCTGCAGCTACTTTTTCATATTTCTTGACCAGATTGGGCTTGTAAAAATGCCTGATGTTTGAGCTTTCTAAAAATGTGTAAATTATTAGTCGAAATTATCGGAACTTTTCCTGATGCGAGGATTTAAAAACGAAAGTTCGGGTTTTTTT
The DNA here is from genome assembly GCA_951213105.1 of Amaurobius ferox. Classification (NCBI taxonomy): domain Eukaryota; kingdom Metazoa; phylum Arthropoda; class Arachnida; order Araneae; family Amaurobiidae; genus Amaurobius; species Amaurobius ferox. Next base: position 167,061,684 of record OX578139.1, on the reverse strand, counting down.
AGCTGAAAGTGACTTTTGTTTTAAAATCTTTAAAAAATATTAGAATTTGTCCCTGAGATTTGATACTAATACAAGTTTACTCGCAATTGTCTGCTCTTTCCGGTCGTGTGACTTGTTTTTTTCTATGATGTCTGGATCATGGAAAAAATAAGGAGAAAATGTGAAAAAAAAAACGGGTAAAACATTAAATAACAAAAAAAAAAATAATTCAAATTTTAAAAATTGGTTTTCACATGTCCCTTTCCTTCCCACCACCCTGAGTCTCTGATTGCCAAATTCCATAGCTCTGCGACACGCGGTCGCTGAGCCTATAGTGTATAAAACAGATGTACAGACATTAACATTTATTATACAGATATTTTCGGGGATAATTGTTTCAGAGATTATTGATATTTTCAAGTTATTATGCCATTGCTTCATTGCGGCAAAAAATGTTGAAACTCATATATTGCATGTTGTATGAGTAATCTTTTACAAATACACTGGCATATTCTCTAATCTAAGAGAATATGAGTAATACAGGTATATTAGCATATATTTTGCATATATTGGAATCAAGTACAGACTTCTGGTATAAAGATTATGGGGATTATTGATATTTTCAATTTTTTACGTCATCTGTTTTATTTTGGCAAAGATTTTTGAGACTCATATGGGTAATCTTCTACTAATACTCGGACATATCTTCTAATCTACGACATTATATGTAGTATGGGTATATCTTCCCATATAATTTAACACTTTCATTTTGGCATATATAGGAATCAATTACTGCCTTCAAGTTTAAAGATTACAGGTTTATTGATATTTTCAATTTATACATGTAATCTACTATTACAGGTTATATCTTCTAATATTCGCATATATAAGTAGTAAGGGTCCCATACAATTTTAATGCTTTTATTATATTTCATTTATTGATCCAATTTCATATTTTATTGTAAATTTGCTTACAAACGGGGCTACGATGTTTTATTCTTCAGATCTGCTCATAAAGATAATTCTGTATAGCGAGAACAGAGATTCTTAAACTTCTTTTTAGGAGCATTATATTAAATATTTTAACAGAATATTTTGAATAAAAATGTCATTTACTATACTATAGAAATTTGCACATGATTGTGCAAATTTCTAATAATATAAAGGCCTCTCAAAATAATAATAGGCTCCTTTAATAATATATAGGCCTCTCAAAATTAACCTTATTCTTGAGGAGGGGAGTCAGCCTTAAAGTAATCAAACAACTTTGAAGCATTGGATTCATCAGGCACCTCCATTTCAATTCTTCCATCTGGAAGTCCAAAAAACTTATCAACACCGACTTTCATTGACTTTGGTTTAACCGTCGATTCCATTACCAAATTCTTGGTAGGTTTGGCAGAACAGGGCGACAGGGGCTTAATCACAATAGTACTGTTTCATTTAACCTTGACAGGAGGAACCCCAGTTTGCGAGGAAGCAGTCATCCCATCTCTAATTTCATTAACAATTTCAAGGATAGTCTGATTCTGTTTCTCCAACTTCCCATTAAGAAGAGCAATATTTTCGCCCAGGACTCGTTAAGTTTTCCTTCTAAACCAGCCTTCTGTACCTCAAATGTATCACCAGCCAAAACCTGTTCCAAACCCTGCCCAGAAGCTCCTTTAACCGGACTGGATGAAAAAGCCCAGACTGATCCAAATCCCTAATCCTACTTTTCATTTCTTTAATTAAATCATTGGATTCCTGTATCAACATATTTTTATTTATTAACTCTTTTCTTAAAGAAATAAGTTCTTCTAACTCTTTAGAAGAAACCTGAGTAAAATCCTTCATCAATGAATCTCTTAACTTACCAACTAATTCCTGAATCCGTTCCTCCTTCTGTTCAACCACAATCTTCAAAACCCTTGACTCCGACTCCAGCTCCCCAACCTTAGGAGTGATACTACCAATCAAGTCATTTGCTTCTTTTAAATCCTGGGAAACTCCATACAAGATTTTATTTCCCCCCCCCCCCCAATATAACATCCATGTCGGACCTAAGCTTATTCAATTCCTTATCAACGTCATTACTTCTTCAGCACCTATAATTCAACAATTCTTTTTGGGAGTAAGGAAGTGGCATTACAAGTAGAATATCTTCCCTAATATACCTGTCAATAAGTTTTTCAATAGTCTTTAAGAGGAAAGACGTAAGGCTAATAGGCCTAAATACTTGGCCTCATAATAGTTATCTTTCCCAATTTTGGGAATAAAAATGACATTGGTATGTCTCCAGGCAGTCGGTATGTGCCCAAAAGAGATACAGGCCTGTAGATCCCAGAAAGAATGGGAGCAAGTACCTGAATTCCCTCCTCTTGAAGTACCAAAACAATGTCATCAACCCACGGGGTTTTATAGGGCTCAATTAACCATGTCAAGATTGACAACTTTCTTGGCAATGCATTTATGAAAGCCAGACATAAAACTATACAAGCCAGACAGTACACTTTGCAAGAAGCTATATGTTGGGATAAGGGCTGTAAAGGGAATTTAATAAAATGATATAAATCTAATTTACAACCTCCATTCAACATCTAATTGGGTCGGTCACTCACATGCAATTAAAAGGGGGAAATTATTTTTAATTAATAGTTAATTACTTTAATGGAATGGGACCGTATAGTGGGATTAATAATTTTGAATAAAAATATAATGAGCTTTGTATAAAAATTAAATTAAACCATCCTTGCATGTGAGTGCCTAAAAAATATAATTACATAAGAGGCTTTAAGTACATGTTCATCTTATAATATTCATTTTCACATACCTTCAACTTGAATCTAAAATAATTTTTTTTTTAGTAAATTTATCATGCTGCAATAATTCATTCCTGTCACTAAAAATAGTTCACGAGACCTATATGTGTTCATGAAAAACTCTCAAAATACAGATATCAATATGTTCTTTATTAAGTTGATATATATATATATAAGCAATTTTCTTTGGTATTTCTCGGGTATATATATATTACAAGTAATCATAAAAATCTTCAAGTAATCATAAAATTCTTCCTTCTATAAAATTCAAGAAATGCAATTCTAAGCGATGTAAGCTTTGTCCCGTAGCCAATCCACACCAAATTTCTACAAAAAAGGACAATATAAAAATCTTTTGCAAGACCTTTAATGTGGTATATTGCATATCATGCCTTGCATGTCAGGCGAAATATATAGGACAGACGCAGAATTCCCTGAATATCCGTATAAATCTGCACCGAAGTCAAGTGGGCAAAATTCAACCGCTATCCACCAATAATAACTTAGAAGTACGACATTTTCAAGTACACCCCTTCAGCAATATTATGGTAACTATTATTGATATAGTACCAGACCTTTCTGAACGCTTGTGGTGGGAAAACACCCATATAAAGCAATACAATTCTGCATATCCATATGGTCTGAATACTTTATTATTCAAGGAAAATTGCAATAAAGAAAGATGCAGGAATAGTCAAACATACCCTCTCTTAGAAAATTCAATACCTAAGAAAACTTATAGAAACCAAAGAGGAAACAAAAAGCCACATTTTAATTATATCAAAACAGAAGAAAAAATCTCAGACTTCATAAAAACAGAAATAACGGTGAAATTCGGATGGATCAAGAATATAGCCAACAGTATCAAAATTAAATACTTACAACGTATATGGAATTTTATTATAAATTTCAATTTAAGTGAAAATAACTGCAATACAGAAGATACAAACACTAATATAGACATCATTCTGGATTTAATTAAACTCAGAGCCGCAAAATATAACATAGCACTTGAACCAAAATATCAAATTAACAAATCAAAAGAATTTTTTATCCCAACATTTAAGAATAAAATGTTCGAAAGTATTCCATTCAACCAAATATTACATAATATAGAAGAACGTCTTCCTTTGCCTAATCTAAATATCAAGATATTCCATCGCTTTGTAAGAACCAACGGAAGAAGATTATTCAACTACAATAAATTATGTAAAACTGTGTCTTCATTTAATATTGAATCCTGTCAATGTCATAAAAATATACATTGTGATCCCTACCACAAGCATATAATTACTGGAAACTTAGATTTTATAAAAGATAATAAACTCAAAAACTTATTACAACTCGGTACTAAGTACCGAATACAAGAATTTAATAATATTTATAATGAATTCAATTACGATCTTGAAACCTTCATATACAAGATGGCAGTCAAACACAGTTTACCTGTACAGACTTTTAACGCATGGAAATATGCCTTTTACAGTGCTTTTTGCCAATACTACCCGAGAAGAAACAAGGATTCTGGGAGTTTTCGATTTCAGTCTTCAATCAAGCAATTTAATGAAGAATTCGTATTGACATACACCGACAAAATCGTATCGAATTTTGCATTCACGTGTAAAAAATTCTATGTCGATACTTTAACCCAATGCTATAAGGATAGTGCCATGTATACCTTAATTCCTAGCAACGAATCAATCATCATTAATAGAATAAAAGCACTATATAAAAGAATTGGTATGGATATTAAATCAGTAAAATTTCCATACTTGATCCTCATTCCCAAGTTACACAAAAAACCAGTCAAGTTCCGAACTGTAACAGTGGGATGCGGATCATACCTGGAACAAGCAAATAAAAAACTTCTGAAATTACTCCAATGTGTTATGACTGATATTAAGAGGCAAAACTCCATAATGTTAAAAAACGGACAGGAATTGATAGACCGACTGAAATTTTGCCATAAAGATTTGAACTTCAGAAGCTACGATTTCCGGGATCTGTTTAATAACATCGATTTAACAAACCTACAAATGATCTTGAAAGAATTGCATGAGAAATACAATTTAAAACCATATATAACTCTTAGAAGATATTTGGATTTGATTGAGTTGGTTTTGAATGAAAACATACTATATGACGGCACGCATTACTACAAACAAGTCAAGGGCATACCCATGGGTGGTGCATGCTCATCAATATTAGCGGATATTTACCTATCCAAATATGAAAGAGGAACCCATATATTATCGGAAATACCTTATTTCCGTTATGTTGACGATGTGATATTAGGGGGTTATGCAAACACCCCTGACATAGATTTTGCATTCTACCCAAAAGAATTAGACTTAATTGAAAACCCAATCAATGAGGATGGATCGACAGACTTCCTGGATTTGTCAATAAGAAAACACCAACAGTATGAAATTTATACAACCATACACGACAAGAGAAATTCATACAATATCAAAATTAATAATATTATTGATTGGAATTCAAACCTCACTAAAAATATATTCAGAAATATTATTATCGGATACTTAAGAAACAGAAACTACAGTACTTTTAAAAAAGACTGCATTTATGAATGTAATAAAATAATAAATGATGCATTGAAAAGAAATTACCCTAGATATTTTTTACAACATTATTACTATTCCTTTTTCAAAGAAAGAAATTGTGCTTTGTTTGAATCAAAATGAGCATTCTTAATCATATATATATTCATATCTGCGATCCTATCATCATGAAGTCTTTTCGCGCATGTGCGACTTTCCCTTATAAAATGTTGTGTTTTCATGTTGGATTGTAGGGTGTATCTCTTCCTTGCTTGGTTCCATCTTTGCTTTTGTGTCCGTTCGGGTGCTTCTGTCTTTGCACATGTGGGAGATTGACCATTGAGTTACATTAGTGCCGTGAGCGTTGCTCGGGTCGTAAAAGCTGCTTTAAGCGGGAAAGGGGTGTCGCAATCCACCCCTGCCATTCTATGCAAATCATATGGTCACTCCTGTTCTCGCTTATTTTTTCTTCTTGTTTATATCCTTATATATATATATATATATATATATATATATATATATATATATATATATATATATATATATATATATACACAATATACGACAAGTGCTATAAGCAATCACAAAGATGTAAACCAATATCACCAAGGAACAGGCGCAGATGCTGCTCTTTAATCCGAAGTAAATATACTATTGTAATAAAAAATGAGGATAAAGTTCAATGGAGGGGAAACCAAATACAATGCATGCAATGGCAGAGGAGGATGGCGACTCCTCATTCCCGTTTAAAGCTGCTTTTCCAGCCCGGGCAAACGCTCACGGAACCAATGCATTGCAAAGGTTGATCCCCCATACGTGCCCAGTCAGAAGCACCCAAACATGGAGAAACAGACCACTGAGAATGGAAGTCAAGAAACGCTCAAATGAAGAAACACAAAATCTCCTATTATATAAATAACTATGCGCATGTGCAAGTCTTCAAGTGATATGCAGAAACTATCCCAATTCAGCAAAATCCCTTTTGAAAGAATTTGCTTCATTTTTATTGTTGAAAAATGAATTATAATATTTCTTCAGGAAATTAACAGGGTAATTCTTTCTTAATGCTTCTAATATTATCCCCTTGTTACTTGATATGCAATCCTTTTTTAAAGTGTTGCAAATTTGGTTTCTCTTGAAATGTCCCAAAAGTATATTTCTAAAAATGAATCTTGAAAGGTTCGTTTTCCAAGTGATGATATGGTTAATTTTTATGCCATAACTTGTTCTTTTATCGTGTAGACTCGTATAAATTCCATTCTCTGTATTGTACTTAATGGTGATATCCAAGAAATTCACCGATCCATCCTCAGCACGTTTATTTTCAACCAATTTCATTTTTTTAATAAAAGATGTGTCTATATTCACACATTTTCTTCATAGCAGAATTTTACTGCAATTTTGCAGCAGCAGTAATATCAACTAAAATCAACATGAACTTTTGATACACATATTTTAGAAGAAGGTACATCTGTGCCACATTTTTTTTTAAACCCACTTGAATAACAGCAGATGAAATTTTAACACCCCAATAAAATAAATTCACATTCAATTTAGGACTTATTTTCTCTCTACCCGTGCCAAGATGTGAAGCAAGAACATTAATAAGAATCGCTACATCTCCTCAAGAGTGCAATCAATGAAATCTTAATACTCGTTATATATATGGATGAATGATGTAGAACCAACTTTAATGATAGAGATTACTTCTTGAACAAATATTTTTTTATCATAAAAGCTGAAATAACGTCAGATTGCATGTTGGTCAATGCAATACTCGCAGATATTCCTGAAAATTTACTCACAGATTCACAGACCAGTTCATTTTACGAATATATATATACATCATCATCGATCTTCTCCTTAATCATTCACTTTTTTATTATCTTTAAATAAATCAATTAAACATTACAATCTACTCACTTATCCTTCTCACATACTTAGCATAAATAAAAATGGTTCAATCAAGGGCTAAGGCTATGGCTAGAGGTGCAAGCACCCCTTGCCAAAAAAATTACACCACCTTCTCTTGCGATGATTTTCAGGAGAGACACAATCAGCACTTTTTCCACATAAAGGAAATCTCCCACTCTAACTTGGCACGCTGTGATTGGCTGAAGCCACACACTCAGTTGCCATGCCAAAGAAACTAAACTCTCGCTCCACCAGGAAGGTTAAATAGCGAGTGCCAGATGATTCAAATTTCCGTATCTCGCCTGAAACTAGATATTTCCAAATGTCGAAAAGGGATGCTGCTATCCAGCTGTAGTCAAAAGGAGCGTTCACAGTACTGATGAAAAACATGGATGAATAGCAGCGTGTTTATGATTTAATTTAGAAAATGAAACAATTGGCCTATTAATGAATATAAAAAAATAAAAGCAATTTTGAATAAGATAATTTTAAATAATAAATTAAAACTAAAATAAAATAAAATAATAAAAAATATTTAATGATTTATAAAAAAAATGCTAATTTTGAAAAATAAAATAATAACATGTTGTGACGTGTCACAACATTATAAAAGCCAGACAAAAAGTTATAAAAGCCAAAGACGAGATGAAAGCTGGACAAAACGAGATGAAACTATGAAAGCCTGACAAGAAAACTTCTGGAAATCTCTATATCTCTATATATAAGAATAATTGATCTATCGAGATGCTTCTGGAAGATTCGGAAAGTCGTCAAATTGGTGATAAATCACCAAATCTAGCAACCCTTCTCCGAAGTTCGAAATTCTGGAAACTTTACCCTCACGTCATGGACTGCTTATATCATCATGTTTTCTCAATCAGTCTTCGAAGGACACGAAAGGTACAGTGCCAGTGAGGGAAAATTATACATTTGCAACTGTCCAGAACATACAGTCTTAAGGAGGGGGCAGTGTTGCGAATATGTAATGTTACCTCACTGGGGCCATTCCTTTCATCTCCTTCGAAGACTGGCGGAGAAAATACGATGATGTAAGCAGTCTATGACGTGAGCATAGGGTTTCCAAAATTTCGAACTTCAAATAAGGGTTGCCAGTTTTGGTGATTTATCGCCAATTTGATGACTTCCCGAATCATCTCAATAGAAAGATTATTCTTTGAAATATAGATTTCTAGAAGTGACTATGGAGAGTCTATAAATAGGAGTCACCACTGAGTAGGGGAGTTCAGTTGATGAGTTGACAAAATATGAGATACAGTGAACTGTGACTTTTGTCAATGTTTTAAGAATAGTGGCTGCTGTTTTGTGAAAGTATTTTCGCCAGTATTTTGAGAATAATATTGCTTATTTTGTGAATATAGTGGAGCATTTAATTGCTGTTTGATTGCATACTGTTCCTGCTTACTTTGTGCTTGTTAATAAATGTGCTTAGTTATCCAGAAATTTAGACTCATTCTTTTATCCTGCATGCACATCCACAATTACAGAGGATACGCTCATAACCAGGGTAAGAAATTAACGGGGGCCATGCGCGAAATGCGACCAAATTTTTATCATTTGCGACCATAATTTCGGAATCGGGGGCCAAATCGCGACTAGAAATAAACGACTATAATTTACCAAAAATAACCAAGGAAAAAAAACCCTTTTTTTTTTCTTGTATAAAACAATAAGTCAGTTTAAAATTAATACAATAATATAAAACAATCTTAGTATTCCCGCTCGCCAGATGGCGATTAAACTTCAAAAACTGGCGATTAACAAAATCCTGACTACCGGCCAAACTCTGTGATAGTTTAAAGAATGACCCTTCTCCTTAAACAATGCCACCTGTGGAGTAACAAGAATCTGTCAACAATCGCTACGATACTGCTATACGAAGCGTCCGTAGTTGTTCTCCCCTACAAGGCGATCGTAATTTATTGCATTTGCAACTGAGAAAGAGTGTAATCCACATTCCTATCTAACCCCTCCTCTTGATTACCGATGTGTTTTGCGACATGCCGTGGCATAGCGTCTTTACCGCGCTCTATGCATTGACCTGGACCCATTTTCACACGCTGTACGAAGCAGTAACTACTCTGCTTCGAGGACTAATCTAGATCGTTGGTACTAATAGGTCTTTCATCATTTTTACACCTACCTCAAATTTAAAAGGGTTCCCTACTCTAAAGTTGATGCACGAACGGAATTGAAATCACTCGCTTAAAAAAAAATATTTCGTGAAATTAGCCCTGTCTATTTTTGGTGAATTCTGAATTTACTTATTGGCTAAATATTCATTATAGTATGTTTTTCATATAATAGAAAATTAAAAGAAGTAATCTATAAGAAAGAGAGTCGGGAATTCTCTGTGGCTCGGGACCGGTGCAAGCGAACTGGCGTCCGGCGTGATCTGGGCGTCCGGCCTGAATAAAATACATCAACCTTGGGGAAGAGGGAATTCTTTTCCGAGCTGAATTGCTGATATTGCAATGTTATATAGTATTATTCTACTTTAATCTACATATTCACGGTCCATAAACGACCCTATGGAAATTATGAATGTGTGTAGCATTGACTGAAATAGCGCGTTTGAAGGATACTAACTCGGACATACTTCATATTAATTTTAAAGCTAGATCGCGAGAATTTCACAATTTTTAAAGTCTCGATGCACTACAGTTCTTTGTTTAGAGAAATTGTAGATTTCCTTTTATAGATTATACCCTGTTTTAAGTTATTAATCTTTCATCGATGATGCATAAAAATAAAAAATGTATGGATTCCTAAAATGTTTGCATAGTTGTGTTTTAGAAGTGCTAACTGTTAAGAATTATTATAAATTCAAAGTTAAACCGATTCCAATTTCAACTTATCCGTGGTCAAGAGCTGTTCATGCCCCCCCCCCCCTCGTCCCACGTGGATCGGAAAATTCGAGTATTGTAATAAAACATCATGTTTCTAGCGATATAAGACGACAGTTCTTAAATTCAAAAACGTCGAAATATTAAAAAGATCAAATTTTCTTAAGAGGGTAAAGAATTTCCTTGTTATGAAATACATATATTGGGGAAATTTTAAAGTAAAAGCGTTCATAACGTCCGATAATATAACGGGAAAAGAGACCGAAATATCGCGATCGCGCTGATGGAAAATTTACATAGTAAATCATCAAAAAAATATTATAAATTTATTAAAAATCACTGAAACTCATCGGTAAAACCCTCTAAATTAAAGAAAAATCAGTGGTCGGGCTTATTTAAAATAATAGGGAGGAATAAATAATAGTAAATACTTCGTCAGCTTGGAAAAGTAAAAAATAAAAAGATCAGGATGAGAAAATTTGAAATTGCTTAAATTAATTGATTGAATTTAAAATTGCCTCCAAAAATACTTGAATGCTTCATGATAAATTATTTTTTTTATAATCTATTGGAAAACAAATGTTATAAAGCACCTGAAAAGACTTATAATAAAAGTCATTGGTAAGATTTCAGATCACAGGAATAAAAAAAATTAGTGAAAAAAATTAAAAAATGATATAATAAAAAAAATTAAATTTAAAAAACCTTTGAGAAATGGAAAAGATGGGGATAGGGACACTAACTTATAGAAAAGAATTGGTTTTAGAAAAACACTTAAAATAAGTTTTGAAAATCTATTAAAAGTTAATAAGGAGATGTTAGCAATAATAAATGCATGTTAACAGTATTACTCATTAAAAATTAAGATATTTCTGTGAATTTGTCTTGTTTTTTTATCAAATAATAATAAGAAATTGTGTATCTTGCCAATTTCTTAAATTTTCCCCAATTTTTAAAATCCTCCTCCTTTCAATCAACATCCAAATAATAGATTGTACAAAAGTAGATCCGCTAAGGGGAGTTTTCTTGATAATAGACATATAGTGACTTATGTTTACTGAATAATAGATCTATAAATAAATAGGTAATACTAGCAAATTCCTAAATTATTAAATAACATACTTAAACACAATTTTGCATAACATTAAGCAAGTTGAAAAAAAGCATAGCATATTTCGCAGCTGTGAACAAACAACTAGCCATTAAACATCATTGACCTACCGGCCAGTGGTTACTAACTAAAAATGGGAATTAAATGATAAGTCAATTTAAAAATTATAATTTGCACTTTAGTGTCTTTTTTTTTTAAGTATATATATATTTGGCAAGCAAATAAAATATTTAGATTAGGCCTATGGGATTTTATCGTGTAAATTTTTTATTTCATTAAATTGTTTTATTTTGGCCCCTAGAAATTTTCAAATGGCCCATAAGAAATTGATGCTGGGGGCCATTTGGCCCCGACTTTTTTTTTCTAATTTCTTACCCTGCTCATAACAATAGATTATTTCAAGAATGGATTACCAAAAGAAAAGTGATGAGTAACATACCCTTATACCAGCATCTCTGTTTGCTTGTGCTACACCGACATCAGCATCCCGCTTAACAGCTGCAGTTCGTGCTTTACCCAAAGATGCAAGGTATTCAACTCGGTCAAACACATCTTTGATTGTGAAACTAAGTATTTCTATACCCATACGACCTACATCAGGTGCTGCAACCTCACGAACAAGAGAAGCAAATTGGTCTCGATCACGATATACTTCTTCTACAGACAATGTTCCTAAAATATAACAAATTATCAATATATTTTCATTTATTATCTAGACAATGTATCTTTGCATAATAACTTATTAGGATAGTAGATATGAAAAAAAATTCTAATGCAACATGAATTATTGATCCATATTTATAAGGATTTTTAAATGGCGATTACAAAAATCATATTACAAGAGTTATAAAATTCAATATGTAATTTCAGTGTTGCCAATGCTCCTTCACAGTAAAAGTATAATAGCAAGGTATTGATGAAAATTGAGAAATTTTAAGAAATATTTGATGCCTCACACAATCATCACTTTTATGTGATTTGATTTTGAAACAATTAAATATAATCAAATTGAAGGTAGCAATAAATTTTAAATTGTGCTTGTTAAATAGGCTATATTTTTTATTAATCGATCATTTAATCAATATATTTAAGCATATTTAGTTTTTTATTTCAGATATGGATGACTTTTGCGGCCCATTTTGAAACAAAAGTTTGTTTACATTATGTAGGAAAAGTAGAAATCTATTCTATCTCTGTCCTGAATGTGTCATACTGAAAATACTAGAGATTGTGCTAAAGAGAAAAGAAACAAATGCAATAAGAAATAAATGTTTGTAGAGAGGACCCACAATTTGTATGGAGAGCCCTGCTCCCTGGAGGAGCTTCCACCCCCTGCGTATGCCAGAACCATACAGGAGTTGTATAACTAGTTTTCAGCTTTTACTAATTATCGAAGCAAAGGTTTAGTTATTAAATAGACAAAAATCTTGAATTATCAATTGTTTTGTTTAAGAATAACTTTTTTTACAGAAAAATTCTGTAAAGAAAGAAAATAGATAATAAGGAAAAATCAACTTTCATTTTTCCAAATCATTTATTTTCTTTTTTTAGAGGGAATAAAGCATCTTTGAACATTAGAGTTAAGATATGATGAAATTAAGAAATTTTTCTGAGCTCAATAATTTAAATTTGCATAGGTAACATCATGATCATCATCAACTCATTTACATATTTCATTTTAAACACTTTAAAATAATTATAATCTTAAAATCAAGCAAAGTAATTAAAGTTAAAAAAATAATAAAGTTATAAAATATATACCTCATTTAAAATAATGGTTAGTAATGAGTGAGCATTTATTTTAGTCTCTTCTAAAACCTCCCACACCTAGAATATTTGGATTTAGCTATACTCCTATAGAGTAGAGATCCTCCAACAACAACAAAATAATCAAGAATCATCTGTGGGTGTAAGCAATTAGCAATTACTTGCAAAACATCTGGTTAGCATTTACATTACCCCTAAAAAGCATAATGACACACCTGTTCCTAAAAAGCAAACAGAAAAACTGTTTACCCTCAGAATATCTGTGCCCATATACTTTAAGCTGTGTTCTTTGGAAAGATTCTTCCAGGAAAAAATTTGTGCACTGTATAATGAGAAACTCTGAGTAACTGCTACAAATTTAAATTGGCATAAAAAACAGAGTGGCCGTTTGAATATTGGAGGGACTTAGCCCACCTTGGAAAATTATTAGTGAGAGAGGGGCTCAAGCCCCATATAACTCTATATCCATGATAGTAATATTGATGATTTGGGGGTAGAAGCCTTTCTCTATTCTGTCTATGTGAAAAATAAGAGTTGCCACAAATTCAAAAATAAAACACCTCTTGAATTATATATGGCAAGAAACCCTCCGTCACTCACTTAAAGGTCTTTGAAAAGCAAGCTTTTATCAGGAAACTAACACAGCTAAGAGGCAAGCTAGACATGAGAGTTCAGGAAGGGATAATGGTAGCCCTTATGCCCTTAAAATTAGAAGATACTGAATTTGGTTATTAGATGAGAGTACAGTAATTTAAATCAGTAATGTCAGATTTAACGAGAGTAGCACATTAGAGGAAGGTGATCTGGGACACCCCTAAACTTAGGTCCATGAAAGATGTTGAACACTTCTGTAATGAAAACAATTTAAAATTTGAGGAAAATTTATTTAATTTTAAAGCAGATCAAAGTACATCAATTTACCAACCAGAAGCAAATATGTGAAAATTAGAATCCTCCAAAACTTCAGGGAAGCTGTCCATTCACCCCAATCCAGAGAGTGGAATACTGCAATGGCAGAAGAATTAGATGCCATAAAGGAGAGAGGGTTTTCGGATTTAGTGCCTACACCTGTTTCTGACCAGTAATTGGCTGCATTTATATTATACACTCAAAAGGAATGAAAAAGATGAAATTGGCAGATTTACAGCAAGACTTGTTGAACATGGGTTTAATCAAGAAAAAGAGCAAACTTATGATGAAGTTTTTTAGTCCAGTCATAAATTTTACTATTGTTAGGATGTTTTTCACTGTATTTATCTGTATGCTAGGATGACTACATTTACAACTTGATATCAAATGTGCATATTTATATGCAAAATTGAATGATAAAATTTATATGTATCAACCCTCTTGTTTTATTAATAAGAGTAAAGATAATTGTGTGTCTTCTGAAAAAAAAAAACTATATATGGTCTACATCAATGTGGCCAGGAATGGTATCTTGAATTAGACAATGTACTCAAGCAATTGAATTTTGTAAAATTCAAATGGTATAACTGCACATATATATTTAATAACAATGTTCTGTTAATAGTATATGTTGATGACATAAGTGTTTTTGCCATATGTTGATGACACAATTGCAGGATGCCTTTCATTTATGTTGTAAATATTCTTTCACAATTTCAAGAAAACTACTCAAGCAAGAATTAAACACTGGGATGTTTTACTTAAATTGCTAAGATATGTAGATGAAACTAACGATTATAAACTAAATTTATCAAACATACAAAATGCAAATCTGGAGAGTTTTTCCAATTCTGATTTTGCAGACAGCTGCGATAACAGAGTGTTATTAGGTGGAAGGAGATTTTTAATTGATAATGTTCCAATGTCATGGAGAAATTTCAAACATAAATGCATCAGTTTATCTACCATGAAGTCTGAATATACTTCTTGAATCGAATCTGCTAAAGAAATGGTATGGATATGAAATATCTTAGGAGAATGTGAAAAGCAGGGACTCAAATTAGATAAAAGTATTTTATTCTGTGACAATTAAGTGACAATGAACTTTTTTAATTCACCTATTGAGAATCATAGGATAAAACATATTGATATTAGATATCACTTTCTTTGAAATTTGGTAGAAAAGGAATTATTTGAAATTAAATTGTAAATAGTAAAAATAATAGAGCTGATGGTTTTACTAAACCTATGACTAAAGAAATGATTTTTATATTTTGTGTAGAATTTTATAAAATGTAAAATTCTAAAACTTTGAAGCAAAATCTAAATTACAAATATTGAACTATAAGTATAAATTTTTAAAATTTTATTAAAAATTGTGCAAAACTAATATATTTTAAACACAGCCTTTTTCAAAATTTCTCATTATGTAGTTTAGTTATAAAAGAGTTTAAACAGAGTGACAAAGAGTATTTTATTTACTATTCTAAATTAATTTTTATGATACAAAATGTATTTATAAAGTCCTCAACAAGGAAGTTAGTTGCTGTTGATTTAAAGTTTATGGTGACGTACAATTTTTTTTCAAATTATAAATATAAAATACAAACTTTTTGAAATTCTTCAGCAAGTAGATAAGTTGCTGTTTATTTACACTCTGTGGTGATGATATAAAATATAGTATTTAGGAAAATCCTATACTGTATACATAGGGATTTTTGTATATATTTTTAATTTAACATAAGTATCTCATAAAAGTGTTTATACATTATATTTAATATTTTGTAATTTATATATTTATACTAAAATTTTTACATGATGCCCACTGGAAAGCTTTTTAGTTTATAGTATTTTTAAAGACTTTTTAATGTATTTCAGTGTCTTAATAAGACACAATCTGCAGAAAGGAGCAGAATGTTAGATAATTTAATCTAAACAATGGATCGTGAAAGCATTACAGTTAAAACTTAATCTATGGATATTTCCAGGGTAACTGTTTTGGTTACGGATCATTTCCCAAGTGCCCGAGTTGAATTTTTTTACTTGAGTTCCAGCAAATTGAGTCTAGACTTACCAGAATATGTTAATTTTCTGTATATCTGAAGATTAGCATACTCTGAAAGTATCACAATTTAAAACACCAAGTGACGATGAAGTGAAAGTACCAATTCTCCTACAGAAATCATACAAAATATCATTATGATCAACCAAATAAAATTATTATTCAAATCAAGCAACAGGATCAACCTAATATGGCTCTGAGATGTCCTTCAAGAGTCTGAAGTATGACTGATTTTACATGGTCAACTTCTTTACCCAAAAACTGTTCGGCTGCTGTTGCTAGGAACTCCCTTTCTGTCATGACTTTACACTGTGCAACTCCTGTCACTGTCAATGGAACCCCTTGTGCTGTTTCCACATGCTCACAACGAGGGGTTAGGGTCATAACTTCTAAAGACAACCTGAGATTTAAAAATAATATTAATCAAAAACTACACATTTCTTTCATTCTTTACATTGTAAAAGCAATTCAATTTAATATAACTTAATAGGGGAAAGGAAAAATAGAAAACTTTGCACTATAAAATGCATTTAATGTTTTATGTATTGATCAGTCAAATGAATCTAATAATTATTTTCATAAAAAATATTTTTTTTTTTACAAAACACAGAATAACTGAAATAGGACAATGTTCTAATTATTAGATTTATGTGTTCAAATTGCATTCTCTTTATTTTAAAATGATAAATTTCAACAGTTAAAAGGGGATTTCACAATATATTTCCAGCATTACGATTTTAAAAAATATTGGATTTTTTTTCAAAATAACATACTTTTTAGAATTCCATTGATCCACCTTCCCCGAGAAAGTGCCCTAACACCATTTTGTCTCAAATTCTGAAAAATTCCATGAAGCAGCCCCCCCCCCCTTAAATTATCAAGGGGGTGGATGTTTAACCTTTGAATAAAATGAATTTATTGATAAAAATATACTTTTGTTTTCTTTTAGCTGAAAATTACAAAAAATCCTTCTACCCCTATGTATTCTTTTTTTTATCACATTTGAGGGGTGGATTGACAGAATTCTACTTGTTTTTTCTAGCATAAAATTCTCAATAAGTAATGTAAGCCCCCCCCCCAGGGGCGGCAAATAGGGGGTGCGGTCACACCCCCAAATTTTTCCTCATCGTCTTTCGACTTCTCCCTTTTTTTATCGACTGTCCACTGGTCAGTTTTCTCACGCTATGGTGCTTCTTCAAAAGTCTAATCTTCACAGTGAAGTTCCCACTTCCGGCTGAAACGAATCCTTTACAACTTAAAAAGATTGGGGTGATGTTATCCTTTTCACTTGAAAATCTCAAGTGTCCGATTAAATGTATGTGTAGTTAGTGCATGCTCATCCATTCCTTCTGCTAGAAATGCATTTCAGCAGCTCAATGCATTATTTTTTTTCATAGAAACATCATATAGTGACAAGCTATTTCCGAAAATATTCACTCATCAACAAATACTTTTTCTGGAAGCTCTTCAACTCTACAATCACTAAGTGATGCGAGGTGATCTTCCAGAGTTAAAGCCATAAAAGCACTACTTGATAATTTTGAAGTGGTGATTTTAACACTGGAAGAATTATCTGAAAATGATTCTCTCAGTGGTGGAAGACCCGAAGCCTTTTTAACATGCATGACATCGTTCGAATTTTTATTCACTTTGTTTGTATTGAACAGTGATCAGTACAATACTCTCTCAAAGTATCTTCAGTCATCTGATCATAATTTTCAGACTGGTCAAGCTTTGGCTAAAGCTACTATTGGAACTGTTAGTTCTTTTCGCACTGATGCATATTTCAACCAAGTGTGGAATTTTGTGACAGAACTTTGCGAAAAAAATTCTGATTCTGGACCAAAACTGAAAAGGCGTAAAAATAATCCAAGCAAATTCGGAGGCGGTGAAAAAAATCCCCGATGTTAAATCATATCACAGAATCAATATTCAAAATGAAATTATAGATTCAGTATCTAATGAAATTGAGACAAGATTTAATGAGAACAATATATCTGTTTTGTTTGCCCTTAGTTCAGTATTATCCGGATCACATATCGAAAAAGAAAATGTTTTAACCATATGCAAAGTATATGACTTCCAGAAAGAGGAATTGCTGTGTGAATTGCGACTGTTTTATTCAATGGTGAAAAATGAAAACATAGACCATCCCAATTTTAAAAGTCGCCTGGATTATTTTAAAGAGTGGAATTTAATAATTGTGTTTCATGTCATAACATTATTAGTTAAATTGTTTTTGACTGTGCCAGTCAGCTCAGCCAGTTGTGAAAGGTCTAAAGCAGGGGTCAGCAAGTAATTTTAGGTGGGGTCCGGATACTTTTGAAAATTTTTATCGAGGTCCAGAAAAAAAAATTCATATTCCTTACTAGTTTTTTATTTTAATTTTCACTCACAAAATAATATGAAATACAGTAGATAGGCATATTCGTATTCAAAAATCAATGGGAGAAATAACATTTGCGGTCTTGAGCCAGTTTTTTAAAGTTAGGTTCATAAGGGAAGCAGCTTATGCGAAGAATGTCTTCAAGGTGGATGGCCGTTAATCTTGAGCGAAATTCGTTCTTCAAAAAATTCATTTTTGAAAATGAAGTTTCACAGACATAAGTGGAGCCAAACAGAGTAGCCAGATAAATGACTAATTTTTTGCAATTTCCATATTTTTCTGGGACATGTTTACTCCAAAATTCTTCGGTGGATGCAGTTTTATACGTTTGCAAGGAAATGTCTTCCTGCAAGTCTATTATCTATATTTGGAGTAAAGTCTTTGAAAGACGGAACAACTTCGCAGCCACATATGTCCATTCTGCCGCTGGAAAAACTTCAAAAGGCGATTTTAAGAATCGCGACAACTTCTCTATCTCTGCAAAGTCTTGGAATCTTGTTGCAAATTCCTTAAGTTCTGACAAAATTTGAAAATACTGCAATGTCTAATTCAGAATTATTTTTATATTCAAAAATTGTTGGAAAGTGAATAAATTCTTGACTTGCAATGTCTTTTTCAAAGATATTCAGCTTGCGACGGAAAGAAGACACACTTTGTATCAGATCACATATTAATTTCCCATTTCCTTGTATCTCGGTATTGAGCGCATTTAAATGTTTAAGGATGTTTTTCAGGAAAGCCACAGCTAGCATATTGCGTTCCTTTGCTAGGAACTCCAAATGGTTTCTTGCTTTTTGTGTATCCAAGTTTTCTAAGAAGGAGGTTATTTCTTTTATTTCCCCAAAACTTTCAATCGCTTGACCTTTACTTAGCCAACGAACATTGTTGTATTGCAGTAAGTCAGAATGCGCCGAATCACACTCAGAAACTCTTTGAACTATCTGTACTGAAGAGCAGAATGAGACCTCATAAAATTAATCAATCTGATCAAGCTGTCCATTACTTCTTTCAGAGTGGCACTAAGTTCTCCACAAAGGGCTACCTGGTGAATTACGAACTGATAAGATAGTAGCCCAGCATTCTTATCCTTGATTCTCTTTACTAGTCCCTTTTCTTTGCCGATCATCGCTGGTGCCCCGTCAGTTGAAAGAAACACCATTTCATCATAACTAATGCTTGATTTTGTCATGAAGTCATCAAAAGTCTTGAATAAATCTTCTCCGCGAGTCTTGCCTTTAAATGGCAATATTGCTAGCAATTCTTCCCTAAATGATTTACTTTCAATATCCAAAAATCGCACGAAAATGGACATTTGTTCCTCATCAACAATATCGTATGATTTATCAAGTGCTATGGCGTAGCAAAGCGCCTTCTGCAGAAGTTCGAGCAAACTACTTTTATCGTCAGCAGCCAAAATTTCGGTTCCTCTTGTATTGCTTCTTGCCGACAATGGAATACCTTGAATTGCGGCAACAGCATCCGTTTTCTCTTCAAAAAGTGACGCGGCCACTTCCAACATACATTTTTTTACTATCTGAGAGTCTGAAAATGGCTTCTGGTGTTTATTAAGCGTCCAAGACACACGCAACGCTGCTTCTGCAGATTTTTCTTGCTCGCTCATAGAGCGAACTAGTAAGGCCGTGCTTTTTATTGTAAGAAGCTAGATATGCCTGGAGTTTTTCTTGCCGAGCTTCACTACCCAGAGGAAAATGTTTATGGAACTGCTGATGAGTTGTTTCGTAGTGTTGCTTTAAATTGCCACTTTTAACAAGAGCGACAGTTCTGTTGCATATGAGGCAAGTCAAAAACTTCCTATGTTCACTATCAACTTTACGCTTTTTAGGATTCATATCGATGAAAAAGAAACGCTATAAGCCTCGATAATAACAAAACGATCTGTACGAGATCGCAATAACTACTGACGAAGTGATTCGACGACATCTTCCATGTCACAGTGTATGCTGGTGCACAACAAAGGACCGCACCGCAAAGAGGATGTGCTTCCATGCCCAAGGTCGCCGCCGCAGAGTAGACCCGCCCGAAAGATAAGTTTCATAAAGTGGCGTTAGGCTTTCATTCGAGTTACGCCTGCTCTGATTAAATAAAAATAATTTCATTAAATAAAAATAATAAAGGTGGCGCTCAAACTTATAGATTCTTTAAGTTTGATTCTAAAATATTTTTCTATAATATAGAAAAATATTCTTTAAATAATTTGATTAATTTATTTTATACTGTCCAAAATTTTTGGCGGTCCAGTTTTTGACCTTCCGCGGTCCGGACCTGGACTGAGGTCTGCCAGTTGCCGACCCCCGGTCTAAAGTGTCTTAGGAGGCTGAAAAATTATTTTCGCAGTACAATGGGACAAGAAAGACTTTCATTTTTAGCTATTTTAGCTACAGAACAAAATATACCACTGGATTATGATGATATTGTAATAAAATTTTCTCTTCCAGACTCTAAGAACCGGTATTTAAAACTTTAATAAAAGGTAAATAAATATAGATATTTGTATTTAGAAAAATTATGTTAACAACAATTATGTTAACACAATTATGTACAAAAATTATGTTAACAACAATTATTTTTCTCAACATCAATTCAATTTTGTGATCTCCCCCCCCCCCCCTTCATTAACAAACATTTTATTTATTCCATATTGTGAATTTTCATACATATAAATCTCGCACCCCTAAATGCAATGCTGAAATGCCCCCCTCTCCCCCCCGTTACATTTTGTGAAATTTTTAGCCACATTTGAGAAGCATATAAACAGAATTCTATGATACTTTTCAAATTTATAAGCAGGGCCATGAAGAGGGGTGAGGTAACCTTCTTAGGCACCCTTTCATAAGGGCGCCAAAATCAAATTATTAGTTTATAGTTTTAAAATATGAAAATTTGTATAAATATTTTTTTAAATACTTATTTAAAAATGTAAACAAATTAGGATGACAAAATAAAACTGACATTATTCAGCTAAAAAAAAATACATATACCTGTATATTGATATTATATCCTTTTACAATCCTTTCTGAAGAAAGATAACATAAAAATGGTTAAGCACTTGAAAAGTGCCATTTTTATTGGATCATCAAATTAAATCATCAAAATATAAAATAATTTCCTTAGTTGCTTCTTCACTGTTACAGAAATTAAAGACAGATGGCACCGAAATGGATAAAAAATATGAAAAATCCGAAAATAATAATAACAAAAATTATTTAAACACAGTATTCCCCCATGAATAAAACACGATTTGTATCAGGATGTTAATAAATAATTTGTAGTTGTTAGAAAGTGAAAAAAAGAAAATATTATTTTGCACTACATCTTCTCCTAATTAACAGTGCCAATTGAATCAGAGGCGTCGAAAGAAACAACAAATTTTAAAAAGAAACAAGTTGAATCCTAAAAATTTCTTAGTGACACTAATCTTACAAAATCAGGGCAAAAAACTGTGCTTCAGAAATCTCATCTAGGAGCTAAAATGCTGTTCATATACTGGTGAATACATATTTTTTACAAAAGCTTCTTTTTTTCTGAATATTCTCTGAAAATTACCCAAAATTAGCTAAACAGGAACCCATTTCCTAGCCAAGCCTTTTTAACCTCTAGAAGCTATACTGTTATGTCGGGATTCAAACTCACACAACTTCTGTGTTATTTTATGTAAAATCATCTAATTCTAAGTCATTTAGCTTCTTAAATTGTGCCTGGAAACCCCCTCTGATCAATTATTTGTGCAATTTATATATTTCTGAGTTATTTAACCTTTTATACCATAAACTAAAATAATTATTTCAAACGAGCACTCGAAAAGACATTTTCCTACTTTTCCACTGAGGTCATTTATTTGGCTGATGAAATCCAAGTTCAAGTTGTGCCTCTCTATCAAATTAATATGTGGTATGCTAAGTATGGATTTAAAGCTCTGTGCCCAGGTCTGGCCATGTTTAGTGCACTCTTTACATGTGTGTGTCAGTCTTCCTTCGTGAAAACAAAATATGTTGATGGCCCAAAATATGGCCCATATGTTGATGTCCGAGACCTCCTCCTTTTTTTTTCTCCTTTGGTTATGACATCTACTTTGTTTGAAGTTGTTTGTGCTGGCTGCCCTCATCTGGGAGGAGGAAGCATTTCTCTGGTCGGCGCCATGAGTGCCTATCTGGGCCATGTGACCTGTATGGCACCTTAGGTGTGCCGAGCATGTTTTTATGGGGTGATAATTTTCACCAGGATCTCTGTCGGTCTGGGTGAGAAACCTCTTCCACTTCTTGGAGAAGGATTTGCCTCAATATTGCAATAAAGTCAACTCGGCTAAAGGTAAGCCTTTGATTTTCTGTTACTTTCGGATCTTTGTTCCCCAGCGACTCAGACTGAATAAATACCAGATTACTACTCCCAGAAAGAACCCTGAGCCTGAACAGTTATTATTTGAAATGTCTATTTGCTGGCTCCTGATACAAATTAACAAAATACAGAATTTTAACACTAAAAGTACTTTCTAAAGATTTAATATTTAATTACAAAATATGTATATTTACTACTGAAATTTATTTACTGACTTTTGGAAGAAATTGGTATTCATTAATTTATTTAATTGAGTTTCTCGAGTGCTCATTCCCTCTACTTCTGACCATACCTATTTTAAATAAAATTGTTATTGAAGTTGTTCCACTAGGAAATTGATATTGATTATTACTGTTTTAAAACCATGCTGAAGTTGTGGCAATTTTATATTTGAGGTCCATTTATGCACCTGGGTCCAGTGGGTTATTTCTGATTAAGATAATGTTCTGAAATTGATTTCCTGGTTTAACTACGTTAATAAATAATGTTTAATTTAACTTCAATTAATGGTGTGATTATTTGTTCATCCTTGATGTTTATTTAAATTAATTCTGATGAAGATGACGATCCTTCAAGGTAAGAGGTTAATTAAGTGTTGTTTGTTTTACTTTGTTTTTCGGCAGGTCATTTTGGAGATTTATTTCTCCGAACAAGAGAGTGAACTCATGTGGGTTATTTGCTGCCTTTTATATGATCACGAGTTTGTAGCGGGTGGTGCTGGTGCTTGTTTTGCATTTCTAAATTTGAGGTTCGGATTCCGTCATTACAAAACATACACAAAATATAGTTTTGCCCTGTTATCTAATAAAACAATTAAATTTCTCAAAAAATAAGAAAATTTAAAATGATTAAAGTAAACTTTAAATAATGAATCTTTTTTAAGTAGCAATAGATGAACTTTTACCAGGAATGATAAACTCCATCTTTGTTCTCTCTCGAAATCAACTCAATTTGGCAAGTACTATCTATTATCTATAATTTTTTTACACTCTTATACATATATGGTATAAAAATATTAATCAGTGATATATATAGAGGGGGGTGTAAGGGTGTAAAGCAAATGCACCTCTCATTTTTTAATGCTATCAGGGTTTTTTTTTTAAATATAAGAAAATTTTACAATCTGAATATGATGGAATTCATTAGAATATTCAGAAATATTTTAAAATAAAAGTATCAGTTGTTAAAGATGATATCATTTGCACTGGATTTGTATAAATGAATGTATTGTTTAAACATTTCTACAACTGGTACCATACTGATTAACTGTTATTAATTAATGTGAAGTAATTTATGCACATTTTATTAATAAATGCATAAGTTAATTACACAAAGCTATTAATTATCATGAATAATGAATGATTATCAATACTTTATGATTAATAAAATATATGATATGCAATGGTAAAAATATTCTGGGTATGCCACTGGTATTTATTTAGTATAATTAAGTATATAAAGTTTTTTATTTCCAGAAAATAATTTTTACTGGAAAAAATTTAAATTTAATGCAAACTTTTGACACAAAGTTTAAAATACAGTGGATAGCAGTGGTGTAACCAGATGGGATGCAAATAGTATAAATACACTCAATAAATAAAAATTTTCCAAAAAATTTTTCTTTAACTGCTATAAATTATGGTTATTGGACAAAATGTTTAAATTAATCTATAATCATTAACTTAGGTTATTTTAAAGTTTATTTAAACTTTTGAAGATGATACCAGAAGAGGGCATTTTATAAATTCCATATACAAATTCCTATTACATGGATTCTCTAAAAGTCATATATGAAACTGCTTTTTTTAATAAAGGAAAACTATTTTGTGTAAAACTTAAAATATAGTCATATTGGAAAAACATTTTTTTTTTTTGTAGAAAATCAGAATTTATTTTTACAAAAGTATTTTTTATGAAGTATTTTCTTTTCTTTACAAAATAAGTTTTCTTAAAAAGTTCATTGATAGGCTGCACAAAATCAAGTGGCAGGCTGTAAGTTGAAGACCACTGTTATACAGTATAACATGTAAAATTCAGAATTATCCGAAATCCGGACACTAGCATGAACTGTTTCTTTATTGTTTTTCCCCCCTTAGACAGGTACTTGATTATCCAACCACTCGCCCATAAATTATGAATATAGCTGAACTCTTTCAACACTGTAAGAACAAGAACATAAAAAAAAACAAAAAAAAACGCCCCTCTTTGAAAATGTGAAAAACTACCATATATACTCATGTATAAGTCAAAAAATCTGTGACAAAAAAAAGTTTCAAACTGGGATGAGAGGGGGAGGGTCGACTTATACGCGGAGTATAAAAATAAAAAACAAATCATAAGTCTAAAAGTTCTTTTTTCTGCGAGGCAATCCATCAAAAAATGATGCATTAGTAATTACGCAATAGCGCACTCAGAATTTCTCTGCACTTCAAAACTCTCCTGTGAGTCACTGCTCTCCATGTAAAACTATAATACAGGGTTTTCCTTTTTTCTTTTTTGCAACTGTGCTGCTTCAAGTCGATTCAGGGTTAAAGAAAACATTGGCTCAAATAATGGGCAGAAGCCAGATATTATTTTAATTGCAAGGTGGATCAAGAACGCTTAGGACAGGGATGTGATACCTGTTGGAAATGGTCATGAAATCGTTCAAAAAATGTTGCTTTAGTAATGAATTTGGAAGCTTAAATGATGAGGTTTTAATAAATGACGATGATTTAATAAATGATGATTTTTATGACATGAACATAGATGGGATTGCTGATATTTAAATGATACACCAATGGTTTTTTAAACCATTGGGTGAGTTTGACTCCGACTATATGTATTAGAATCAAACTTTAAAGGTTTCCAATGAAGTTTTTATTATGGAAATTAAATTTATTATTATATATATAATATCTATCCCCCCTCCCTTATGGGTGGATCTGTTACAACAATACGAAGATAATTACGTAGTTAGTGATCGATCATGATGACGTTGAAATTAACAAAGAGAAGGTTTCTTTAGAAAATTTAAAAGGTTTACTGAACAATGTTATTAAAAGTCTGGAACAAAGGAGTTTTGTAACAAAACAAGAACATATGTTATTAAAATTAAAGAAAAAGTTACTTTGGAAAAACAAAATTAAGAGACAACGCACTATTATAAAATTGTTTGCTAAAAAAGTTTAAATTGTTTTAAAGGTGTATGATAAATAAGAATTTTCTTTTTTGTTTGTTTGTTTCATATTTTTGCTTAGCTGTTCAAATTTTTGTTTCGTAGTGGAATTCAGAAGATTCAAATTACGAAAAGGAGGGGAGGGGGGGGGGGGTGCGATATTACTTTATTTTCAAAATTGACCCAAAATCTGAAAAAGTCTGAAATTCAGAATCACTGAGGTCCAGAGAATTCTCGATTTGAGACATTGTACTGTATATCATACAACCTAGGTATTAAAATGGTTGCTAGGAGATAACAGTGTAGACTTGGCATACCTCTTGGTTTACAGTTTTTATTCCGCACCACGGGAATTCGTCCACAGATGACACAGCTGAGGGCCAAAGGAGGACAGGTGGCATATTGTCAGACGACTGACCCAACATAGATACAACGCCAATAATAGAATAAGTGACCTCAATACCACACAATCACATCCCCAGGGAACAGCACAAGAATTAAAATGGTTGCTAGCATAAACTTTACATATTGCAAAAAACTCAAGTACACATGCTTAAGTATTTAACATACACCAACTTAAAGGTATAGCGAACAACCTCCAGAAATGGAACTCATTCATAAGCCAAAAACTACTTGTATTTCACCGCCCCCCCCCCCTTTTTTTTTCGAGTTTCTATACTTAAATTTCAAACTTCAAAGATTTAATCCAATTTTAGTGATTCTAAAGTGCAGTTACAACAGTTTTGTGCAACCTAGCCTTGGAAATAAATAGAAAATTAGTTGAAGATAATTCAGCAGAGTACAATAGAAGGCATGGCTTTAAAATTATGTGTGAGGTACAAAAAAAAACCTCAAGTGTATGAATTTATGAAACACATTCCCTCAAAATAATACATTTTTAGTAGTTGTGAAAAGAGACAATTTTTGAATTCCACAAACCTCATGATGAACACGTCACATACCTTTGCACGTCAGTCACCATCCACCATGCCCAAGCCCATCCTCCAACAACCATTTTTTTACCAGTGTTTCCACAGCAACCACCTGTTAACAGAAGATACAAAATATTGAGAAACAACTTTATACTTCATATAAGTTTAGCCGCTTTCGGCAACCAGTCTGGTCATCTTTTTAAAAAGCTCTTAACCTGCAAAACTGTCAATTGTGCTATTGCATACTAAGTGAACAACTTCGACTGTGCTCCATCTGCTGCATGCGTGTAATATGCCTTAAATAGGTACTTAAAGAAAAGAAAGGAGACCTAAACTCTTAAACACATCATGATCAGCTGCATGGAAGCATCAGCTGTTATACCACACTCACTTTATAGGCATGTAATATGCCTTATGTCAGGGATTGGAAAATCTCTTGAAATGTTAGGAGCCAGGCTAGAAATCTTAGAATCCAGAAAAAATAGCGCAATGCATTTTTAAAATTTTTTATCAGTACCAAGAAAATAATAGGAAGTGGGTAAATATAAAATTTATACATACTTTATACATTGTGTTTATGTACTCTGACATGCCTCATAGCTTTAGTTTTAAAATACCAATGGTCAACAGCTTTATTGGGGTTAAAGTTCTTTAGATCAGGTCCATTTAAACTTATCATCAATAAATTTTGTAAACTATCTACTTGTGATGTTTTATAGCTACTTTATTTTTCTTCGTATTTCGGCAAAAATTGCATCAATTTCGGGAATAGTTAAAAAGCGTACTTTTTCTATATTTGATAACAAAATTTTAGTTGACTGAATTTTCATCTTGCAAATGCACTGATAACACTATTTTTCTCAACAAACATTTATTAAAACTGTATGAAACAGCGTGAATCATGTGCGGCACATCACGTTTGAAGGGTGTGGTCAAAGCAATTAGGATTTCTTTGAAGATATCTGAATATTTCTTGTAAAAAATTTGGAATATCTTTTACTGAAAATCTGTACGACTGTCGACGAAAATCTGTACGAAGTGAAGGAATCTATTAAGTCATGAGCAGAGTAGAGTAGTGTCAAAGTAAAAGGAAGTTCAAGAATAAGGCATAATAACAAAGTTTACTTTATTCAAAATGCATAATCTTGCTTTATTACAAAAGTTAGCTGCTTTAGATATATGCAGCTAAACATATATATATGGTTTGTTTGTAGAGTTGAAAACAAACTTATGACGTTCTCAATGAAAACATCAGTAGTGATGAGTTTTTCCATTATATGTCGTTCGACTTTCACCTTCCGTAGGTCACATACTGGAACATTAACAATTCCCTTTCTGACACAAGATGACTAGATAATTTTGTACATATGAACGGTCATGCTCATGCTCAATATTAAAAGCATAAATCGCAGGTATAAAACTTTTGTGATAAAAGCCGTCACACACACAGATTAACACAACTGTGTAACCTTTAATACCGAACTCGCCTTTTTAACTAAGACATTCAATTGGATGACCATCATACTATAACCAGATCTCCTAAGATCTAGCATCAACTGAGATCCAAGAACTACTGATCTCCTGAGATCCTAATGATGTTTCAAATGTGAACTCCTTAAATACACTGAGATCAGTACCTACTGGAATACTATGATGTCCAGTCTACCTCTAAATATGCAAATGAGTTTATGTATTCGTTGGATATATGAGTTTGTGCACATGTTTGCATGAAGACTTCTGCTGAAAGAATGCTATGAGTCACTCCCGAGAACGAAGTAAGTGATTCCAAAATAAAGTTATGTTTCTGAACATCGTTAAGGGGAATAGTGAATCATGAAGTTTGTTTACATTCTTCCAGCAAAATCAAAGTCCTGGAGCAAAGTGCAGAGAAATATGGTAAAAAATTCAGCAAAATCAGAATGTCTGTGTCTAGTGTGCGCTACCTTATACACCCAGGAAAAATGAAATGCCTTTAAAAATGCACCTAACTGCGATTTGTCAGTAACTAGTGAAGAATGGATTGATGCATCGCGCCTGTCCGGGCACCCCCGATAGCAAAAGCCAGAGCACACACACATTCCCCCCCCCCCCCTTCCAAAAGTAGACTGCATCATGATCCGTAGACCTAAAGCTGGCCTTTGAATTTCAAGTTCAACCTTCTTTTCTGGATAATTCTTCCCACCAGCCCACACAAAGAAGGAAGTCATTGAGTAGCAGGCTCGTGAATGTTGTAGCGGTTAACAGATTTTTGCCTTTAAACAGGATTCCTGTATGTGACATTTTGTTTTGTTTAATTTCTTATGCAAAATCCGTATCAAATCAAGGAAATCCCTTACTAGTTTTATTGTGATACATTGGACATAATTGCCAAATTGGATAAATAACTACTGTACTACAGAGTGTGGATATTCCATATTCCTTAGAAGTAAGTGCTTACCATTTTTTGTTTCTTCCAATGTCATTTAAAAAATGGGCTGATCCGGAGATTAGGTCACCTTGGTTAAATCGGAGAAGACGCCACGCACTTTGTGAGGTTAAATCGGAAAAGACGCCACGCACTTTATGTTGCAATCTGGTAACCTCTTGTATCGGTTGTTTTCGGCGGAAATTGTGTAGCATCCAATAAGAATACGTTTTTGTGTTTGCTACAGTTTTTTATGTAAAAGAACATTTCTATCAATATTTTTGGCCATTGTTGTGCGTGTTTGCTTGTTCTTTCGTTATTTGATTTATTTTGTAATAATTATTCATTTTAGTTTTAGTTTTGCGGATTTGCTTTTGTCGTCGATTATATTTCCCTTATGTCTTCTGGTATGAACGAGCAAATGGAAGGTGAGTGTAGTTTTGTAAAGCGTGGTAGAATGGATGTTGGTATGAATGAATCTAGAATAAAATTTTACTATGATTTGGAAAATAAAGGTTTGAAAGAAGTGATTAATTGGTGTGTTATGAAAGGGATTATGAGTGATAAATACGGATCCTCGGTTGCATGGAGAAAGTGATTTTGCTACGTGCGATATGCACAGATAAAATTGTAGCATATTCTGTGTCTGGGCGCCGCAGGCGACCGTTCCTAATAAACCGGAGATCACTGGGGGCCCCGTTCCGGTGTAGAACGACCTTTAGGTCGAACCCCTGCCCCTGTACGGACCACTAATACATCCGTTCCACAATTTTCGATCTTTAGATCAAATCCCTGCTCTTACACGGACCTGTAGGTCGAACCCATTCCTTTATATGGATCCTCAGTTAGATGGAGAAAGCGATCTTGATACGTACGATATGCACAAATAAAATTGTAGCATAAAAATTTTAAATTTTACAAAAATCTGATTTTGGAACGTTTACATGAGTATTATTAATTTTTTTATTCTGCAGTTTTATAAAGTTATTTAATTTTCTTAAAATACACAAAAATCTTATTTTGTAACGTTTTTTTGAGTATTATTCACTGTTATTTAAGTTAAATTAAATTATCATTTATATTAGAAAATCTTGTTTAGAACAAACACAATAGTCTGTCTTTAGAAACAGGGTTCTTCTACCAAAGCATCATTTTGGTAGGAGGAGCCTATTTCTAATGACGGTAAATGACATCACTGAGGATGGGTGGAGCCAATTTCAAAACACGGAAGAAAGCGCCAACCACAGGCCAACTTGGCCCGATTTTGTACTTAGAAAAAAATTTGCGGTGACCTAATCTCCGGATTTACCAAAAAATGTATTATTTTAAATATACACCATTCAAAATATTAAAATTATATTATCTCTTCTTGTCTAAATTTTTTCCCAATTAAAGCTAACTGGATTCTAAATTTTTTTGTTGCTAATATAACATCAGCAAACTTTTTAAAGTTTTCTTGGCTAATTTAAAAATTTTACACATGAAAAATTAAGCTTTGTTAAATAATTGTTAAGTATTTAAAATCATTCAATGTTTAAAACATATATTTTATCAAGTTAGCTTGTGTCATTCATTGCATTTGCCTAGTGTACTTAATTTGTTGTCATAAATTATTCATTTTGCTGCCAATATGTCAAAATAATTTTAATAATGTTGTTAGTTTTGTGATATTTTATAAAAGACTAGCAGTATGCCCGTTCTTCGTACTGATTATATAACACAAGAAACTTAAAATTCAGAATTTGCAGTGAAGTTTTAATAATTGGAGTCTTTATTTTTGAAATTTTATAATTCTAACAAAAACAAAATAGAAGCATTCTACCATACTGAAATAATAAACAGACAGATAGATAGATGCACAACTTACAATTTTATTTATACAGTTAATAGCAGATATACCCAACGTTGCTCATTATTCAAAATATATGCAAATTCCTGCAGTATTCTAAATGACATTGTTATTCAAAACACTCTATTAAAATAGTTCACTTAATTCTCCTGTGTTTTCTATACAAAATTATCTTCACAAGCAAATCTGATTAATAAAATATCCTGATCCCATTTGTAAAAAAAATTATAAAATATATATAATATTGGATCAATTATATACTAAAATGAAAGTGCTAAAATGGTATTTTATGATATACCAGTATCACTTTTATTCTGTTTCAACATTTGGCTCAGAACAATGAGTTAATTGGCTAAATGCAATATATAAATTAATTGGCTAAACACATAATGAGTTTGAAAAAATTTGCAAAAATAAAACATACAAGGTATTAGATTGAAAATATTATTAATTCCTGCAATATTTAAACCCGAAAGCTGTAATTGATATAATCTAGTCAAAAATGAAATTCTGATCATTTATAAAATTTTCTTTTATATTAATTTCTTTATTATTTAAATCGGAAAAAATTTAATAATAATCAGCTGCCTTATAAACACATTTGATTTAATTGATAAGCAACAAGATACAATTTTCTTAATAAATTTGTGGAAAATATATCATCTGCATGATGCTATTTCTATGAAAGGTTTAATTATGGGATTTTTATTCATATCTTAACAACCCTCGTCCTAGAAACTCAAAACATGGACTAAATTTTAAGTGGGGCTATGCCAAGGCTACCCACAAATTCTCATGAAATTCAATGCAGCTGTTCTGTGATGATGAGATAAACAAACACACAGACAGACAGATAAATGCATTTTAAATTTTATTTATAAAGATAAAAATTTTCATTTTCTTTTTAAGATATTGTCAATAGCAAGAAGTCGTAGCAATAAAAATGTTACACTAAAGTTATGAAAGTAAAATAATAATGTAAAATGTAATATTTCCTACATCAAATAGCATATTTTTAACAATTTGACAAGTAATTGCATGTAAAAGATTTAGTATCTTGAGATACAGTATGCAATTAAAAAAATACAGTATGCAATTGAAAAAATTTTAATTTCGTTATCCTAAACATATATCTCATTTTCACCAACAATATGTTTAAAAGATAATATCCCAGCATAAAAAGCTAAAAAAATATATAAAAATATTAGTGGCAGATTGAAAAAATGGAAAATATTTTAAAATAAAATGAAATATACCGGCGGTCGTGTTTAAATAAAAAAATTTCGCGATATTGCTAAATTGTCTTCTATAAATTACTAATTAATAAATGTAACACGTTAAAACCCCATAAATATACTGCAATGGAACTTTTTGCTAGGGTCAATTTTCGGTCCAAAATAGCCATTTTCATCCAAATAATAGGATTTTATTGAAAATAATTTTGATTTTGGAATTCTATCAACGTTTTTTAAAATATTGAAGATGTGTATATTTCCACGGAGATGAAAAAAACAATGGATTTTCCTGAGAAAATGACAAGTTTATTGCTTAGGTTAAGTATTTAAAGAGATCAATCAGAAGACCCTGAATGACATTTTATAGCTGCTTTACTGTTCTCTGCATTTCGGCAAAAGTTAACTCTCATTAATTTCGGGAATTCCTTACTTAAACGTACTTTCTATCATTTCGTAAATGCGCTGATGACTCTTTTTTTTCATCTTTTCCAATAAATGTTTATTAAATTGTGCAAAATAGTATGAATTCTGCACGGCACATCGCGTTTGAAGAGCGTAGGATTTCTTTAGCGATATTGGGATATTTCTAGCGAAAAAGTTGGAATACTTTTACCGAAAATCAAAGTCCCAGAACAAAGCGCAGAAAAGAAAATGTAATGAATTCAGAAAAATAGTAACCTTTGTGCCTAGTGTGCTCTGCCCTATACATCCAGAAAAAATGAAACGCCATTAAAAAAGCACCTTGCCGCAACTTGTCCATAACTAACTCCTGTATAGTATAAGGCTCCTATATACTATACAGGAGACTTATCCGAAACAAGTGAAGAATGGAATGACACGTCGACGGTTTCACCCGTGACGGATCATCACCTCCGAGAGCTACTATTGGGGGGGGGGGGGGGGGGGGGGTGACAGCCGGATGCAGCCGCTTAGGTCATTTTGGGGGGAAACGGTGCTACTTCGGATGTTTTCCGGAAAAGAGGAATTGTGGAACTTCTCGGAAAAAATGTGATCCACAGAATATTTTCATTCGCTATCGCGAGAATTCCTCGCGTTCTTTTTCGAAATTTAAGAAGAATCAGCGGCGGCGAGTGCGCGCGGGATTTTTTTCTGCGCAGGAATTTTGAATTTCGTGCGCGGTTTGCGCGTCCTATTTCAAATCCTCCAAAATAGTAGGTTTCAATGCATTTGTTTTTTATTGATATTGCTAATTAAAGCAAAAAAGCATTTGGCGGGATTTTAAACAAAAATTCGCTATTTGGCGCAATATTTAGCAAATAATCGCTTGTTGGCGTAGAATTTGGCATTTTTTGCCGTATTCCGGTTTTGGGAGAGTCCAAATATTGGAACGCCGGATAAGAGGTCGTGTACTGTATATATATATATATATATATATTAATTCTGCACAAAAAATCAAAATTTTATGCATTTGTATCACAATGTATCAGCTCTTTCTAATTGGTGCACATTGGTGGAGGAGTGTGATCCCTGACTGGGGATATTACTAGAGACCTTTTCTACTTCTTCGACTTTAACAAATTGGACACAATTTGTGAATAAAACGATTTTGGATTTTATTGAAGCAAGGTCAAAGAACATTGGTGGGGTCGGGAAAGTTGTGGAGGTTGATGATTCGAAATTTCGGAGGCGGAAATATAAGAGGGAACACAGTGGATGAGCAGTTGGTTTTTGGAGGAATCGAGAGAGGATCAATCGGGCAAGCTTTTTTCGGTCACGGTTCATAACACAGCAGAAAATGCTAGTTGTTATAAAGGAGTGGATAGAGCTGAGAAAGACAGTGCATTCTGATTGCTGGAAGGCTTACGATTCATTGGGGAAGGCTGGTTTTGATCATTTACCCGTTAATCATTAATTTCTGTACATCCGATGATTGGATGACATACTAATACAATAGAAAGCACTTGGAAATATGTTAAAAAGCACCCTTCCTTCGCACAATAGACAAGCAAATTTTAAATTTTATTTAGTTGTGCACATGTTTAAAAACAAATCATGTCAGTGAAAGGAATTGGTTGCTTTAATCAATATATTTGAAATATGTCAGAGATTTGTTGAGAAAAACGTTAAGTCCTTAAGGTGGGAATTTCCAATTTTACAGTGTTGACATGTGCGCTCTCGTTTTTGTATATTTGCTATTTACACATTCTTTTATACTTATTTATATATTTTGCTTTTTATGCATATTTCTACTTTTATATTTTTTAATTTATGACGCACAAACTTAACCTAACGTTCATTAGGATTTTTCAAACACCAACTTTCTTGGCATCATTTTTAATCGCTATAAAAAATGGCAGATTGCGCCAAGATTTTTTATAACGAGGCTGTTCCGAACGGAGATTTTTTTTAATTAAAGGGCCTCTTAAGTAATAGCAATCTTGTAATTTTTAAACGACATGTTTATTTACAAAACTAAGCATAAAAGAAATGTGCCAATCAAATTTCATTTTTTAAAAAAACGCATAAAAAGGAGTTTTGCAAAAATAGACAGCAAATAAAATATAATGGCCATATTACAGATAATCAGATTTATAAGATTAAGTTTTAAAGCATACCAGATACAATAAGAGCTTCATTTGGGCCGACAGTTTGCACATTACCCATGACTAAACACTATAAATTGAAGTTATATAAATATAGTAATATCAGCTGGAGTACTTCAACAAAAGTTCCATTGTAATAGTTTTTAAGAAAGGAACACAAAACTATAACACAATAACATGTATGTAGCAAAACAGGTTATATGGTGTAAATATAAAAATCATACAATTCAAAACACTTTGACAAAAAGATAAATTCATAGAGTATCCATATTCAAAACTGTCAAGCCGTTCATCTAGTGCCGGATTATTATATTGATACAAGGTGTCCAAATTGAGAATGGGCGTTACGGGGTCGAGCCATTGTGACGCAAAACCCAAACGTCATTTCGGTCCAAAATACTACCTACTCCACCACTTGACTCCACGCCATACTGGGTAAAGGTGTGTACAGACGGTCACTGAATGTTTGTCAAAGATGTCGATTCTCAGAATTGTGTTTGAAGTGCGCTTTGTCAAGGCTATCTAAAACTTATTCTAGGTGGCGTAGTGGAAGACACCGTAAAAATACTTTATAAATCCCATTGTACAATCCAAACATTAAACTGAAATTAAAAGATACACAGAATGGATACATAGAATAATACTCAATTCATGAAATAAATGCAGGGTTGTACATTGAAATCAACAAACAAAATACACGTCAGTCTTGTTAGAAAACATACACTTCTGTTAATTATTTCCCAGAAATATGCAAAATTGTTAGAATTCATGTAATCTATTAAAAACATGCTATTTCAATTCTTAAACTCTAACTTAGACTAAGTTATAAACATGCAAAATAACCTTAAAGGTGTGTACAGACGATCAGTGAATGTTTGTCAAACAAGCGTGATCACTTATTTTTGATCGTCTGAACACGTGTTTGACGTAGTTGTCAAAGAGTGAGGTCAAACATTTTTCTTGTAGAGCAGGGTCCTACTTTTTCGCCAAACATTGCGGAGCCAGTATGATTGACATTTGTATTGACCAATCACGAGCATATTACCATTTTGGATTTGCATCCGTATTCATCATATCCGTCACCTTCGTGAAATAATTTCTTTTACTGGCGGCGACTGCCAGAAACATTAATATACATATAGAAAAGTTTACATACCTGTTATGAGTGTAAAATGATTTAAAAATAACGTCTTTTCATAAGAACTCCATATATCTCCATAAGCTTTACATTAGAGTGCACAATTTTCTAGCACCCTTTTCCGTGACATCACGAGGGAGTTGGGAGGCCTCTTTAGATCTCGAAGGTGACGATCATATCGTTCTGCGTCGCGTATATTTTTTGCCCGTTTGTTTGTTATTTGTAGTCTTTTTCTTTTCTGTAATTATTTTAATTCATTCATTGTTTGCTGATTTCAGTGAGCAACCCTGCATTTATTCCATGAATTGAGTATTATTCTATGTACCCTTTCTGTGTGCCTTTTAATTTCAATTTTATAAAGTGTAATTACTAGCGAGTTATGCTCTATCTTCCAAGTGTTTTTTGACTGAAAACCTTCAAGGATATATTTTTCATTTCATAGAATTGGAAATTGTTTGCTTTTACGTAAGTAGTTGCATGTAATAATTTTAGCATCTTGATATTTTGCATGTTTATAACTTAGTCTAAGTTAGAGTTTAAGAATTGAAATAGCATGTTTTTAATAGATTACATGAATTCTAACAATTTTGCATATTTCTGGGAAATAATTAACAGAAGTGTATGTTTTCTAACAAGACTGACGTGTATTTTGTTTGTTGATTTCAATGTACAACCCTGCATTTATTTCATGAATTAAGTATTATTCTATGTATCCATTCTGTGTATCTTTTAATTTCAGTTTAATGTTTGGATTGTACAAATGGGATTTATAAAGTATTTTTACGGTGTCTTCCACTACGTCATATAAAGCTAAATAATCACTAGAGAGTTATGTTGCTTATAAAATGTCAACAATCTTTCTAGTGGTTTTTTGGCTGAAAATCTTCAAGGATATTTTTCTCATCTCACAGAATTGAAGAATGTTTGATTTTACGTAAGTAGTTTCATGTAATAATTTTAGCATCTTAATATTTTGCATCTTTATAACTTTGTCAAATTTAGAGCTCAAGAATTGAAATAGCATGTTTTTAATAGATTGCATGAATTCTAACAATTTTGCATGTTTCGGGGAAATAATTAACAGAACTGTATGTTTTCTAACAAGAGTGTATTTTGTTTGTTGATTTCAATGTGCAACCCTGCATTTATTTCATGAATTGAGTATTATTCTATGTACCCATTCTGTGTATCTTTTAATTTCAGTTTAATGTTTGGATTGTACAATGGGATAAAATATATTTACGGTGTCTTCCACTACAGTCATATAAAGCTAAATAATCACTAGAGAGTTATGTTGCTTATAAAATGTCAACAATCTTTCTAGTGGTTTTTTGGCTGAAAATCTTCAAGGATATTTTTCTCATCTCACAGAATTGAAGAATGTTTGATTTTACGTAAGTAGTTTCAAGTAATAATTTTAGCATCTTAATATTTTGCATCTTTATAACTTTGTCAAATTTAGAGCTCAAGAATTGAAATAGCATGTTTTTAATAGATTGCATGAATTCTAACAATTTTGCATGTTTCGGGGAAATAATTAACAGAACTGTATGTTTTCTAACAAGAGTGTATTTTGTTTGTTGATTTCAATGTGCAACCCTGCATTTATTTCATGAATTGAGTATTATTCTATGTACCCATTCTGTGTATCTTTTAATTTCAGTTTAATGTTTGGATTGTACAATGGGATAAAATATATTTACGGTGTCTTCCACTACAGTCATATAAAGCTAAATAATCACTAGAGAGTTATGTTGCTTATAAAATGTCAACAATCTTTCTAGTGGTTTTTTGGCTGAAAATCTTCAAGGATATTTTTCTCATCTCACAGAATTGAAGAATGTTTGATTTTACGTAAGTTTCATGTAATAATTTTAGCATCTTGATAATTTGCCTGTTTATAACTTAGACTAAGTTGGAACTTAAGAATTGAAATGGCATGTTTTTAATAGATTGCGTAGATTCTAACAATTTTGCATGTTTCTGGTGAATAATTAACAGAACTGTATGTTTTCTAACAACAGTGTATATTGTTTATTCATTGGAATGTGCAGCCAGCCCTGCATTTATTTCATGAATTGAGTATTATTCTATGTGCCTTTTCTGTGTTTCTTTTAATTTCATTTTAATGCTTGGATTGTACAATGAGATTTCTAAACTATAGTTCGGTTTTATCCACTACAGTCATACAAAGATAATAATTACTAGAGAATTATGCTGCTTATGTAAAATGTCAGCAATCTTTCTAGT
The DNA here is from genome assembly GCA_951213105.1 of Amaurobius ferox. Classification (NCBI taxonomy): domain Eukaryota; kingdom Metazoa; phylum Arthropoda; class Arachnida; order Araneae; family Amaurobiidae; genus Amaurobius; species Amaurobius ferox. Next base: position 167,023,448 of record OX578139.1, on the reverse strand, counting down.
GTTTTTTCTTGTTTTGTTTTTCCTGAAAACTTTTAAGGATATTTTTCTTGTCTCGCAGATTTGAAAAATGTGTGATTTTATGTACAGTGTGGCATGTAAGTAGCTTCATGTAGTAATTTTAGTATCTTGATGTAGCATGATTATGCATGTATATATATATATATATATATAGTATATATAGATATAGATATGATGATATAGCATGTGCATGATTTAGATTATGATATAGGTGAAGAAGTGAAATTACATATTTTTAAGAATGTGTCAAGTAAGTAATTGTATGTAAAAATTTGTATCTTGATATATTGCACGCATATTTTGATTATTTGTCATGGCATTATAAAACAAAAATATGTTATGTTCAGGTTGTGTAAATCTGTTTTTATGATGCGAATGAACTGTTATTATGTTATTAATTATAGTATATTATATATTTATATGTTATAATATTTTAAGAACAGTTCATAACTAGTAAACAATGATGTTAATTTGTTTTTGATTAAAAGTACTTTCATTCATGTGTGATATCGTGCTGACTTCTAAAATATTTCTTTGCATTTATACATAAAAAAAAAGTGCTCATTGAATGCAAATTTACTCCGCTAACATTTTATATTTAATTATTTTGCTTTAAACATACTTCGTTAAATTAATAACATTACTTTTCATACTTTTTTTAATTTGTAAAACATTTGATGTTTCATAATTTATCGCCTAAAAACTATTAAACAATTAGAATTTTTAAATGTTTTTTTGAGCCCAAGTTAGTATTCTTTTAATAACTTCACCCAAACTGTTACCGACTCAGATTCCACAACCCTGGTATGAGATTGGAAGAGGTTTTTAGTCTTCCTTATTCTGTACTTTGCTGCAGGGTCAAATTAACAAAATCCATCTCATGGTTCAAGATATAGTTGTGTTTTTCCTTTTATATAGAGGACATTTATATGAAATGGAAATACTGACAATAAAACAAAACTAAATAACAATTATAAAACAATATATTTGAATTAATTATATATTGTTAATAGTCATTGTAACCAGTAGCGTATGCTTGCCCCCCCCCCCCCCCCACCAATTTTCAAGGCTTTTTAATGTTATGCGTATTTTTCATTTAAAATAACTCTGACATAAGCAATTGTTAAACATTCCTCCCCCCCCCCCTCTCCACTTTTTAAAGTCAGGATAAGTCACTGATTGTAACGATTTGGGACACTTTTAATTTTGTTTCCACTTTCTTGATTTGAAAACAAACGAAATTAGTAAACAAGTACAACAGCGCCATCTACTAGATATGAAAGGAAACTAGCTCATTATCATAAGACGTCGAATATGTGTGCCCGTGTGGACAAAGCGCACTTCAAACACAATTCTGAGAATCGACATCTTTGACAAACATTCAGTGACCGTCTGTACACACCTTAGGCTCACGAGCGCTTAGACCCTGCAAAGTCACTCCCGCCAGATTATCACGTGATACATACGTCAGGCGCGAACTTCAGCAGACTAGCAGACTCAGCTCTTCCGATTTTTTCTTTTTGTCTTTTTGTGTGACGCCCGTAGATATGTGGCCGCGGTGAATGAATAGAGTTCTTTGTTTTCTTCATGAGGAAATGTACAGTTCAATTAGTTTGTACGTGATTTTGATATTGAAAATACACACACACACACACACATATATATATATATATATATATATATATATATATATATATATATATATATATGTCAGAAATATTTATAACGTCAAACATTAATGTAAAAAATATTTATAATATATATATAATGTCAAAAATATATATATATCATAAAATATATATGTCAAAAATGTTGTACGATCAAAAACATAGTGTGGTAATTGCAGGACGGAGTCGACCTTGATTGAAAGAAGTAGGATTAAAGAATGCTAAAAATACTTTTTCCTGCGGTGGTCAAACTAAAGTATGAAACGTAAAAAATTGACTAGCTTGATGCTTACATTTGTGACCTTTAAATTTCCAAGGGAGGGTAAATGCCCTCTTGCGCTCCCCTATGGACGCCCATGGCAAAGCGCAAATATAATTTTTCTAGGGGTGCAAACTATATGATTATACCTACAATATTGACTAACTTGAAATCTACATTTGTGATCTTAAATGTCCTAGGGAAGAACAAGTGCACCCCTTGCCCTCTCCTATGGGCGCCCATAGAGCTTTTTTTCATGGTGACAAACTGAAGGTTGAGGCATTCAACATCGATTAGCTAACAAATATAATGAGTCATCTATGAGAGGGCAAGTGTTCTACTTGCCCTCCACTATGGGCGCCCATGTAACATTTTGCAATAGGGCAAAATCAAGGATGAGGAATTCAATATCTACTAGCTTGAAGACTACATTTGCAACATTAAACGTCCACAGTAAGGCAAGTTTTCCCTTGCATTCCCTTATGGGCGCCCATGGCAAGGACACTCGTAGAATTAATTCCATCGATGACAATTTCAAGGATGAGGCGTTTCATATCGACTTGCTTGTAATCTACATTTGTAGCCTTAAGCGTACACAGTAGGGCAAGTTTCACATTTCTTTTCCTTATGGGCGCTCATGGCAAGGACACCCATAGAACTAATTTTATCGGCGACAAACTCAAGGATGAGGCGTTCCACCATCGACTAAATTGAGACTTGCATGTCTAACCTTGAACGTCTATGGGACGGCAAGTGTCATCCTTTCCTTTCACTATGGGCGCCCATGTAACATTCTCCAGGAGAGAACTCAAGGACGACGCATTCAATATCGACTGGCTGGTAACCTACATTTGTAACCTTGAATATCCTGTTGGGATTAAGTGCTCCCTTGCCGTGCTCTATGGGCTCCCTGCTTATACTATTGTCCTCAGGACAGAACCTAACGGAGCCAAATTTCGATTTCCTCATGGACGGTAAACAGTCTTTCCAGACCCTCCAAATGTATCTGTCACATATTGAAACATTGCACACTTGCCATGGGCGCCCATAGGGGATGTTGAAAGTCACGAATATCAAACTAATGAATACTGTAAGTCTCGTCTTTGAGATTGTCCCCGCTGGAAAAAGTTCTATTGACGTCCTTGCCATGGGCGTCCATAGACGTAAGGGAGCATCCATACGTAAGGGAGACGTAAGGGGCATCCATAGATGTAAGGGAGCACTTGTCTTCCCGTAAACATTCAAGGTCACAAATGTAGGTGTCAAACTAGCAGATATTGTACGTCTCATCTTTGAGTACGCTCTTCTTAGAAAAAGCGCTATGGCGACATCCTCGCCATGGGAGCCCATAAAAATTTTGAAAGCCACAAATGTCGGTATCAAGCTAATCGATATTGTACGTCTTGTCCTTGAGTTTGCTCCAGCTTTAATAAATTCTATGGTCACATTTGCCATGGGCGCCCATAGGGGAGAGCAAGGGGGCGCTTGCTCTCCCTTGGACGTTCAAGGTCCCAAAGTAAGTATCAAGCTAGTCGATATTATAAGTCTCATCCTTGAGTTTGAGTTTTCCCCTTTAAAAAAATTATATGTGTGCCCTTGCCATGGGCGCCCATAGAGGAGCGGGAGGGCACTTGCTCTCCCGTGGACGGTCAAGGTCGCAAATGCAGATATCAAGCTAGTACATCATTATGTTTCATTCTTGAGTTTGGCCATCCCGGGAAAAAGTTTTATATTCGCCCTTGAATCCTACTCTTTTGAAACAAGGTTGACCCCTTTCTGCAGTTACAACACTATATTTTGAGCGTACTATATTTTTGACACACACACACACCCTCTCTCTTATTCGTGCTCTAATCACGTTAATTATAAAATGTTATACCTAATTCTGATATTTTTTTTCAGAATGCATCTACATATAGAATTTCATGGCTATACGTACTCTCTCTCTCTCTCTTTTGTAAGATCTCTAATTTTGAATAATCTGTGTTTTAATCACATTGATTTCAAAATATTCTACCATTCTGTAGGAAATTAGAAACAGTTAATTAAAACACGAATAATTTGAAATTAGATATTTTAAGAAAGAGAGTACGTACAGCCATGAAATTCTATATGCATATGCATCCTGTAAAAAAATGGAATTAGGTAGAAGATTTTGTAATTAACGTGATTAGAACTCGGATGAGAGAAATAATGTCAAAATATACTGTTGTAATTGCAGGAGGGGGTCAGCCTTGTTCAAAAGGAGTGGGATTCAAGGGCGTTCATAAAACTTTTCCTGGAATGTCCAAATTCAAGGATGAGAGGTAAATATATCTAGTATCTTGATACCTACATTTGAGACCTTGAACGTCCACGGGAAGACAAGTGCCCCTCGCGCTCCCCTATGGGCGCTCATGGCAAGAGCACCTATAGAACTTTTTCAGGGGGTAAACTGAAGGATGAGACGTACAATATCGACTAGCTTGATACCTACCTTTGAACATCCACGAGATGGTAAGTTCCCCCTCACGCTCTCCTATGGGCGCCCATAGGGGACAATAACATTTGTCAATATTTATACAATAATATTAACAATACTCGAATATAGATATCAATACTGTATGTCGATATAATCAATACTGTACTTCACATCCTTATGTTTATCCCGCTGGTAAAAGTTCTATTGGCGTTCTCACCATGGGCGCCCGTAGGGGAGCGCAAGGGGTCAATTGCCCTACTGTGAACGTTCAAGGTCACAAATGTAGGTAGCAAATTAGTATGCATTGTACTACTTATCTTTCAGTATAGCCTCCTTGAAAAATTTCTATTGACGCCTTTGCCATGGGCGCCCATACGAGATGCTGATAATAAGGTGTTGCCCACAAGGTGTCAAACTAATCGATATTGTCGCCCTTGAATGTGCCCCCGCTGGAATAAGTTCTATAAACGCTCTTGGTATGGGCGCCCATAGGGGGTCTTGAGGGGGAACTTGCTATCCCGTCGACGTTCATGTTCACAGATGTAGATATCAAGCAAGGCGATGCATGTCTCACCCTTCAGTTTTCCGCCTGTAAAAGTTATATGGGTGCTCTTGCTATGAGCGCCCATAGCAAAGGTGGCCATAGAACTTATTAAAACGGGATGAACTCAAGAACGAAATGTACAATATCGATTACCTTGATGCCTACGTTTGTGGCTTTTAAAATTTGTATGGGCTCCCATGGCAAGGACGTCCATAGAGTTTCTTCCAAGAGCATAACAACGATGAGACGCACGATATATACTAGCTTGACACCAACATTTGGGACTTTGATGCTCACGGGAAGTCAAGTGCTTCCTTATGATCCCCTATGGGCGCCCCTGGTAAGAAAGTCAATAGAACTTTTTCCAGCGGGGACAATCTCAAGGATGAGACGTACAGTAAGTATTCATTAGTTTGATATTCGTGACGTTCAACATCCCTTTGGGCGCCCATGGCAAGTGTTGTTGTTGAGACCCAAACTGTCCGATCTACCAGAAAGATGTAAGGTATCTGTTTGGACGACCGAGCAGTGCCACCCAATTTAATCCGGAACCCAGGTGGAGGCATCCACAGGGACCATACCATCCTTCCCCTATCACCAACCTCTCGGAAGGATTTACAGACTCACATGCTTAACGTGATCGTACTCCACATGAACACGGCAGCAGTCTTGGCAGTGGCAGCAATCGAACCCGGGCCTACTGAGTGCAATCAATTCCCGCTCGCTAACCACTGAGCTGTCGTGCCCCACTCCGTGGCAAGTGTGCAATGTTTCAGCTTTTTATGTCACACAGTCTTTTGGAGGGTCTGGAAAGACTGTTTACTACCCCTGAGGAAATCGAAACTTTGGCTCCGTTAGGTTTTGCCCTGAGGGCAATAAGCTGGGATCTCATGCGGTAGGAGCCCATAGAGGACTGCAAGGAATCACTTAAGCTGAACTGGATATTCAAGGTTACAAATGTAGGTTACATGCTTGCGACATTGAACGCTTCATCCTTTGGAAAATGTTACATGGGCGCCCATAGTGGAGGGAAAGGATAACACTTGCCTTTCCATAGACGTTCAAGGTTAGACATGTAAGTCTCAATCTAGTCGATATTGAACGCCTCATCCTTGAGTTTATCGCCGATGAAATTAGTTCTACGGGTGTCCTTGCTATGGGCGCTCATAAGAGAACGCTTGATATGGAACTTATCATACCGTGTACATTTAAAGATATAAATGTAAATTACAAGCAAGTCAATATGGGACGCCTCATCCTTGAGTTTGTCACCCCTGGAATTAGTTCTATGCGCGTTCTTGCCATGAGCTCCCATAGCAATTCCGGCGCGCTAACCACTGGGCTGTCGCGCCCAATCCCATGGCAAGTGTGCAATGTTTCAACATCTTATATCACAGATACTTTTGGAGGGTCTGGAAAGACTGTTTACTACCCCCGGGGAAATTGAAACTTCGGCTCCGTTAGGTTCTGTCCTGAGGGCAATAGCATTAAGCAGGGAGCTCATGCAATGGGAGCTCGTAGAGGACTGCCATGGGCGCCCATAGGGGAGTGTAAGAGGTTCGTTTACCCTGCCCTGGACGTTTAAAGTCACAAATGTGAACATTAAGCATGTCAATTTTTTCCGTCTCATACTTTAGTTTGACCACAAGGTCGACTCCCTCCTACAATTACCACACTACGTTCTTGATAGTGCAATATTTTTGACATTCTCTCATCTAATAAAAGCAGAAGTAACTCGTAATACTAGTAGTTTGATAACCTTGAAAATACTTTAAATAGAAAATAAATAAATAATATAATAGAAAAAAGTAATAAAAATTATTAATAATTAAACAAAATTTAAATTATATATATATATATATATATATATATATATATATATATATATATATATATATGTGTGTGTGTGTTTTCAATATCAAAATCGCGCATAGACTAATTGAACTGTAAATTTCCGCATGCAGAAAACAAAGACTTCTCATCATTCAACTGCCGGCACAAGGTCATGAAATTCGCGCCTGACGTAGTTATCACGTGGTGCATTTCCCGGGAGTGACTTTGCAGGGTATAAGCGCTAGTGTAAGGCTCCTATATATACAAAAGGAAAGATAGCATGACATAAGAGTGACAGTGCAGAAAAATAGATAGAATAAAAGTGAAGTAATGTTTGGAGGGCAAGTCACAATAATAAGCCGCGTAACCGCCCATACTCAATTTGAATATCTTGTATCAATATATATATATATATATATATATATATACCAGGGTTTCAATATGTGCGTAAGTGACTATACAAGTATAGAGCTTTTTCACCTGACGTCACATCGCCAGGCTACCACCTAGCAGCCGTTGCTGGTAGTCATATATTGCATGCTTTGCGTTTGAGTCAATTGTAGATATACTGGCGTGTATAGTGTTACAAAATTTTATATTTGTCATTATGCCTACCGCTTGTGGTGTTTTCAAATGCGGAAATCGTTCTGATCGAGACAGCAAATCTTTTTTTAGACTCCCTGCTGTATTAATTAGAGGAAATGAGTCAAAAAGACGTCTTAGTGAAGAGCGCCGGGATACGTTTTGGTGCGAATTTTTTTAAAAGTCCTTTTATTAAAACTGTATCCAGCCGATATCATATATAATCATAATTTCTTTAAGATAAAGTAATTGAATTTGATAATGGCGATTTGTGCCGTAATTAATTGTATCATTTTTTTCATTCCCTCGAATAATTGAAAATAAAGGGAATAAAATCAAGAAGCAAAGAATGGCTTTTAAGAATCAACAGAGAAGATTGGAATACTGAAAATTTGAAGCACAGGAAAGTTTGCAGTGAACCCCCCCCCCCCCACTTTTCAAGACTTTTTAATGTTATGCGTATTTTTCATTTAAAATAACCCTGGCATAAGCAAATGTTAATCAGTTGCCCCCACACACACACACACTTTTCAAGACTTTTTAATGTTATGCGTATTTTTCATTTAAAATAACCCTGGCATAAGCAAATGTTAATCAGTTTCCCCCCCCCCCCACACACACACACACACTTTTCAAGACTTTTTAATGCTATGCGTATTTTTCATTTAAAATAACCCTGGCACAAGCAAATGTTAAACAGTTTCCGCCCCCCCCCCACCTTTTGGAGTCAGGATAAGCCACTGGTGAGCATTTTATGCATGGTGAGTACATTATATGGCACAGTATGCTTTTCAATTTAAGTTTAATAAATCTTTAAAAAAAGCGTAAACTTTTCTAATTATATAATTTGATTATACAATTTATTATAAATGTTATATTTTTACAGTAAATGTATAAAATATGAAAAAATACAATATCAATCTAAAAAGGGCGCGGTAGCCCTGTGGTTAGCGCGCGGAGGTTGCACTCGGTAGTCCCGGGTTCGATTCCCGCCGCTGCCCAAACTGCCGCCGTGTTCACACGGAGTACGATCAAGTTAAACATGTGGGTCCGTAAGTCCTTCCGAGAGGTTGGTGGTAGGGGAAGGAGTGTACGGTCCCTGTGGATGCCTCCCCCACTGGGTTCCGGTCTAAATTGGGTGGCACTTCCCGACCGTCCAAACAGTTACCTTACACCTTTCTGGTAGGTCGGACGGTCTGGGTTTCAACAACAACAACAACATTAGATTTCGCAGCGTAGCCCCAAATTGGGGAGGCATAGAGAATGATGGGGCGGATAACAGATTTGTAAAGTTGGATTTTGTTTTCAATGCTGACATCATTCCAGTACAGGAGGGAGCTCAGTTCTGCTTTTACAAAGTTTATTTTATCTTTGAGTTTTGCAATGTGGGGTTTCCATGTTAGTTTGCTGTCAAAAGTGACACCAAGATTTTTACATGTCCTCTCAAAGCAATCTGGCTGATTCTTAATTATGATTGGTTGGGGCGGAAAACGTTGATGTGAGAAAAATACAGTTTGATATTTATTAGGGTTTATTTTGATGCGGTATTTCTCTAACCAGGGTTTGAGAGTGTCCATGCGATGTTGTAAGTATCGGTGTAGGTAGTTGGTGTTGTGGTGTGTGGCAAGAATGGCAGTGTCGTCCGCATACAAAGTATAGTGTTGTTAGTTCTAGGGATGTCGTTTATGTAAATGTTAAAAGGAATGGGACCAAGTTTACTGCCCTGAGGGACTCCAGACAGGATATGTTTGGTGTGTGAGTATGTCTGGTTCAGACGGACATGAAAGGTTCTGTCGCTGAGGTAGGAGTATAAAATATGGGTAAGAGAGTGTGGCAGACGAAGCTGAATGAGTTTGTATACAAGTCCGATGAACCACACCCTATCGAAGGCCTTAGCGACGTCAATAAGTATACCTCCAACTGCTGACCGGTTTTGGAGTCCATCAGAGATGTACTCCACCACGCGGAGCAGTTGGTGTGTTGTAGAGTGAAGCTGTCTAAAACCAAATTGCTCAGGGATGAGAATGTTGCTATTAGCAAGGAAATTGTTGATTTGGATGGCGATGAAATGTTCAGCCAGTTTGTCAAGAGAGGACAGCAGACTAATAGGGCGATAACTTTTGGGGAGTTTAAATTTTCATTTGGTTTAAGGATTGGAACAATGGCGGCGTGCTTCCAGTCGCGGGGGAAGTAATTGAGATCGAAAATGGAATTGATTAAAACAGTGATGTAAAAGATTATATTAATAGTGCAGGATTTAAGAGCTTTGTTTGAAATATTGTCAGGGTCGGGGCTTTTCTTGTTTTTGAGAGTGTTGATGTAGTTAACTATGTCAGTGGGGAAAATATGGGGAAGGGGGGAAGTATTTGGAACACTAAGGAACTGCTTCCCGGTATCCTCGGCTTCCCCCGTGAAATTTGGGCAGAAAATATCTTCGTGTGGTGTGAATTATTTTTCATATACATCAGCGAGTAGATTAGCTTTGTCTTGTTCTGTGTAAGCAGTGGTATTATTGTGAGTGAGTAAGAGAATATTTTTGTGCTTTTTACGAATACGTTTTAAGAAGTCCCAAAGTGAATTATCAGTAGGGGAGAGAGATTCGACGTATTGCATCCATTTGGCTTGTTTATAGTTAGAAATTAAAAGTTTTATTTGTGCCGTCAGGTGATTGTATCTAGTTCTGTGGGCAGGATTTCTTGTGTGTCGCCAGTGTTGGCGAGCGCGGTTTCTGAGTTTAATTTGGCTAGTGATAGAATATGGGTGTTTTTGGTAGAGTTGTGGAATGTAGGTTGAGGTGCTGTCGGAGAGTGCTGAGCTAAATGTTTGGGTTAGTGTTTTGATCGCCCTGTCAACATCTTCGGTGGAAGTGATGGTTGGGAAGAGGATGTGGGACTCGTTTAGAAGTTTAACAAAATTTTTCCAGTTAACTTTAGTAGGGAGAGAAGGGGTGGGAAGAGGGGCATTTAGTTGCAGCGTTAATAAGATTGGTAGATGGTCCGAGGTAAAAAGATTAGGTGCATTTGCAGAGGCTGGGAAGGGACAATTTTTTAATAATGCAAAATCAATGGTGGTAGGATTGGTGTGATTGCTATGTCTGGTGGGGAGGGGGGGATTTAATGTCTAAATTATTATCAATACAAAAGTTGTTAAGTTCTCATCCTATCCGGCTAGTCCTGCGTGCATTCCATCTAGGATGGTGCGCATTGAAGTCACCTGCTAAGATAGGGGATGGGGGTTTAAGTATGAGGTCAAGATCGTTATAAAGGGGGTCGGGAGAGTTAATTCTGTTGTAAATGGAACCAATTATGAGTTTTTGCTGCCTAGGAAGTAGGATTTCCACCAATGTGTTTTCAAGACGATGCGTGTTTGAACTCTTACCTTTCCAATTACGAGGCATAATCCTGAGATCTTGACTGTGTATACATCTTTCACCCAGCAACAAGCAAACTGATTAAAAGCTTCTAGACTTTTATATGCCTTAAATTCGTCGGACGTATATGCACTTTTCCCGAAAACTAAGTAGTTCACCATATCGAAATAACTAAGTTTTGGAAAATCTGATGCACATGTTGTAAATCCACTTTTACACATTGAATAAAGATCTATTGGTGCAATTTTTGGTAAATATCGAGCTTTTGCTCGATTATCCATATCCTGAAGATATTTAGATGTCATAATTATTACTTAAAGTTTAAATTAATATTTTTGAAGCAACGTACAACGTGTATAGCAATGGCCTATCTATGAGTTGTTTGACTACCAGCAAGCGTTGCTAAGGCTCGTTACTAAGAGAGTGCCACGTGCTTGAAACAGCTCTATTAAAGGTTACTCTAACTATATGACCGGAATACATGAAGTCACTCATGTGTTTGTGATCGGTCCATATTGTTTCGCATCGCCACCTATCGCATTTTGACGTAAACTGACGTGGTAAACAACTTTAATCTAATCGAATTAATGCAAACAGGGTTGTAAGCATGCCAGCTTATTTATTTTATTTATATTCTAAAATAGCTATTTCGCGAGCTTACTTTATCACTATTACATTTATAATTTATAAAATCCTGATCCAAGAATTACAACAATGTGTTTAATGAGGATGATAATTTCTCCTAATATTGGATCGTCGTAGTAAGTTCAACCATCGTCCCACCCCTAACTGCACTTTCATATGTGATTATATATGTATATATATATATGCTATTGAAATTACATATTTATTCTTCTTCATGCTATTATTTGGGAATATCATTTGTATTTTTAATTCAAAACTGTGTCATTTGGTGCTATCAACTTCTTTTCATATCTGGCTTAAACGTTTATTTCCTGGTAAACAAATCTATTGTTGAGGATATATTTAAAAACCACATGACGTGATGTTTGTGGGATTGACGTTGTTTATTTAGATCCCTTGATTTATCGTAGTTAATGTATTTTATCATTGTGTTGCTATTAATATCAATAAAATAAGAATTTGTACACTAAATTTGAGTTCTATATTTTATCTATTAATTAAGGTGGAAAATACATGCTTTTAATAAAATTTTCCTTTTACTGCAGTATATTTTATTACGGTTCTTAAATTATTGAAAGTGACAAGTTTTGAGTTAAATATGTATTAAAATAGTTCAGATGCTATTCAATAAAATAAGAATTTGTACACTAAATTTGAGTTCCATATTTTATCTATTAATTAAGGTAAGAAATACATTCTTTTAATAAATTTTTTCATTTTACTGCAGTACATTTTATTACGGTTTTTAAATTATTGAAAGTTACAAGTTTTGAGTTAAATATGTTGAAGGCCTTTGAGTTAAATATGTATTAAAATAGTTCAGATGCTATTGAATATGACCTGTTCCTATATATATATATATATATATATATATATTTAGCTCATGCAGCTTTTAGAATGGAAATCAATCCCTAGATATTGAATAAAAAATAAACTGTACAGTTTCTATTGATTTCTATAATATCTAACAGTGGACTAAGCAATAATTCTTTCAGGCCTTTTTGTTTAGTGTGTGTGTAAGAGAGCGGGAGGATATCTATTATGGGAGCTATTACATTTTATAATAGCAATTACATTTGGTTCGGCAACGGAATGTCTACTGGTTTGTGGGTGAAGGCAAATGGACGTTTTCCCATGGTGAAGGATTTGCTTCCCCTGAATATGGTTGAAAGAAAAACTGGAATTAAGAGATTCTAAAGCAGGGTGTGTCAAACTCAGTTTTATAAAGTGCCTATTTTTCTTTCAAAGAATATCAGCAGGCCGGGAGTGAATTTAACACTAAGTTTATATAAAAAAATATCTTATTTAAATTTAAAGTATTTATCAAAATTAAAATGGCATCAAGTCATAACAGCGCACTGTGTCCAAGATGCGGAAGGCCAGAAAGTATACTAAGCCAGAAAGCCTTCTTTCAAATCAGACGCCAAACGTTGTTTTATCGCCAGCGTGATAGGCGAAGGAGCGCTCCTCTCTCAAGGTTACTATAGCAGCCACATCAAGAGAAAGGACTCTCGCAATTTGGTTTATTTTTTCATTATATGACTTACAATTTAGCAATATAGACACACGTTTTAAATGGATTATCTCTTAGATTGGAATTAAATTAATTCAATATTGATTAGATTAAAAAAGCCGATATATAACTTACAATTAAGCAATATAGACACTTTTTAAATGCATTATCTCTTAGATTAGAATTAAATTAATTCAGTATTGGCTCAAATAAAGAATCATTTTAATATTTTTTAATGTTATTGTATACAGGAAGTTCACGGATAATCATGACATTTAGACGAAAAAATACACTTAAAAACATCATGAACACATTTCGAACATTTTGGGAAATATTTCCATCAGTGTGTGTGTATCTGTGGGGTGTGAATGCACGTATCACTACGGCAATTTATATGTAGATGCATTCTATAGAAAATTAGAAACAGGTAGAATATTTTGTAATAAATGGGATTAAAACATTATTCGAAATTAGAGGTTTTAAATTAGAGAGAGTACGTACAGCCACGAAATTCTATATGTAGCTGCATTCTGAAAAAATTAAAATTAGGTAGATCATCATGTAATTAAGGTGATTAGAATACGGGTGAAAGGGAGGGAGGGAGACACACAGAGAGAGAAAGAGTGTGTGTGTGTGTGTCAAAATATAGTACGATCAAAATATAATGTGGTAACTGGGTACAAAAAAATCTGAATGAATGATGCAGAGCGTCAAATACTTCGGATTTGATTAATTTAATGCATTAAAGACTTCGCATTTACTCTCAAGTTATAACTGAATAATGCGTTAAAGTTATAGCTGTAAGGCAATGGATTGATTTTTACTTTCATATATATAGCCGAAAATTTGAATTCCAGTTTTTGTCAGGAGAGCACGTTTCAAGCAACCTTGACCACGAATCAGACGTTTTTAAAGTCATGCATGTATGTGTTTGACGTGTGTGCGTGCGAGTGTGTGTGTGTGCATGCGAGTGTGTGTGCATATGTGAGTGTACATGTGTGAGTGCGTGAGTGTGCATGTGTGAGCGCGTGAGTGAGTGAATGTGCATGTGTGAGCGTGTGTGTGTGTCAGTGAATCTGTGGAGACGATATCTCACGAACGAATAAAGCGATTCGAACGAAATTTGGTACAAAATTACAATTAGGGAAATCCGGAAACCTGTTGCTTAATGTTAGAACATGTATTAGCAAAATAAGATTTCTTTTAGCAAAATGCTAAAAAAAACTAACATAGTTTAAACCTTTATTTGAAACTTGCATCTCCTTCAAGGAAAAAATAACAATTTATAGTTTGTGATTATGAAGACTTCCTGACTTGTATATATATATATATATATATATTATATATATATATGTATATGTATATATTATATATATATATAACATAAGTTTATAGATAAAATCTATCTTGTGTTTCAGAAACAAGCATTTTTGTGTTCATTTCGAAGGGATATATGGACTTGACAAGAATTTTTTCGAAATTAACTTATCTTAAGCCTAAAGCTCTTCCACGTGCAAGCTATTTTGCTTGATTTTTTTTATTCCTATTTTCATTCCTCACCTTTGAAATTTGTTGATTGTCTTTGTCTTTATGATCTGCATTACACTTTATAATTTCCTCTTTATGTTTGAATTTCTTTTATTTCTTTGTATTTTGTAGAAAATTTTGGAATTGTGTATTATGAGTTACTACTTACATTCTAACATTGGATTTACAATTTTATATTTTTATATATATATATATATATATATATATATATATATATATATATATATATATATATATATATTATATATATATATATATATATTATATATATATATATATATATATATATATATATATATATATATATATATATATATATATATATATATATATATATTATATATTTATATATATATATATATATATATATATATATATATATATATATATATATATATATATTATATATATATATATATATATATATATATTATATATTTATATATTATATATATATTATATATATACATACATTTATATATATATATATAATATATATATTATATATTTATATATTATATATATATTATATATATACATACATTTATATATATATATATATATATATATATATCTTTATATTTCACAAAAAAAAAATCCATAAATATCAAATTAGTGAGATTTTACATTCTACGGCATAAATATACCTTTAAATCGGTATACAACAATTAAAGTTTATTTAGTCCTTCAGATCTATAATTGTTATATTAGATCCATTTCTGTGACTGATAAAACTGAGTATAAATGTATATTGTTCACAACCCACTTAAAACTGTAAGTCACAGACAATTTATATCATGTGTGTACAAAAAACTGTAAATAATTTTTACAGTTTTTACTGTAAATAATTTTGAAATGCAGATTTTGGTGGGAAAATTTTGCAATTTGCCATTGTTTTTAACGATTTTTTTTAAACATCTATTTCGTAGGATTTAGATGTTTAAAAAGATATAGTGGCTAATATGGATGCAGCATAAAATTACGGAGGAGGTAGGGTTCATGAAAGATTTCCATTTCTTGTTCGGAAGAGAGATGTCACTTCCTATACAAATAATTTATATTTTCATTTCAACATCTGTTTTTCAGACTTTGCTTTAGGTGCAGCTTAGATGAAAACTGATATAGATTAAACATTGAATTCCGGAGGGATTGGTAGGATTCACTAAGGATTTCCTGGTCTGAATATGTAACTTCTGGTTTTTCCAATAATTCATATGACTGCATGAAATAAGTGTGCTAAAAAGTATAGAAATACTTAATAGTTATTTCGATATTGAAGTATACACATCACTTTCCATTGCATAAAGGCTTTTTCATATTTTTTTAATTTTTTGTATTAAAAATTTCAATTTTGCCAAACTTAGACGTAAAAATAATTGTAAAATATATTACTAATTTGAATGAAAGATTACACATACATAAGTTGCTGGGGGCGCGGTAGCCCATTGGTTAGCGCGCTGGAGTTGCACTCGGTAGGCCCGGGTTCGATTCCAGCCGCTGCCAAAACTGCCGCCGTGTTCATGCGGAGTACGATCACGTTAAACATGTGGGTCCGAAAGTCCTTCCGAGAGGTTGGTGGTAGGGGAAGGAGGGTACGGTCCCTGTGGATGCCTCCCTCACTGGGTTCCGGTCTAAAATTGGGTGGCACTTCCCGACCGTCCAAACAGTTACCTTACACCTTTCTGGTAGGTCGGACGGTCTGGGTTTCAACAATCAACAACATACATAAGTTGCTGGAAATGTAATTGGCCAGGGAATTTTTAAATGCAAAGTGCAATTAATTTTGATATTTGTTTACCATATTTAAATTAGGAAATATTTTTATTTATTTTCCAATAACATTTAAAATTCTTCAATTTAATAATAAAATATTTAAAATTAAAATAATTTAGAAGTATAAAAGCATTAAAACTTTACTCGTTTTTAAATTTTTAAGAAAATTTACTTGAAACTATCACGTCGTAGAACCCCAAGGGTTCTGCAGAACAAACACATCTTGAAAAATGCTGCATTATCCTGCGTGTGTCGAAAAAGCAACATTGCTCCCACAAACTGAAAAATGTTAAGCAAATTTCCTTAAAATGTTACAAATTTTGCATTTTTAAAATGACAAATATTTTATTATTTACTCCTTTCAAATAATCTTCAAATTTCGTTATGGATTCTTGTACTATATAAGAAGTGAATATTATACGGATTCTGCACATATATTTTCTACGAAATCTTACAATCATTTTATTCAAATAATAAATTATATGTATGTGTGTCTGACATTTCTTTAACTAAGCTAGCTAGATAAAGCTTTATCTCCTCAGCTTAATTATCTCCAAAAAATTTAAAGCTTTGCTTTATCTCCTCAATATTAAATTTGTCAGAAATGCCATTTCAGGTTACTCTTGAAAGGTGGGGTGAGATGCAGTATAATAAAGATCTCTATGTTGTCCTTTGTTGAATAAACAGAGGGGAATTTTATTGTCTGTGTAGTACCCTAGTGTGTTGGTCATTTCTAACATTTTTAATAGAAGGACAAAGGCCTTGTAATCCCCACATCTGAGACCATAATAATAACTTGAACCACCTGCAGATTTATCACTGCGGGTGTCTGGTTAGGGTATATAATGCCGCTTTTTTTCTCAATTGCCATCTAGTCTTCTTTCAGGGATTGTAATTTAGTCAAAGAGAAAAGGAAGATTGATTGTGAACAATAGAATTGTTGGGTATTAAATTTGATGACCAGGTTGAAGAATCTAGTCACCAAATTAAAATTTCTAGTCACAAATTACGACTAACGACTGTTAATTTCAAACATTGCCTAGAACATTTCTGCACATTTAATTTTTACGTGCACAAAATTATTTTAAGAATATGAAAACTTTTTTCTGTTTTCAAACATTCCGTTATCCTTTTCTCTTTTTCTTTATTGATGATGATTTTTGGCATTATCACAAAATGATATATCATAATATACAGGGTGTCCCAAAAAGATTGAAACACGCTTTAATTCTTTACCTGTTGGAGATAAGTGGGCAATGTAAATTGCAAAAATGTTGAAAGTAAGGTAGAAAATGAGACTACGTTAATGAAATAGTCCTTCCATTCATTTTCAAAAAGTTTTGCTTTTTAAATTTTTATATGACCCCCTTAGACAAATTTGGTCAATCAGAAAATTTTTATTTTCAGTGCAACAAGATCTTTAAAAAAACCCGCATATCTGTATCTTTAAAATCAAC
The DNA here is from genome assembly GCA_951213105.1 of Amaurobius ferox. NCBI lineage: Eukaryota > Metazoa > Arthropoda > Arachnida > Araneae > Amaurobiidae > Amaurobius > Amaurobius ferox. The sequence goes on along the minus strand of OX578139.1, from coordinate 167,005,778 downwards.
TGAATTATGATAAAGGAAAAAATCTGACTTATGCCACTTTTCTGTACCATATGAAAGGCTGTTTCATCAGTGAAAATAGGGATCATAAACAAATTGACGATGGAAATCGTTTAGATCAAATATACGTTAATATGTGTCTAAATAAAGCATTACACAGACAGAGATCATATAAAGCAGTGGTACTCACTACGCGGTTGGGTATCCTATGTATTATTATCCAGTTTTATCTTTTTTGTGATATGTCACAAATTTACATTTCTAATTTGATATATGGTCCCAATTCACACTGTTCAATTTTCAATTAAATATAAACCAAATTTGTCTAAGGGGATCGTATAAAAATTTAAAAGGTGTAACTTTTTGAAAATTAATGGGAGAACTATTTCATTAACATAGTCTTATCTCCTACCTTACTGTCAACATTTTTGCAATTTACATTGCCCACTTATCTCCAACAGGTAAAGAATTAAAGCGCATTTCAATTTTTTTGGGACACCCAGTATAACAGGAACTTAGCTGAAAGCCAACCTCCTGGGCCATTTTTTGGACTATGTGCCTGATATATGATCTTATGTTCTAGGTATAGCACCTCCAGTTGTGAAAGACTGGCTCCGCCAATTTAAGATATCTACATATAAAACCCATTTAAATACTTACCAAACAATCTATTACTATGGAAAAGGAAAACTGTGCATATAAGCAAAATTACATATTAATTCGCAAAAAATAATGAATAAAAATAATTTATAAAAAACCAGATATATTATAGATAAATGTAACACATATATACAAACATTACTAATAAGTAATAAAGCTAAAATTAAAACAATATCGAAATAAAATTGAATCATATTTCTGTCATCTACTATTATGGAAAAGAAAAGTTAGACAGTAAGCATTATGACTTCCCAATTTGTAAAAAATAGAAAACTACATTAATGGGGAGAACAGAACTAATACAGTGCAGATTATTCAGTCATCAAGCAATGAAAAATAATCAAAAATCAATGGCATGATTACGAAAATAGAAAAACTTAAAAAACGAAGCAATAAAGCCTTATATGTGGAAAAGCCCTAGGCTTAAAAATGGAGATCATTATGATAGACTATTCTTCAGAGCACAGCATCTAACCATAATGACCAAGAAAGCAAGCTTGTTTCTGAAATTAGAGATAGATAATGTCTATATAAACTCCAATTGCTGGCTAACCAGTAGCTCTGGAACCCCTGGGTACAACTTGCATCCACAGATTTTTGAAATTCGATGTTGTTAATCTTTAAATTGTATTGGAATGAGATTTTCCCGAAAAAACTATTTAAGTAAAAATAACGTGAATGAACAATTCAAGCTCATAGTTGAATTATTTAGATTGAAGCAATTGCTTACATACCCTACCCCTTGTTTGACTTCGAACCCTGGTGTGTTGATCATTAGTACCTAGTAGAGATTGTTTTGGTTTGATCTCAAAAGGTCGGTGAAGTCAGTAGTTGGGTCATAAAAGGAAAGTTTGCTGTTGGAAAGTTTGCTTCCTCACTTTCCAACAAACTGTTTGTACAATGATAGTATTGTTTGGTTGACTATGGGTGCATTATCATAACTTGGATAATGCTACTTAAAATCAAAGTCCGTAGAATATCTTATATATAAGGTTGTCTCGTTCGGGGAAAAAGTTGTCCCGGGAAGGAAAGACGAGTGACGTCACTGCTAGACCCATTCTCTGACAGAAGCGAGGAAAACTATTGAGAAATGTTGATCAGAAACTATTTAAATATTTATCTAATAGTAACTGTGTGCAAGCAATATAGAATAAAATAAAACAGTACATGCATAGTAATGTGAAGTTTACGAAAATAAATTCGGTACATATGAAAAGAAATAACAAATTTTTTATGAGAGTGGAAGCTATTAAAATTTTAACATAAGGGAAATTTATACAAAGATTACTGAATGCTATGTTGAAAGATAATTGAATGAGCAAAGGTATGTATAAAAAATAGTGAATGATCATAGAAGAGCCAATAGTTGTTAGGTGTGTTATGTGAATCGGTTTGAGAAGGATATAAATATATATTTCTAATCTAAATGTGGCAAATCAGTCATCATTTAAATATTGACTGTATTTCGAAGTTTACAGGCATGAATAACGCAGTATAAATTAGAATAAATATTATTTCCAGGCAATGCAATGCATAGCTTTTGTCTAGTTCAAAAATTTTACATGTTTTAGAAAAAATATATCGTCTGGATTTGAGAGAAGGTCAGGAAACTTTCAAAATCATCTGAAGAAAAAACAGTAATTGATCTGAATTTGAAAACATTTTATCAAATTATTGCAATAATAATTATTAGTCACGTCAAATGGAGTTTGTTAAGAATTTTTTTGTTAGTAAATTTGTTAATAAAGTCATTTATATCTTGATTCGTCAAATTGAAGGGCTTCATCATGAGTAAGACGGAGTAGTTTCGATTCAGTAAAAATGGTTTTTGTTCAAGAAAGGGATATTCATAAGTTAAAAGAAACGTGTAATTTTATGGATAATTTTGTAAAAACAAAATAAATTTATAGTCGCATTAAAATAATACATTTACCCCTATTTAATTTAAAGCAAACGGTGAATGGAATCTTTTTAGTTTGAAGCTCCTTCCTCATAAATATTGGACAAATTTCAGAGAAAAAAAAATTCGTCTTCGCATAAAATGATAAAAATAGCCTATGTCTCTTTTAGCATAAAATTCTGGATGATACCCCCTCCCCCCCCTTTTATTTTCCATGATTTTCTGTCGCATTTTAAAGTGCCTATTGACTGAATTCTACGGTAATATCTGTACCATAAAAGAAATTAAATGAATTCACAAAGACTTCAAATAAACAAAATTAAACAGCAGATGTATATCATTAAATATATAGAAACAGGGTTTTCTCTAAGCATAAAAAATGAAAATATTAATTACGTGCATTGAGCATGCAATGATACAATCTAAATGTTTTCCCGGCCACACACTAATTACCGTAAGCTTTAGGGTTGGTCGTGTGGTCTGGGCCTTCCAATCTAAATATTTTAAAATCAAATCGATGACATTTTTCAGAAAATTATAAAGTTCAAATATTTTTTGTATAGGAACTATTAGGAACGGAATGGTACTCTTACTTTTACTCGACAGAATAAGTACCATAGCATTTATATGCAGGAAATTTTAAATCATCCAATTTTTAAAGAAATAGAAATTTAATTGCAAATTGATAAGGATAATATGGAGAGTTTTATAGAAATAAATCTTATTTTATTCTATTTTTACATATTTCTCATTAGTTATATCCTATTTCAAATCTTTAAGAGACAATACATACAGTAAAATGCACAGTCTCTATTTAATGAATTTGAACGGGATATTTCGTTTAAAATCTTTAATGTGTTGTAAAAGTAATTGTTAAAAAATACTATATTAAAATCCATATTCATGCAATATATTTGTGAGTAAAAATTTTAATAAAGATTATCAGTTTACACATGAAATATGTAAATTTTGTGTAAAAAAGAAGATGAATGTATTTGTTATACGAAATCACCCGGAAAATCATATCCTTGTCTTAGTATATAATTTGTCAAACTGCTGTTTTTGACTTCATCCGTTCATTACAGCAATTTAGTTCATTTTGAATTCAAATTTGAGTTCATTTGTCATATTTCAGTGTTAGCACAATATTTTAGGAAACATTTCATGTACCTCGTTGATGTTTAAAGCAAGGCATTTTTAAATAAAACTGTGCTGTTTTCCAATGTTTTTCAACGAAGCTCCGCTGGTCAACAGAACAGAAGGTCTAGCAATGACGTCACAGCTCGCTCAGAAATGTTACCAAGGGGGGAATAGCGAACGAGACAACCTGTTAATATTCTATTAACCTTGCTTAAAATAAGTTGTAACAAATTCTAGAGTATTAGTGCTAAAAGGACTTAAAATTACTAAATAAATTTGCTATGTATTCCTTGCACCCACTACAAAATTCTGTGCAAAAATCTTTTATTGTTGGGGGACATTTTATTTATACAAGGTATTACATTTCAGTAGGCTCAAGAACAATATTTATAGAAACAAAGTTCAAAATACATGTGTTAAATATTTGTATAACATAGAATAAACTGGCTTAGTTTGAAAAGTTCCTGAATTCTACATGGATTAAAACTTTTATTTTTGTTAATTTAGGGGAAGCGGTATCCCAAAAGAAAATAATCATACTGTTAAACCTTTGCATTCTATAATACATTAAAAAGTGTAAATGAGTTTTTGAGCATAAAATATCTAAAACCGAAGTTATGAAGCTTTTGACATCAGGCAAGAGTAAGCATATAATGTTAAGTAAAAGCACTATTCTCTAAACTGGAGCTTAATTTCATAAAAGATGTAATTTTTAAGCACTATAGATTGGTATATGGAATGGAGTTTTTACATACGTTATGTAAAAGAAATTATTCATAAAGCATGATCATTAAAATGTAAAAAAAATTGCTATTTTAAACTTTTAAAAATTTAAACATTTTATGGTGTTTATGTTAAAAACCATCTGAAGAGAATTGATAACTAATAAAGTTGTCTTAACAGAGCATGAAACTCTGGATTTTAAGAGTTCATCTTTTTTTGTCAATTTTCGCTAGTTGTATGTAATTTTTTTATTAAATATATTCTGTTACAAAAAAATATATGCACCCATAAAAAATTGAATTACAGCCATGAAACTCGGCATGCAAGTGCCGTTTTAAAAGTTATGCAAATAATCAAACTGTCAGGTCAAATGATGTTATAGGGTCCATGCAACTCATATGAGAATAACACATCCTGCAACATTTAAAACGACCAGTGTCCTCGCTCACGGCCAATTGGAACTGGATTTTCTGCTATAATATTGCGAGTTGTGTACAAAAATGCCTTTGAGGTGCACATGATGGCACTATGAACAATTGTCAGATTTAGAGGGTGGTCACATTATAGGCCTAAGGTAACTGGTTAGCTCAACAGATTAATCAGTCGCAATCTTGGTCAGAGCAATAGGGTAGTTGTTCATTGTTGGCAACAGTGCATCATAGAAGGCACATGTAACCATTGCAGAGAGTGTACAATTGACCTCTGGTCGCTGTGCTAGGCTTTCTTTGAGCCACCCACCTATAAGTCATAACTATTACAGAGGCTCAAGATGCTTTAGACAGAGAACTGTTTGAGACCGTAAAGTCCACACAATGTCCATATGCACATCCACACAATGGTATTGCTATCAGCCATTGCAATCTTCCATGCATCATGTATCAAGGAATGCTATTTGGAGATGACTGGCAGACATAGGATCAGGAGTCAATGTCAATTAAGGTTTCTACTATTGACCCCTCAACTTAGGCAGGATCGTTTGGATTTGTACCGAGCTCGGTCTGCCGGAACAATGTCAGTTGTTTTTAGTGACAAATTCTGCTTTTAAGTACTGATGACTGTGGAGGAGGACTTGCCAGCGTTGCGATCCCGTATTTGTTTTCGAGCACCACACCGCCATCATATGTGATGTAACAGTATCAGGAGCCATCTCGTGGGACAGCTGATCTACTTTAATTATGCTGCAAGCCAATCAGGCAGCACGATTATACGTCGACAATATTCTGCAGTCATTTGTTCTGCCTATGCTGTCAAGCCGATCAGGTTCCATTCAACCAACAAGACAATGCTCGATCACATACTGCACGACTTTCTCAGCAATGTCTTTAAGAATTTAACCCGGGAGGAAGCGTGCTGATTATAGGAACGAGGGGATGTGCATGGGGTGTTTTGCACCCCAACTAATTATATGACATCATTTCGATAAAAACATTTTAAAAACATCAGGTAGTACTGTTAATTAAATAAGGAGAAACATGTATCGCATAAATGATAAATATTTATTTAAAAAGAAACTGTATTAAAATGATACTTACATATCATTGTGTGCAAGAAATGCAGGTGTAGAAAGATTGTTCTTGGCATATACTTTTGTCACATTTTCTGCATGTTGTTTTGGTCTTTCTGTCTTTATTTCTGGGGCTAGAAGTCCAAGCACAAGATTTTTTAAAAAATGACTTCGTCTTCGAAATTCCAGAGGATGGTATTTCATGGACAAAAGTAAAATCCTGGAATTTATACAACAAACATTTAAAATTGAAAAAAATATAACCATAGGCCATCTATTAGCAACTCTAGCTCTGCTGTACGCTGCTGCCATCTCATCTACTACTTCCACAGCTCCTTTAGTCATATTGTAGAAACTTATGATTTCTGTTTTTTTTGCATCGCCTGTTTCTATATCTATTATCATTGTGCATCGTTGAAAGAAAAATGATGCTTCTATTCTTATTTGGGACGTACGAAATGAGTGTAATGTCTTTCTTTTTGAAATCCAAAGGAACTCGAAAGCACTTCCCTTTTTTTTGAGCAAACAAATTCTGGGGGCAATTTCTTTTTCAAAAGATCTTTCGATAATCCATACAAAGTATACCAATTATCCGTAGTCAAATTTCTACCAGAATTAAACAATGGCTTTATTAGACGCAGTGCAATCTCTTTTGGACTATTATCTACTTTATAGGGTCCATCAGGTTGATTTCCTGTATATATTTCCATTTTCCATGAATAAAAGATTCTTGAATCAACTAGTGCAAAAATTTTAATCCCGTATTTCACAGGTTTATTCGGTATATGCTGCCGAAATGCGCATCTTCCTCTAAAGGGTTCTAACTTTTCATGGATTGTGACTAACTCTCCAACGTTGTACATCATAGTACAATTTTCAATGAACATTTCAAAAAATTCACGAATGGGTGCTACTTTGTCAACTTCCCTCCTGCTTTGACGAGAATTTACATCATCAAACCTGAGACATCTCATGATGAAAAGAAATCTCTTATGCGACATAGTTCTTGGGAAAATCTCTAAACCTGTGCCATCATTATTCCATATCTCATACATTTGCGTGAGATGACTTGTGTAATCCACACAAATAAAGCAGGGCCAACAGCCCTACCGTGCTGAAAACACTGGTTCTCGTTAGATCACCAAAGTCAAGCAGCATCGGGCGTGGTTAGTACTTGGGTGAGTGACTACCTGGGAACACTGCTTGCTGTTAGCACATTTCGGGAGCAGTAGCCCGGTGGTTTGCGCGCTGGATTTGCACACTGCCACAACTGGGCGCGGTAGGCGGTAGCCCATTGGTTAGCACGCTGGAGTTGCACTCGGTAGGCCCGGGTTCGATTCCAGCCTCTGCCAAAACTGCCGCCATGTTCATGCGGAGTACAATCACGTTAAACATGTGGATCCGAAAGTCCTTCCGAGAGGTTGGTGGTAAGGGAAGGAGTGTACGGTCCCTGTGGATGCCTCCCCCACTGGGTTCCGGTCTAAATTGGGTTGCACTTCCCGGCCGTCCAAGCAGTTACCTTACACCTTTCTGGTAGGTCGGACGGTCTGGGTTTCAACAACAACAACAACACTGCCACAACTGCCGCCGTGTTCATGCGGAGTACGATCACGTTAAACATGTGGGTCCATAAGTCCTTCCGAGAGGTTGGTGGTAGGGGAAGGAGGGTACAGTCCCTGTGGATGCCTCCCTCACTGGGTTCCAGTCTAAATTGAGTGGTACTTCCCGGCCGTCCGAACGGTTACCTTACACCTTTCTGGTAGGTCGGACGGTCTGGGTCTCAACAACACAAATAAAGCAATGCAATGAATGCTTTCATTTCTAACACAGATGCTCTTTTTGTGTCCCTCTTTCTGCTAAAATTTTCTTGAATGCTATCAATATAAATGTTTGTACAGTTCACTAAATGTTCTATCATTGTTTCATTTATCAGAAGTGACCAAGATTCTAAGGGCATAACCATATTTTTTGAGTCATTGATATTTCCAGGTAATTTCTTGATAATATTTTTTACAGGAAATCTTCCGTGGCATGGAAATGGGTTTTTAAACCATTTTGTCTCTTTATCTCGTCCAAATAAATATGACTTATCATCAACTTCAAGTTCATTTCCAGAATCAGTGGCATTTTCAGTATCCGTATCATGATTGCTGAAATATTCTGCATCAAAAATTTCTTCATCTTCTTCACTAATAGGTTCTATGTCCGATGAAACATCATTTAACATATTTTGTAAGCATTGCATTTCTTCATTATATGAATGCGAAACTTTAGAGCAACTAACATAGCGCGACATTTCAACTTACAAATACAGTGACCACAAGCGAAATATTACCAATGCGAGAACGCACTCGGGGTGTGTGATGCCCCAATCCCTGATTTTACAAGGAACAATTTGTGGAATTTTCTCTTTGTTACCCTTCCCCAAAAGAATGTGACCTTGAAGACAACTAGAAGGCGTTTGGCCAGTTTCAGAAGTTAGGATGCACGAGTTACTTCACAAATTGTAACTCGTGGGGTGCCAAACACCCTGTGCGCGTTCTTGCGGGGTAATACCCTTCTAGGGCCATCAAGGTGCCCCAGACCTATCACCTATACAACAAGTCTGGGACATGCTAAAATGGCAGTTGCAGCTTTCTCAGAATACCACTGAATTAGTTGACCAGTTGTAATATTTATGGCAGAATCTTCCTCAGGGGACATTAGCAACTTGACTCTATGCTGCACTCAGGCCCAGTTTAAGGTGTGGGCGGCGGAATTAAGGGCAACCATTTGAAAGTGAAATTAGATGTAGTAAGAATGACTTTTGTGGTTATATTAAATTTTTTTTTTTGAAAATGAACCAATTTTGTGGGACTTTAATATAACTGAATTAATGTACTTCTTAGATAGTATTAAAACATAGGGGGGATAGTATAATAAAGGGTAAAATCGTTTTTCGCCCATAATTATATCTTTTTTGAAGCAATGTATAGTTCTGCTTGAAAGTACGTTCGCTCAAACACTTAGGAGATTACTAGATTTTATACAACTTGCAGCTGGGCGCAGCCTGCAATCCCTGGGAGTGACTTTGTTCTCTCCAAATACTGGAAAAAACTGAGGGGCGATTCTCAGAATTTGTTGCTGCTTTTAAATTCAAATTGTAAACACATGGATGCGGTCTCTATGATCGCACTTCTAAAAGGACGGGAGGGAGGAGATTAGTCCAGATAGTCATTCTTTTGGTCACCTACCGTTTTAACTCATTTAAACATTGAGCCTAGCTGAAGGCCATATAGACTAGAAGTAAAAAGCTACTTCTTAGTGTTCAGAATGTTGTGGCTGCTGTGCGAGATTCACAAATTCATCTTCATTAAATATGGCTTCTTTTAAGTATTCGAGTAACTTTGTTTTTCAATTATTTAAAATATTTCCGTAAAACTTCTTAATTGACTACGTCTTTTGTTGATTTTTAATATGTTTTAACAACATTAAGGAGTTTAATTACAAATAAGGCTAGGAGTAGCACTTTGGAACATATATCCAGACCGACTTTTGAAAATTGCACAGGTAAGATGAGACTCAAGCGTTTATCCCTTTTTCAATTTTACCAAGAAATAAGGAGAAACCATGACCTCGAACACAGCAAATTTAAGATCTATCAAGAACCTGTTCTTCCTTCTTGCCTCCCTGATAGTACCAAACTAAACATGCAACTTTTGGACCCCTGTTCGAAGGAAGAATTGGCAGATACTATCAAAGCCAAAGGAGCTAAAACGATTGAATCCTTTTCTTGGGAGACTCTTGTTCATGCCTATACTAATGGCTCCTCTGATGAAACCATTTTAAATGGAGGATTTGGAATACACCTCATTTTACCAAATGACAAAATTATACAGAAAAAAAATTGGAACGGGCCTCATTGCATCCAATTACACCAGCGAACTTATTGCAATACAGGAAGCTCTGAATATATATATCTCTTTCAGATTCCGATAGGACTAATAGCCTGGTTATCTTTAGTGATTCTAAGGCTGCCATTGAAGCAATCCAATTGGGATGCTCAAGACTTGCTGGTGATATACATCTCCTCCTTGACAGGATTAAACAACTAGAGAAAAGATGCACCCTGCAATGGATTCCTGCACATGTTAATATCGAGGGAAATGAGATTGCCGACGATCTGGCCAAAGAAGCGAGACACGTAAATTGCGTCACCTTTGGTGATGCGAATGCAATGGCAAGATTCAGACTTAGAGAATGCTCAATTCGAGAAAGTGACCAAATCTGTGAAATAAATGAAGAAAGAATCATCACAAAAACAATTGTAAGGCTTCGTACACGTCACTACAGGGGTATGAAAATCGATGAAAATGGAGCTAAGATCTACAGGGACTGTAGAAGCTGTCCCGAAACTGATCTCTCTCCTGAACATGTCTTTACATGTCCTGCCATTTTGGCAGCACTTCAAAACATCGTGGAATTTCCACAGGAGATGCTCTACGCCCATAGCATCATTGTGATCACCAGGGCCGTGGTCTTCGCTCATGGATCTATTTAAGCGACTGACTCCTGTGGACACAACACCACCACCACCACCACCACCCAATATGTTTTAACAAATAAAATACATTTGATGCTGAATTTAGTCTGACTTTAACCTCAGAATAATACTGATAAAAGAATAATTTTTGCACTCTTTTATCCAAAATAATATTTATAGGCCCCGTCGCTGTTCTATGAGGAATTTCAGAGGCAAATAATTAAGCAATGTTGTAAAATGATCTTAATTTTGTAATTTTTCTAGTTTCATTGCAAAACAAAATAAAAATGGTACAAAAGATTTTTTTGAAGCAAAATATTCCTTTATGAATATTTGCATAAAAGTGCAAAAGTTGTTTTTAAATTGTTAGAGCTGTTTTATAAATTAATAAATTTATTCTATTGACCCAATCTGGGAATTTGTCAGATTCTTTTGCTCAATCATACAAATTTCTGTCTAGATATATGTTCAATAATCCGTAAATATTATTTTATTTTTGCATAACTACACTTTTAGTTATACAGTAAAACTTCGATTAACAGTCACTTGTTTAACCGCCAGTTTCTGCTATCTGTCATGGTATTACAATATTACCGATTATCCGTCATGATATTACGATATTATATTTATGGTATTACGATAAATTTCTGTACATTACTACTCTTATATTGGAGTTTATATTGATCGTTTTGTAAAATTAAATACAATATGTATGTATTGTTCACTTTTAAAGGATTTTATTTTCATTTTCGACCCAAGCCTGCAGTGAAATCACTTTACTATACATATGTATTAAGAAATTTCTGTTATCTGTCTATTCGGTTATCCGTCACAGCCCTAGTCCCGACTGTGATGGTTAATCGAAGTTTTACTGTAATTATAATGTAATACACTTTTAGGTAAAATGTTAAGTAAACAATCTTAAAATTTATAATATACATTTTGGTAATGTGATTTTTTTTATTTCTACTCAAACAATTCTACTCAAACTATGGCCTTTACAATTTCTACTCAAACAATGGCCTTTTACCATCATCCCCATATTCTAGTCAATTTAAAGCATTCGAGTTATTATTATTCTTATATAAAGTTGTATTGTAGGTAATTTTTATCCATTTTTTTTTCAAAACCGAAAAAAAAAATGAAATACTGACGTTCCTCTTTTCCTGTGAAGGGAATTTTTTTTTTAATATGCCCTATTTTTATTACCCCACTCGAAAGTCATATTTTTTAATTTCTAACCCCCCCACCCCCTTTTTTACTTTCCCTGCAATACATGGTAATGTATAGGGAAAGTATTGGAATCATACCGAAAATCACAACTCGAGTTTTCGACGGATCTACACGTTTCGAGACCTCTAGAATACGAAAAAACCATTTTTAGCGTGACGTCTGTGCGTGTGTCTGTCTGTCTGTCTGTCTGTGTGTCTGTCTGTCTGTCTGTGTGTCTGTCTGTCTGTCTGTGTGTCTGTCTGTCTGTGCAGATTTTGTATCCACTGTAACTAAAAAACTAATGGACCGAATTTCACAAAATTTGGTAGGTAAGTCACTTGTGGGCGGGGCTAGTGCTGATTAGTTTTGGATACGATTCGGAATAAAAGAACCCGCCTTTTTTTGCGAAATGGCCCGCAAAAGCTTGTATCCACTCTAGCTGAAAAACTAATGGACCGAATTTCACAAAATTCGGTAGATGAGTCACGTATAGGTCACTCTGGTGCTGATTAGATTTTGGTACGATTCGGAAAAAAATAACCTGCCTTTTTTTGCAAAACGGCCCGCAAAAATCTTCAAAATCTAAACTAAAGAACTAGGTATACTAAGATATATCCATTAAATGCCCGTTTAATACGTAATGTTTAACGACGAAAAGAATAAGACCAACCCCATTACACTAGGACTAGCCGTTCTCGAGATATTTTAGTTTTTCGTACTTTCCCTACGCCACCTTTCAAAATAAGCCCGGTTACCGAATGAGAACGAAAATTGAATAAAAGTGAAATAAATTTAATTAAAATAAAGAGAACGTGGATATAAGTCTGCAGGGAAAGTCATGTGCTGTCCACATCAGATTTTTTTTAATCAATTTGGAAGCATTTGGATATTTCTCTGTGTTTCTGTTGTGACCATGTATGTATCTCTAAATTCTTTTCAGATGTTTTTGTTTCTTATTTTTTTTAAAAATATTATGTATTTTACCACCTTGTCCTCCAATGATAACAAATATGATTTTTTTTCCCTCTCTTAGTTTTGTGATGCACTTTATCTTATGGAAGAAAATTAGAATATTTTTAATTTTTACCCCTTCCCCTTCCTAATTGTTGTTCACTTTTCTAATCTATGTATTTTTCCTGCCTTTGGATTAGGTTTTGTATCTTCTAACATTTTTTATATATTTTCATTCACTTGTCACAAACTCAGGGCCATTTTAAATTAAACATTACATTTCTATTGTCTCCCCCCCAGTGAATCTATAATGAAAAAAAGAAGAATCTGTCTGTTTGTTTGTCCACAATGCCTCACAATATCTACTGCACTGAATTTTTTCACACAGTCTCATCTCTCTCTGTCCGGCCGTCCAAATAGTTGCTCTTAGTCCTCTGGACGAGTCGGATGATCTGGGTCTTCAACACAGTCTCATCTCCGGCCGACCAAATTGCTGCTCATGTCCTTGTTGACGAGTCGGTCGGTCTGGTTCTTCAACACAGTCTCATCTATAACTGAACTAATGCATCTCAAAGGCCTTTTTCCAAAATTTAAATTAGATTTTTTAATGAATTTTTAAATTCTAAAATCAGATAATGCCCAGCTATAGATATGATCGAGCAGCTATATTCACAATTTAACAGTTGCAGAACCTCCAGCCATCGATATGATCTAACAGCAACCCACACTATTTAACAGCTACTGTAACGATCTAATGCCACATTCATCTCCTAGAGGTTATTAATACTTCATTCATTTACTTTTTGCATTACAGAGAGCGTATATTTCCTTTTTTCTTCGTGGCGATAGCATACTGACAATTTGACGTCCGTTTAGGATTTGATGAAAATTGAGTCGTGTTATCTATCTGTAAATGTATTATTTAAGTAGTGGGGGTTTATTTACGTCCGAGTCAACATCGGGTAATTCGTTCCAGTGATACAATAAAATAAATATCAAATTTGTCATGGTGTAAAATTTTCTTGTAATTTGGTTAGTATTCCATTATTCTGTATCTATGTCCCTGCAGTTTTTGAATCAGATTTTAGAGGGGCAACAAACAACTTTGAAATAAGTGTTAAGGTTTTTATCTATAAAATCGAAAGCACAATAAATTTGAATATTTTTATGTTTTTAATTTAATATTTAAAGATTAGCTATTTAAATAAATTGCTGATAATAACCTGTAAAATTCTGAATTGTCCTCTCTTTCCTAATTTATACATAAGATCATTTGTTTGATTTGCTTATAATGCTTTACTACTAAGATGTACAAACAATTCATAAGATTTATGCAATTACAAATTCAAATTTTATTTAAAAAAATGATGGGGGCAACTTTCATGACACTACATAATGCAGTAAGTTACTTTTGACTCCTGATAAATTCAGAAAAATATAATCGGCAGTGTCTCCAGTCCAATGGAGCCGAAATTGTTTTGTGTGAATGATATTTTATAAGATCAAACTCCAGTAAAGTTCAATGAGTTTATTCGATTTTTTCAGACTCATTTGTTTCGTTTACAGGCTTTCAAAGCAATACAAATTACTCGCTAATTATTTATAGCTAGCTAGTGCTTTTAGTTTTTGCCCCGATTTTATCTGAAAACTCTGACCATAGACTCCACTTTATTCGATTATTTTTCTAGCTTAATTTGCAGTATAAAAATTAAACTTATTGACAAAATTTCATATTCTAGTTAATCTATAAACATGCCTGGCGGCATATAAATACGTACTTGAATACGTATATTTCCACATATTCTGTTCAAACCTCACTAATCATTAAACATCTTTAGAATACCTAAGTTCATTTAACTTCCTAATTTTTTTTAAACAAAGCAAAATATCTCATGTCTGTACATCAATATTAAGAGTAAGTAACCAGACTGAACTACAGCAATCGTGGCATTTCAAATATTACAAATTTCCCACCCATTGTAAAACTTGATTTTTGAAGTATAGTAGTTATAATTTCGATATGTTAAAATATCGAAATTATAATCACTATACTTCAGAAACCAAGAAAGTTACCCAAAATCCAATTATAGACACCTGTAAGAATTTTAAAGAGCAATAAATTCATGCTTATTGTTTACTAGCCACCTTTGGCAACCAGCCTGTTCGCTACCCTTGAAAATTCTAACCATGGCAAACTCGCTGGCGCGACCTACCAGAAAGGTGTAAAGTAACTATTTGGACGGCCAGGAAGTGCCACCCAATTTAGACCGGAACCCAGTGGGGGAGGGATCCACAGGAACCGTGCCCTCCTTCCCCTACCACCAACCTTTCGAAAGGACTTACGGACCCACATGTTTAACGAGACCGTACTCCGCGTGAACATGGCTACAGTTTTGGCAATGGCGGGAATCGAACCCGGGACTACCGAGTGCAGTTCCCACACGCTAACCACTTGGCTACTGCACTCTCCATGATAATCTCCATAACTTTCGTTATATTCACCCAATTTAGACCGGAACCCAGGGGGGGAGGCATCCACAGGGACCATACCCTCCTTCCCCTACCACCAACCTCTCGGAAGGACTTACGGACCCACATGTTTAACGTGATCATACTCCGCGTGAACACGGCTGCAGTTTTGGCAGTGGCGGGAATCGAACCCGAGCCTACCGAGTGCAATTCCCACGAGCTAATTTAAATTTTATAATGACCATATGCTAAACTCTTAATTCCATCATCCTCATTGCATCGTTCCTGTTAGAAAAACTTCGGTTGTAAACAAGCACGTACGTGAATCAGTCGATGTACGGTCTAAAATCCAAAAGATACTTCATTATGATTGGCTAATCGCTTTTGGATCGCATGTTAAGAAGTTTTACCCCCATGGTCTGTGATCCTGCAAATTGAGATGTCAACTTCCGGTTTATGCTAATTTCTACTTCAACTGATTAGAGATTAGCATACTCCGGTAGGAAAACATTAACTACAACTTCAATGATACTGGGCTATTTAAGCTAGTGCTTGTATCAGTTGATTATCTTCTATATCTCTCTTCTCGCTTCGTCTTCTTGATATAACATCATGATTACGTTTGATCGGTATCTTCATGTATGCCAGTTATTACAATATTAATGGCCGATGTTTGTTAGGCCTGAACTGCTGCTAAGTTTACTGTAATTTTTCAAGACTTGTGTTTAAAGTATTCAACGATTTGCAAATATATTTTCCAAGTTATGGAAAGTGATATAGTCTTATGTTATTTTAATGTTTTGAGTTCGTGAAAAATAAATTTCATTTTTTTTCTGCTTACATCCGCTACAACACTCTGCTAACATCTAGTTTTTTTCGAATGGATAAAATCCAACAAATTTCAAGTAACCAGCAGTTCCATTGTTCCATCATTTAAAATATCCATTTAAAAAATCCATCAATTCACCATAATTCAATCATTTAAATTTTATAATGACCATATGCTAAGCTCTTAATTCCATCATTTAAAATATCACTTAATTTTATAACCTGATGCACGATCGTTAGCAAAAATTTTCAAAAAGAAAAAAAAAAACGCCTTTTTAGTCTGATCCCAAATCTTCGTTTGGGGTAATTAACTTTAACACCGTTGCCATGGAAACGCCGCAGTGCACCTGTACGGGAATGGGAGGAAAATTATTTTGGCTGTTACGGCCGAGAACTTGAAATTCGGAAAATCTTAAAATCCCGATCCTGCGGCAATATTTTATTATGTCTTGACCAGATTGGGCTTGTCAGAAAGCCAGATCTTTGAACTTTCTAAAAATGTAAATTATTAGTCGAAATTATAAGTACTTTTTGTAATGCGCGGATTTAAAAACCAAAGTTCATTTTTTTGAGCCGAAAGTGACTTTTGTTTAAAATCTTTAAAAAATATTAGAAATTGAAATTGAGATTTGAAATTGATATATTTTTACTCACAATTGTCTGTTCTTTCCGGTGGTGTGATTTGTTTTTTTCTACGACATCTGGATAGTGGAGAAAAAAGGGGAAAAAACTGTCGAAATTGCATAAAACATTAAATAACAAAAAAATAATTCAAATTTTAAAAATCGGTTTTCATGTGTCCCCTTCTCACCCCCCTGGGTCTCCGATTGCCAAATTTCGTAGCTCTCCGACGTGCGGTCGCTGAAAATATAGTATATAAGACAGACAGACACACAGACATTGCCTTTTATTATATAGATAGTTATCACTTGTTTTATTAATAATAAATATAGATTTTGATACTAAATTTCCTAGTATGTATTTTTGTTGTTTACTATTTGTATCTATATTTTATAGTTTAAAATAAAAACAAAAATTAAAAAATATTGAACAAAACAAAATTAACTTGTCTTTTTTCGTGGATGGAATGCGCTATATATGAATATATAGAATATAGAATGTGCGCTATATAGAATATACACACTATATATATATATATATACACACTATATAGAATGTTGATAATAGATTTATCATATAGATACTCTTTTATTAATTTTATGCATCATTTTCTATCCATATTTGGAAAAGGTGCAATAGCACGAGAACAGTTCATGCTATCATTCTAAAGTAAGTTCCATTTGATTTCTAACGAAAACTTATAACATGATTGTTTATTTAATATTTTTGGATGCCGTTTTTTTATGATTTAAAAGAAGTTTGAAAATTTGTGACCTTTCGAATGTTCATTTCCCTTTAAAATCATAAATTTTATTCGCTTCACTCTATTCGTTCTAAAAATTTTGTCTCGCTAGACTCCTATACACATGAATATATACATTATACTCATGCACAGACATCTCTTTAAAAATAGTTGATTTGGGGTAAAGGATGTCCAAAACATATATTAATCAGTCGAAATTTCGAGTTTTCGACCCATCAATATTTTTCCTATACATTATTTGTGTGCAGGGAAATTAAAAAAAAAGTCCAAAATTCAGTTATGTATTATAAATTACTGCTGCATTATATATGTTTGTTGAAAGGAATGTAAAGCTTTACATTTTCTAAACCGCTAATTAGAGCTCTAAATTTAGATGAGAATAAAATTTAATAGGTCATTGAAATAAATTAATTTTTATAAGGTGATGGTGATCCTGTTTCTAAGGGGGATTAGCTCTTCCTGTTTTTGCATATCTAGGATGCTTTGCTATTAATAGCTTTCTCGTATAATCATGAAAAATTCCAGTTCTCATCCACACACCAATCCAGGAGGCTCTGCGTATATTGAGGGATCAGTGGTAGGCATGATAATGGACGTCTGTACTTAAATCCCACCTTCTGTCAGTCGTCTCCAAATAATATACATTGATACAGGATGCACGGGGGATAATAAATGCCGTCGAATGGCTGATAGCGACGCCATTGGTGTAGACGTGACTCCTCTCCTGACTGCTCCGATCCTCTTGAGTAGTTGTCTGTCTGGGACGTTCTGAGCATTTGCGATGGTTACATGGTCTTTTCTGATCCACTGATTCCATCACCGAGCAACTACCATATCGCTCCGACCAAGATGGCGACCATACGTCTGTTGAACCTACCAGTTTCCTTTAGGCCAATGATGCGACTGCTCTCTAAATACAACAATTGTTCGTAGTACTGTCGAGTATGTCTCAAAGGCATCTTTGTACACAATTTTCAGTCTCAAAGCAGAATATCCAGTTCCAATTACCCATGTAAGAACATTGGTCGTTTTAAATACTGCACTATACGTCGTTCTCATACGCATTAACCCTATAACGTCATTGGCGTTGACAGTTTGAGCATTTGTATAATTCTTAAAACAAAATTTGCATGCTCAGTTTTGTGGCTGTAGCTATGTATACAGGGTGTCCAGTGCTATCGGTGCCCAATGGCTATTTCCTCAACCTTTAGTCACGGAGATATACTTCCAATTGCAAAAATGTTTTAAATTTTGAAATCTGTTATCTTAGAAACAGTTTAAATCAATAAATATATTTCTGAAAGAAATACGAAATATAAATTTTTATACGGTCTCCCCCGGTCCTACCAGTTATATTTAGGAAAATCATCCTCATACAATTTCATGCAAAATAAAAAAAAAACCTTCCTTTTAGGACCAAAATTCACCGAGTTATGAAGCATTAATCTTTATGACTTAAGTCGCTTTTCCACACATAAAAATGACCCGTTTCAGACAACCAACAAATCAGGGGTCGTATTGACCATTTCTCCAGGCAACCAACCAATCAGGCACCGTATTGACCATTTTTCAGCACAAAAAGTGCTCCAACTTCAAACAGCTAGAAGTTGGTCAATTTTAGTCATAAAAGGAGGATTTTTTTTTTATTTCGCATAAAATTGTATGAGGATGATTTTCCTAAATATAATTGGTAGGACCTGGGGAACTGTATAAAAATCTTTATTTTGTTTTTCTTTCAGAAATACATTTATTGATTTAAACTGTTTCTAAGGTAATAGCTTTTAAAATTTAAAACATTTTTGCAATTGGAAGGGTATCTCTGTGACTAACGGTTGAGGAAATAGCCATTGGACACCGATAGCACTGGACACCCTGTATATATATATATGAAAGGCGGCCCCAAACAGTTTTGCCCACACACAAAAATATCCTTGATCCGGCCCTGGCTGCACTGAATATTGTCTTGTATAACTGCCAGGGGGTGATTTACTACATACTAAAATGTCATCTTCTTAGTAGCACCATTTTTAAATCAAGCATCTGTTTTGCGTTCATATTTTAATCATTTGCATATCTCCTCAAACGATACATACATTTCGAGTTTCGTGACTGTAGCTTAATTTTTTATGGGTGAAAGTGACTCTAGTACAACTATCATGGATTCAGTGGATTCTGGTATTGAGCGCTGATTTTAAATCAGAAGGTCAACTACCATGTAGGAAGCTCACCTGGAAGATAAAAATAGCAGCATGACAGGAAACTAACCTGAGGTAAAAATAACAGGAAGTGATCAGTAAAATTATTAAGTTGCCCATCAATCTGACATTAGCGGGTGGGGAATGCAGAGTCAACTTCAAAGATAAGAGCTTGCAATTCCATCCCAGTAGCTCAACGGTGGAGCGTTGGCTGATCAATATGAAGATCTGTGGTTAAATTCCCAATTTGAGCAGCAGCAAGTTTCTTTACAGGTTGTTCTAGGCAAAGTATTAGCTTTATAATAATCGGGACACAGATTTCATTTTTAGAGGCCTTTTGTAAATCAAAAATCTATTAAATTTTTCGAAAGTTTTCAAAAAGTGCTCTTAGATCATTAGCAGATTAAAAAATAACTTGGGAGGTTTTATACAGGGCACAGATTTCCTTTTTAGGAGGTTTTGTAAATAAAAAATATATCAAAATTTTTGAATGTTTTGTAATAGTGCTTAAGTCATTACCTGACCTAAAAATACTCTGCGAGGTTCTGGGTGAAGTATTAGCTTTGTAATTAGCGGGATACAGATTTTAGGGCTTTTTTTTTGCAGTTTCTTTTTTTGGTAAATAATTAAAACCTATTACATTTTTCAAATGTGCTCCAATCGAGAAAAAGAAAAGACATGCATTACTAAGCTGAATAACATACTAGTTATATTCTTTGTCACAGTGTATATATTGAATTTAGAATTATATATATATATATATATAATTAGAAATATGTAATAATAAAAAAATTATGTAATAATAATAATAAAAAAAATGCAAGTAATATTAACATCACCATAGAAGCAAATTCACGGCCATAATGCCGATAAGAGAAGAGAACAGCACCAGCCCAAATTTGATGATTAGTCAGAGTTAAATTCCTCCTCAGGTCTGAGTATTTAACTCTAACTAACCCAAACACATGCCTGTTTCAGATAGAGCAATAGTACATTACTATAAATACTCCAACCCAGACTACAGGTTCAAAATATTAATGTTAATGCATCTTATTTTCCGATTTTTCTAATTTTTTTGACTTAGATTATTATTTTTCATTTTTATTTATATATATAATTAATAAATAATTATATATATATATATATATATATATATATAATTGAAGATTTTTATGATTACTTGTAATATATATACCCGAGAAATACCTAAGAAAATTGCTTATATATATATATGTATATATATATATATATAATATATATTCGAAATCTTGCACCCACAGTGAAAATGACTTTCGATGCCTCTGTGGCCAACAAGCTTAAAGATTGAAATATAAAAAAAAGTAATCAAATAATTTTTACCTGAGAAAACTCTCCACTTGGCTACACTTAACGATAAATAACATGTTACAAGTCGTCTGTTGCTAGAATTTATAGATATTATCTATCTTCAATTTCAGAAACAAGCTTTTTTCTTGGTCATTATGGTTAGATACTGTGCCCTGAAGAATAGTCTATCATAATGATCTCCATTTTTAAGCCTAGGGCTTTTCTATATATTAGGCTTTATTGCTTTGTTATTTTAAGTTTTTCTCTTTTTGTAATCTCACCATTGATTTTTGATTATTTTTTATTGCTTGATGACTGAATAATTTGCACAGTATTACTTCTGTTCTTCCCACTAATGTAGTAAAGTTAACTCTCATTGATCCTAAACCCTATAATCCACAAACGCCTATTATCCATAATACATTTTAGATGTAAATAGTTAAATTTAAAATAAATTACAATAGTGTATTACATTCTGAAAAAGTTAATTTTAATACTAATTTTTATAACAGAGAAAAAGTTACTTTTGAGCAGGACTTAACTCTGAGATATATTACCTTGAATTTATAGAGTTTTATTACAAAGCAAAAAAATAATGAATATTCATAGACTATAAGAGGAAATATTAAATCAAAAATTCATAAACAACAATTAAATCTATTTTTGAAAATCTTAAAACAAGCCGTGAAATTTAGAAAAATAGCTAATTTTGCTTTAAATGTATTGTAGACAGGGTTCCCACAGTCCTTAGTTTTAGCTTTCCTTTTTAAGGGCCCTTAAAACTACTTAGTTTTCACTAACACTCCCTATTTTCCCCCGAAATTGGAGCATGATCAGGGTTCTCCCTAGAGCGTGATTCCCGCAATTTACTGCTAAATCCTGCTCAGAAAAAAAAAATTACATGTGTTAATTTTTAAAATCCCACGAAGTTGGGGTAGGATAATCTCACCTAATTTTTTTCCTAGGGAAAACCCTGATGATCGAATTCCCCCAGTGATGCGATCACTTTTCCATTTTTTACTTATTTTCGAGCTTCATTGCCTTATATCCCAGTGTTACCAGGTCTTTTAAAAAATCACGCCTAAAAATTGGCGAAAACTAGCCCAATGTTTAGTGTTGTGAGATTTCGCGCAATGTTGCCAAAAACTACTAAAATTCATACATTTACCGAGATTCGAAGATAAATTAGTAAAAGAAATATTAAAGGAAAAACAAATAACTGATAGAACTGTCTTTGACTTGCGGTATGATTGTCAAAGTTTTGTTATGAAAATGCTACAAAGCCTCATGAATAAATCTGTAGCATATTCACTTATTCATAATGCTTTCTGTCTTGACCCCAGACTAATGGTTAACGATCTGGACAAGTGCATAAATGCCACGAAGCATATGTTATTGCATTTTACTGAAAAGAAGATTTTTGCAGA
The DNA here is from genome assembly GCA_951213105.1 of Amaurobius ferox. Lineage (NCBI taxonomy): Eukaryota > Metazoa > Arthropoda > Arachnida > Araneae > Amaurobiidae > Amaurobius > Amaurobius ferox. The sequence goes on along the minus strand of OX578139.1, from coordinate 166,983,540 downwards.
AAAAGATTGTAATGATATATTGCTTCAATTTAAAGATTTTATGGAGAGTACTGCTAAGAGAGAATCTGCTTCATTGTTTGAATTTTGAACCAAGAACAATGCGATTAGACAGTTTTTTAAATGACTTTCTTAGTATAGATGATACAAAGGGAAAGTTGTGGAAACTAATGAAAACTATAATGATTTTGTCTCATGGGCAGGTTACTGTGGAACGTGGATTTAGTGTCAACAAGCTATTAGTGGTAGAAAATTTAAAGGAAGAATCATATACAGTACAACCTCGAAAATCCGGACTTTGCCGATTCCGGATTATAGAATTTGTATAAAATTCCGATTTAATATTAACTAAATACGCTATAAAGCACTATTTTCAGTAAAAATAATGGCTAAAGTTAAGTTAATCAATTAAAACATATTATTTAATTTAAAAAATAGGGCAAAAGAAATTTCTAAGAAAAGAAATACACATTAATAATTTAGACTGTGTGAACGAAACGAAATGATAAAATCACATTTTATCATTTCGTTTAAATATTTGAATTAACATTTGTTATTTCATTAATTTTTGTTTATGGGAAAGCAGTTTTCTTTATCCTGTAGATGGATATTATTTCTGCTCGGTTTTATAAAGCTTCTTTGTTCAAGACCTTTAATAGCATGATCGATTGTTTGCATAAGATTATCAATGGGTATTTTTTCTTCTCCGCATTTATCGTCCCTACTTTGATCTTTTTTTTTTTAATATCATATCGCAAATTACGCCATCACTCAATTTATTTACGATTGGCGCATCATCATCACAGTGCAGAACTTCCGTTATATCGGCTTTGTCGAGATTTAATGAAGCGCCGGAAGATTTAATGAAGTGCCGAGATTTAATAAAGATCGAGGATTAGCACTTTTGACGATATCTTTAAAGGTGTAAATGTGTTTAAACCGTTTTCGCTATTAACGAACGAAAAACAAAAAATAAGAACTTAAAAGTTTTACTTATTTTCCAGCATCTATATAATGTTATGTTTAAAAAGGCTGATGACTCTGAAAAAAGTAAAAACTTTATTAGTAATAGTCAAATACGTAAAAAATATCGCAGTAGATAAAATAAATATCTTTTCCAAAACAGAAAAATATTTCTCCTCAATGATTTTTCTAAATTACTATGAGTCATTACTAGGCTGCAGCACCGGGACGTAGTGGGGCAGAGGCCTAACCTTGAATAAGAAATGGAATTGGGAAGAACATCAAAAGATTACGGAGACCAAAGTAATAAAGTCGATAGGAACGTTGAAATGGCTAACAAGCAAAAACTGGGGTCTAAACACAGAGATATTAATGAAAATTATAAAGCAAGTCATAAACGCACAAATCGACTATGCTGCAGAGATCAGGTATGAAGAACCAAAATTCATCAGACTGAAATATGACAGGTTAGAAAATACCGCAATCAGAATTGCCACGGGTTTACCAAAATGGTCTATAAATGATGTTATGAGAGCAGAATTCAACATGCCTGAGTATGACATTCGTAAAACCCACAGAATTGAAAAAAATATGATAAAAAAGGAAATAATAAAAAGAAAAGAAGGCTATATAAATAGGAATATTAAAAGCTTGAAAGACAAGAAAAAGAACACTTGGGCTACTAAAAAATTGGAAAACACCAAAGATCTTATAAGAAAGGAAAATCTAATTCCAAATAGGAATTTGACAGACGTAGGCATCCCCCCGTGGGAAAAATTCACCATAGATATCAAAATAAAAGATCTGAATTTCCAAAACGCACATCCAAAAGAAGTTCCCTTTATGTTCGAGGAATTTAAAAAAGAAAAAGATAAGCAAGCAAGTTGGATAGCTACGGATGGATCTAAAATGGAAAACGGAACGGGATTTGGAATCTATACGGATGGAAATAGCCAGAGATGTCTAAAAATCCCCAATTGCTGCTCTATATACACAGTAGAAAGTTGTGCAATCCATTATGCCGTAGAGTACATAGCGGATAAAAATCGGGAAAATGTAATTATAACCGACAGCAAATCTGCATTAGAAGCAATAAAAAATGAAAATAATAGAAAAGATATAATTATTAACAGTTTAAGAAATAAAATTAGAAAAGACAAAATCAAAACCCAATTTGTATGGGTACCTGGTCATGCGGGTATATCTATGAATGAGGTAGCGGATAAACTCGCGAAGAGAGCAGTTATTCAAAAACATACTCCGATATACGGAATTGTGACAGATGACGACATCAAAACCTTAACCAAACGAAGGATAAAGGATAGCTCCCAAAAAAAATGGGAAGAATCCAAATACAACGGGAGATATCCATATATCAAAAACAAGAACGGTAAAATAAAAATTACCCTAAACAGAATACAAGAAGTATTCTGTAACCGACTTAGAACTAAATCGATACTGACAGGGAATATCCTTAGTAAATGGGACAATAGCATAAGTAAGGATTGTTCAAGATGTAAAAAAATCAATGACATAGAGCATGTTATGATGAGCTGCAAACTGTATGGAGGGGAAAGGAAAAAATGCTTTCAATATCTAGAAGCGCAGCAAAAGAACAGTACGGTTTCTCTTAACAGTCTTTTGGATTTCTACAATTATCCTAATCCCAATGAAGCAATGTACGTTATAAGCAAGGTTTGCTTAAAATGGTTTATTTACGAATTCAAATGGTTTAGTTTTTCTACAGAGCAGCTTGATTCCAAGTGCAGGAAGTAAAATCCCCTCATTTGGGGAAAAAAGGGTTCTTTGGAGTATGTAATTAATGATTAAACTCCAGTTTACTTCTCTAACTGAGAAGAAAAGAAAAAAAGAAAGCGAAGAAAGGAATTTGCTTAGCTCCTAATCGTAAACGTAGCCGACCCCTTTGAGAGGTCTTGTGTGTTAATGACCTTGTTGCTCGGTTCTGTGTGATACGATATTATTTAGTTATTTATTTGCTATTTATACTAAGTAAATACGGCTTTCTAAACAAAAAAGGCAAAATATACAGTTGATTTCAAGCTGACACGTTCGACGAGAACAAAAAAATCGTCAGATATCGGGAGGGGAAGGAGATTCTGAAGACAAAACAGAATACATTGAAGAATGGAATTCGTACTACGAAGTGAACAAAATAAACTTCCGTGAGCGTTATTTTATGAATTCTCAGGATTTTTAGATTTAATTGAACAATCTGTGATAAAATGTTACGATAACGTTTTAAAGTGTTTAATATTAAAAATTACATTGTTTCAGAAAAATGTCTTTTTCAATAATGAGAAAAGGAAATTTTAATAATAAAAATTCCGTATTTAAATAACGATGTATATTTTACGCGAAATAATTCATCGGGAGTTGTGACTTGAATAAGGGGGAGGAGGGATTAACGATAACAACGTAATTCACGCTCTAACCACGAGCCCATCGTTCTACGGCCGTCCATCTAAACTTTCGTTTCATTTCCGGGTTCAGAAAGTCAACCGGAAAAAATACAGTATTTGCTTATAAAATATAATTCCATATAAATAATTTTACCCTGTTGTTTTAAATCCGCGACTTCGTCAGTCCGGGGGGGGAAAAAAAACGAAAATTTGGAAAACGTCCGGATTTTGGAGGTTTCCGGATTTTGGATGTCCGGATTTTCGAGGTTGTACTGTATTGCGCAAAGACTTATTCATGAAAATTCAAATGATTCTAATGACATTCAAAATATGCTAATAAAGAAATGAGAAAGTTTGTCTCTTCTTCAAGGCAAAAGTATTTTCTTCATTTGGAAGAGCAGCGCAGTAATGTGAAAAGGGCAAACTCAGAAAATAATAGGAAACTTAAACTAGAAGAACTTAATTGCTTAAAATCTAAGAGGATTTGTCTTGAAGGCGATATTGTGACAATGAACAAATCAGCTGAAGGCTGAGGTAAAAGACTTGGACCAAACAATTAAAAAAAAAATCAGTTAAGTTTTTATAAGAACTTTCATCATCAGGTTTTTTATACATGAGTATAATAATTTAAAAAAAGATCAGTAGAGTCTAAAACTGTAAATAAATCTGCTAATGTTGCTAATATTCTTTCACATTTTCGAAACAAAAGCACAATAATTTTTAAAAAGGGTTTAGCTTCTTCCCAAATATAAGACTAGAAGTTGTCTTATATTTCCTATATATTTTTTAAAATAAGAAAATCCCCGGAATCAGAATTTTTTTCTATATTTTGAAACAAGACTTCTTTGTTCTCCATGCAACACATGGAAAAAAATTCTGCTTCCGGGATTTTTCCTATTTTAAAAAATATATAGGAAATATAGGACAACTTCTAGCTCTGCAAATATGTATATACGTCACATTCCAGTTCATTTCCATACTGCAGTGAAGGCCACAATATGGTTTACGGCCTATCTCAATCAGTCCTTATAAAATATTAATTAAGTCCTTAGAAACTCCTTATTTTTTGTTTTGAAAAAGAAGTGGGAACCCTGGTTGAGTGATTTTTTATTAAGGTATAGTCCATATCAATTCAGGCAGGGGGGTTACCTTCATAGTCCAGATGTTTTTGAATTTAACATATGTTAAAATTCATGAAAAAGTAAGAAACTCGTATCTTTTTGTTTTGTTCAAAAAAATTCCTGGCCCGGGATACAGGCCGCCAAAAATAGATTCCTCAGGTGCCATTTCTCATTTGTGATTTTCGGCAAAATTTTAAAATGCTCTATCTTTGGAACGGTTCAAAATATTTTGTTGCAATTTTTTTTTATTTGAAAGATAATATTTTTCTGATTAAAATGGTATCCTCCGTTTGAAAATATGTATGCAAGTTCTCTTGCTATAGCCTTCTGAATTTTGTTTTAAAAAATCAAAAATAATTTTTTTTTCAAAAATGCCAATCCCAAAAATTTTTATTTTTTGATTCTTGATCACTACCATAGAGTACTACATTCCCTGAAAAAAAAGAACTTCCACTTTTGAGTTTAACAGGTTTTATAAACAATGTTCATGTTTTAGCTTCAGTTACGAATTTCTTTATGAGTTTTTTTTTTAATTTATGTTTCTCAAAATTACCTTTCTGAAAAAGAGAACACGCCACTTTGGTTCTGGAATTTTTCATAATTTTATTTTTTTAAGAAATCCATTTTCGGACCAATGTGCTCAATGTGATGGAATAAAAATGATAAATTAAACAAAGTTGGAACTGGTGAAATGTTTTTATTCTTCTGGATTTTCTTTACATAGAATCTTCCAAATCATTAAAGGTCTTCTGGAATAATGTGGAAGCTTCCAGATAATTCCAGAATGTAACAGAACTTTCTAGAACAATCTGGAAGCTTCCAGATAATTCCAGAATGTAACAGAACCTTCTTGAACAATCTGAAAGCTTCAAGATAATTCCAGAATGTAACAGAACCTTCTAGAACAATCTGGAACCATCCACATAATTATGTATGTTTGACCTAGCATATAAAAAGGAGGACATATGAATTCACAGTATAGTTGTCAACAAGCAAACAAAGAGAGCAGTTCACCAAATTTGTGGTCCAACAGCACTTAAGTAAGCTTTTGTGAGGATTCTGCTGATTGAGTTGTATGGTGTTTTGTGCAAAGGACTGAGTTTGAAATGTCTTCTGACTGAGGCCACAGGAGAGTGAAGTGTGCTGAGTATTTGCATATTCATAAGAATGATTTATAAGACTAGCAAAAAAACAGACTTTCTTCAGGTTGGGAATAAGAGTGCTCATTTCAAGACTCTGTTTCAAAGTCAAGATGTTTCCAGTGATGACTTTCTGTGTTCTAAATGCTTTGACAGAATATAAAAAATGACACTAACTGAACAAGAAGAAGTCTCCCATGGTGTGAATGATGCAGATTTTGTATCTGCAGAAGAAAAATTAGATTCCCTGAATCAGTCAGCTGTAGAAGTTGGTGTTAGTCCTGTTATGAAACCATGATCAGTGAAGTCAAGTCATAAGCTCTATCCATCAAGAAAGTGCAGAGAAATTACTGAAACTGTGGGTGAGTACACCAAAAGAAAACTGACCGAACTCTTCAACATAGAAATTCCATCTTCAAAAGAAAATGAACCTAAAGAAGCTTACTGTAAAACTTGCCGGGAATTTATATCAAACATCAATTCAGCTGTTGAATCGTGTGAATCCTACAATGCAAAGGTGCAAGTTCTAACAATTACCCTTGTGTCATTTTCAAAGGTACAAATTTTACAGCACATTCCATCTGCAATAAAATACATGGTGGACATAACAAGAAATGTGAGATCTGCAAAAGGAGTGCTTGGAAAACTGGATCCCTATTATGGTCATCCTATGACTGTAGCTCACGTTCAAATTGCACAGTCATTTTATCTGGAAAATAAATGAGACTGTTCTCGCCAGAACGCCAACAAAAAAGACACTACACTTATCCCCCGATTTACACGGCACTTGTTTTACACGATTTATAAATTAACAGATTTCAAAAAATTGATAAAAATGTATATTCCGTTCCATATACGTCTATACAAAGATTTGATGACATTTTTGAATTTTATTCCTTTGGTAACACTGATGAAAACAGCAGGGGATTCCCCGTAATGGGGAATCCCCGTATAGGGAAATCCCCATAATAGGGGAATCCCCATATGTATTTCACAACAGTAAAGCTATCTGGTTCATGCAAGTACATAGTGCAGAAACATTTTAGCAACAAAGCTTATATTATTGTGCGTTTATCTTTTGAACTGGTAAGTTTTCAACATTTATAGTTTTTCTTGCATCTTTATAGTTTGCGTAAATTTGTTAAGGTTCTATAATGTCAAAGGATTTGAAGAAACATCAAATGAAAAGAAAAGTTATTTCTTTAGAAACTAAAATTCAAATATTAGACTGTCTACGTAATGGAGAAAGAGTAACGGATGTTGCTAAATTTTACTCCATGAATGAAGCCACAATAAGGACAATAAGAAAAAATGAAGACTCCATCAGAAAAAGTGTAGCAGCTGGAACCTGCAGCAGTATGAGTACGACTTCATATGTTAGAGATGTTACAATGGAAAAAACCTTAGTGATATGGATAGAAGACCAAATTCAAAAGCGAATCCTGATTGATACCAATGCTGTTACAAATAAAGCTTAAGATGTATCAATCACTTAAGAATCAGTCGCCGTCGACTTCGTCCGATGAAATGAAGGTATCTTTTTCCGCAAGCCATGGGTGGTTCGAGAGATTCAAACAAAGACATTCTTTACATAATCTGAGAATGAAAGGTGAAAGTGCATCTTCTGATTCGGATGCGGCACAACAATATCCGGCAAAACTTGCTGAAATCATTGCCGCTAATTCCTACACTTCTGATCAGGTTTTCAATGCTGACGAGTCCGGATTATTCTGGAAAAAAATGCCGGAAAGAACCTTTATAGCCAAAGCTCACAAATCAGCTAATGGTCATAAACCCAGGTAGCACAAATACGTAATTCTTACGTATCAAGCAATACGTAATCTTTACGTGTCAGGCCATACGTAATTATTACGCAAAAATGGTACGTTAGAATACGGTATACCAACCGTTATAAAAAAGGTTATTATTACGTATCCTTATACATTATTATTACGTATCCTTATACGTTAATATTACGTATATTCACATACGTTATTATTACGTATATGCACATACGTGTTTATTACGTATCCATATACGTTATTATTACGTATATCCACATACGTTATTATTACGTATACCCACATACATTATTATTACGTATCTACATACGTGTATATTACGTATTCACATACGTTATTATTATGTATATCCACATATGTTATTATTACGTATCCAGATACATGTTAATTACGTATCACATACGTGTATATTACGTATATCCACATACGTTATTATTACGTATCCAGATACGTGTATATTACGTATATTCACATACGTGTTTCTTACGTATATCCACATACATGTTTATAACGTGTTCCCATATGTATTTATGCGTTCCCATACGCATTTATAATGTATTCCCATACATATTTGTATTGTGTTTCTACATGTATTTATTACATGTTTATATTGTGTTTCTACACGTATTTATTACGTGTTTATATTGTGTTTCTACACGTATTTATTACATGTTTATATACATATTTATCACACATTGGACAACTCTACAGAATAGTGCATGTTGCAGACATGATATTTACAAAGTTTTATGCATCTTTGTAAAACAAACATATTGAGCCAGGTGAATATATTTTTATAATAGATGTCAAATTTTCAGATTGTGTTGATTTCAATAATGTACTTGAATTTATAAATTTGAAATCAACACAATCTGAAACAGTATCTTTAAAATACATTCATCTAAATCATATTTTTACAAAGATACGATATATCAAATGTGTCATATATGCAAAATTCACAATACTATAGAATCACTCTGTTCATATGTAATAAAATTTTTATTTTAATTTATATTATATATTGTTAATACAATAATTTTAATGCAAAAATGTTTTTTTCCTTTATTTTCAGTTTATATTTAAATATATTTTTAATTCTAATTATTTCTAAATATTGCAAAAATTATAATCTACTACATTATGAAATATAATTTTAAATCTAAAAGATAAGCTATTTTAAATTGAAAATAACTTAAAAATACAGAATAAAATTTTGGGATATATTAAAACACATAATACTTAAAACATTTTTGCAATTTTTAAAGAGTTAATTTTTTAAAAGTAAACTTCAATACTAAAAATATATAAAAAAAACAATATTAATAATATTGTAATTAAGTTTATAAGCTATTTTAAATTACAATTATAGGCTATTTTAAATTTTAATTTAGCATGCTAAAACTACACATCTCTGATCAATGGTGGTATCATGCAACTGTGATGATTTTTAAGAGTGAAAACAGTGAGTAAGGGCACAGAGCCCAAGTAGAACATGTTTCTAGATACACAGAACACAAACTGTTTCACAATTATTTCTAAAAATTGCAAAAATTATAATCTACTACATTATGAAATATAATATTGTGTTTAATGTTTTTAAAAAAATTCCCAGAATTGTGTTTTTATTTCTTGTATGTATCATGTTTATTTTCTTTTAAGTATAAGGCTTTTTTAACTTCTTCCAGGTATTTTTTTTTATTTTCTTAAAAGTATCAAATTATTTTAATTTAGTATTGTGTTTTTTAACATTTCACCCCAGTATCAACTTTTTTTTTAAATTTGTCCTAAGTAGCATATTATTTTAAAATTTCTTCCTAGTATATATATTTTTTTAATTCTTCCAAATCATGTATTTAAAAAAATTATACCGAAATATCGTTTTTTAAATGCTTATAAATGAGACTTACTATTTAACCTAGAGAGCTTAAATTAGTGTTATTTTCTTTTGCTTTTAATGAGTCTTAATTTGATATATAACATGACTATGCTATTTCAAATTTGAATTTTTTGAAAAGCTTCAAAATTTTTTTTTTTAAATCTCAAAAACACCCCTTTTAATTTTTTTGAAAAAAAAATATATGCTTTATGGACTACTTGTATGCCAAGTTTCATAATGGGAAGCCAATGGGTTCCTATGAAAATTATTTTTTTTTGTATTAAACTATAAGTGAAATTAGCTAAATTACAAAAAATTTAATTTCCATAGGAACCCCTTAACGACCGACTATGAAATTTGGCACACAAATAGTCCCTTAATGTCTTTAATAAAAGTAAATAACTGAAAATCTAAAAGCCCCCAAAATCTGAAATTTTACAGTTTTTGTAAACTTTACTGGTACTATCACTGTACCAAAAATGATCGATTTCTGAGGTATCAAGGTTCAAACCATTAATTGATTTGACACGGAATAACATATACTTAGTACATAACTCATTAACCAGTTGTTTCAAACATTCAGCCCACATATGTTCTTTTCAATTTTAACAATTTGCTACAGTGTAGCTACACACTTAATATTTCACATATGTCACTCAAAATTTAATTTTGTATTTACAATCAGTTACAAAACGTTACTTTTCAAGAACTTTTAAAATAAGTACTTCTCCAAACAAGTGAAGACAATTTCATCTCTTCCTTGCTCAAGAGTACAAACTCTCCCAGTTGCAGTATCAGGCTCTACTTTTTGCGAAATGGTCTCACCTAGCACATTCAAATATTCAATACGTCACTTGGTTGAGGATAAAAGAAAGAAGGAGAAGGTCCTTTAGGATGTAGGAAGCTAACTATATAGTCGCTCGTCTTTTCAAGAATATATGCAAGCTACCAAGATCCTTTATAGAGTATAGTGACAAATCCAGATTCAATTTTTGCTTAATTAGTTGGTGTAATATAGTCTAATGCTGTCACACGTTCAGTAAATTGGTGTTCACTACAGTAATTATGCTTAACATGAAGTATATTTTCAGAAATTGGGTAGAAAGAATGAAGTTTTTGAGTACCCATGATTGCCTTAAAGTCATTCAACTGTGGCGACAGTATTTCTTTAACTTCTTCATACCCATCAACTGTGCTGTACTCAAAAACTTCATTCTTTTTATCCAATTTCTGAAAATTGGCTTCTTGTTAAGCATTATTACTGTAGTGAACACCGGTTTACTGAACGTGCGACAGCATTCGACTATATTACACCAACTAATTTAGTAAAAATTGAATCTGGATTTGGCACTATATAGTCTATAAAGGATCTTTGTGGCTTGCATGTATTCTTGAGAAGAATAATGTTACGAGCGACTATAAAGTAAGCTTCCTACATCCTAAGGGACCTTTTCTTACTTTCATCCTCAACCGAGTGACGTATTGAATGTGCCAGGTGAGACCATTTTGCAAAAAGTAGAGCCTGTTACTGCAACTGGGAGAGTTTGTACTCTTGAGCAAGGAAGAAATGAAATTATCTTCACTCAGTTTGGAGAAGAACTTATTTTAAAAGTTCTTGAACGTTTTGTAATTATAATTGTAAATATAAAATTAAATTGAGTGGCATGTGAAATATCAGGGTGGCCACTCTTCAGACACATTGAAATTCCCTGACTTTTCCAGGTGAATTGAAAAGAAATTCCAGACCAGTAATTTTAACATAAAATGCGTGCACATCCCTATTTAGTTACAAATTTGATTAAAGAATCTTAACAATTACTCCACTATTAAAAAAAAAGTTATATTAAATCAGGAGAAAAAAATACACATTTTTTGTTTTTACAAATAAATTTTGACATTTTTAATAAAAAATACATGTAAATGCAGCAAAATTGAACTACTGAAATATTTAAAAGAATTTAATGTTTTTTTTCACTGAAGAAATAAAAAGAAATAGTCTAAACTGATGTCCTTAAATATGGGCATTGCAAATTGTTCACAATGACAGACATTAAAGATATGCAAAAACTACACTGTAACAAGCCACAGCCATTGAATAATTAATGTCAATTCAGCAATGTCAAAAGAATGTCATTAAAATAGAAAAAATATTGTAAAATGTATATAATATTCTTGGCATCAGTTGTCCAAAATGGAGCACAAACTCTGCATTTTTGTTTTTATACGGAATCAAATGGACACATGGCAGCCTTTATTTAGAAGTTACGAGTACAGCATAATACTTGGCGAAATTTTTCGAAAATGGCATACAAACTGGGCAGTCCTGTTTTTATAAGGACAACTAGTATTAAAAAAACAAACAAAAAAAAACAGAATTTTCACAAAATTCCCTGACTTTTCCCGGTTGAGTGGCCATCCTGAATATTAAGTGTGTAGCAAATTGTAAAAATTGAGAACATATGTGGGCTGAATGTATGAAAAAACTGGCTAATGAGTTATGTACTAAATGTATGTCATTTTGTGTCAAATCACTTAATGGTTTGAACCTTGATATCTAAAAAATTGATCATTTTTGGTACAGTGATAGTACCAGTAAAGTTTAAAAACACCGTAAAATTTCATATTTTTTGCGCTTTTAGATTTTCAGTTATTCACTTTTTAAAAAAAGCCAAATCTGGTAAAGTTTTGAAATCTTTAAACAGTGGTAGATCAAAAACTATTTGACCAAGAGAGTTCAAATTAGTGCAGTCTTTTGTTTTCGATGGACCTTAATTTGATATACAACATGATTATGGTATTTAACTCTTTTTTAAAATTGGAGTTTCTAAAATAATTACAAACTAAAAGAGAAATTGTTTTTAGAGAATAGCATAGTCATATCAAATTAAGACCCATTAAAAGAAAAAAAAAATGACACCAATTTGAGATCTCTAGGTCAAATACTTTTTTTTTTTTGCCAAATTTCGCTTTTAAGAAAGTCAATAACTGAAAACTAAGAGCCCAAAAAATCTAATATTTACAGTTTTTGTCAGCTTCACTGGTACTACTATTGTACCAAAAATTATCATTTTCCATGATGTCAAGGTTCAGATCATTGGTTAATTTGACTCGGAATGACCCTTGGATGAATATTCAATTTGGCAGTATTTTAATTTCTTAAGTTTTACACCATATGAAATATTGTTTAAAAACAAACTAATTATTCTTTGTAATCAAAGTTAGAGGTAAGTTACGGTACGGTACAGGAAAATTAAGCGTTCTGCATTTTCAGGTTGCAGCCTATTACCATCTTTAAGTTTAAAATCTAAGTTAAGTTTAAAATTTAAGTTATACCATCTTTAAGTTTAAAATACATAAAAACATGTAAAAGAATAATTTCTGATTTTACAATATTTGAAATAAACATGCATGCATGACAACAAATGCAATCTCGGACCACGTTTTCATTTAATCTCCGCTTAGATAGTATTAAATGCGAGCATGGATGCACATACCACGATGCTGAAAACATGCACTTTTCCCGTTTGCTTTTAAAGCAATATGTGCATACATACAACAAAGCTAGGAAGATATATAAAATAAAATAAAAGTTAAAGCTAAATATAATTAAATAAGTTATATAAATTAAGCAACATGTTAACCTAACACTAACCTAACACGGGAAAATCAAGTTCAAGATACCAACCTACAAACATGGCGGGAATGGGAAGTAATGACTGCAGTCAGTGTTGCCAGATACACGAAGCTTATGGCTTCGTCCCCTAAGGTAGAAATGAGTCCTTTCTGGAAGCTTCCAGAACTGCGTGACGTCACGGCGGGGTTAGAACTTGGGAGGGTGAAGATAAACAAGAAGGGATACATGAAAATGCCTTGGGGAAAAGGGTTCGAGAACAAAGCTGAAAGAGGATTTGAGCAAGGGGGTAGCGTTAATGGTTATTTTTACGTATGAAAAATGGTAATTTTAATGTAATATAAACGGTATTTATAACGTATGATAAACGGTATTTATAATGTATTTTAAACGGTAATACATAAAAATGCCTTTGGGAAAAGGGTTCGAGAACAAAGCTGAAAGAGGATTTGAGCAAGAGGGGAGCGTTAATGGTTATTTTTACGTATGATAAATTGGTATTTTTAATGTAATAAAAACGGTTATTTTAATGTAAAATAAACAGTAATAGATACGTATTCAAAACGGTATTTCTACATACGGTATGTTCATACACGGTAATTCATACGTATGATATACGGTATTTTTATATACCGTTTACTCATAACGGTATTATAACCGATGTATTACCGTTTATCGTATAACACATACGAAAATATAACGTATAAACGGTTTATCAACGGTTATAATACCGTATGTGTGTTACCTGGGAAGTAGCGAAAAGTCGTATAACAGTTCTTTTCTGTTGCAATGCTTCTGGCGATTATATGATGAAACCATTGGTGATTAACAAATCAAAATCATCACTATCATTCAAAGGAATAAATATCAAAAATCTTCCAGTCTATTGGATGGCTAATAGAAAAGCATGGGTCACTGCCATAGCTTTCAATGAATGGTTCCATAACTTCTTTGTTCCAGATGTCAAAAATTATTTAACTAAAAAGGGATTCCTTTTTAAGGCTCTTCTATTAATTGATATGCACCAGGTCATCCTCCAGATTTACAACACGAAAATGTAAAAGTTGTTTTTTTACCAAAGAATACAACTTCCTTATTACAGCCGTTAGATCAAGGGATAATTTCGACTTTTAAAGCACATCAAGCAAACTTTCAGGTATATCTTAGAACAAATGGAGAATGATGAATCTCTTACTCTGATGGATGCTTGGAAGAAATTTACAATTTTAGATTGTGTTAAGCATGTTGGACTGTCATACACTCAGATCAAACAATCAACTATCAATGCCTGCTGAAAAGCAATATGTCCGGATGTTGTTGAAAGTGGAAATGATAAATCACCAATATTCTCAGATCACTGAGTTGGCCCATACTATAGGAGGAGAAGGTTTTGAAGATTTAGCTCAGGCAGATATTGGAGAAATAATGGCGGATGAAGAATTGAATGAAGATGATTTAATTAACATGATTCATGAAACAAACAAACATGATGAAGACAATGATTCTGATGAAGAGCAATCTGAACCAGTTGCGTTCACAGCAAGAATCATAAGCGTAGCACTTGATTTGGGAAGAAAATTGGGCAACCATTTCTTACAATATGACACAAATGTTGATCGAGCTCTCCGATTCCAGCAAGACCTTCGTAAATGCTTAAATCAATATGAAGAGGTCTATAAAGATTTAGCAAAAAAACCTACGCAATTGTTAATTACCGATTTCATGACAAAGTGACATCATACCTATCAGAAAGAAAAGACTGATAGTTTATGAAAGTGATGACAGTGATTAACCCCTTGCCTGTGGAGTATATTTCAGGAAAGTGGGTCAAAAATGGAAATTTTTTTTTATGCTTCAGTTTTGTCTATTATAACATTTAAAAAGGTTAGAAAAATTTTATTTTGTAAAAATATAAATTATAATTTGTAAAAATATAAATATACTATATTTAATATTTTGACATACATGTGGAAAATTAATGGATTATATTCATATTTTACTCAAAATTGTTTAATTATAGCAAAATAAATCAAATAATCTTTTGAATTTCACAAATCATTTCACAGAATCATTTTTCAGAATTTCACAAATCTTTTATAGTATGATATATACGAAAAATATGACCCGGCACACAAGCCGACATCACACTCTTTACAATAAACTCGGTTTATATCCCACTTAATCAAGCTACTGATCCCACCTACTTCAAAAAAAAATGTGGACAAGTATCGCCATCTGTTGGAAAAACAATGAACTATATTGTAAAGCATTTGGGAAGGCAAAACGGACTCAATTCGGGATCAACGGAATAGAAACACTGATTTTTCGCTTGCCCGAAGTCAGTTCGGGCATTCCAAATTTGGCGCAGAAGGGTTGCCCGAACTGGATTCGGGTGGCACAGGCAAGGGGTTAAACTTATAATTAATTTTTAAGGGTCTTTTTGTTTTTTTGTTCTTTGTTCCTAATGTAAAATAAATTAAATATGTTATATTACTACATTCATATGTTTGTTGTTTTATAAACTAAGTATAATTTTAAGTTTTCTAAGATGTATAAGAAGATAATAAGATTTATAAGAAGACTTTTGTTTTACTTAAATAAATGACTGAATCATGCACATTGGGGTTATTTTCGTTTTACACGATTTTACTTAGCAAAATCCAAGATTTCAATTTACACGGTTTTGTGCAGAACCTATCTTCCGTGTAAATCCGGGGACAGGTGTATTACTTAACAGTTGCAGGAGAAAAAGTGGTGAAAGTGAAAAGATACATGACCCACAAAATTAAAGAAACTTTCATCATAAGAAGAAGCATCCTGTATTCCACATTGGAAGATCAAAATTTTATCCACTATGACCTAAGTGGGTGGTTCTACACCCACCTAGATGCTTATGTGTGTATTTTGTCAGTTTCGAACTTTGCGTGGTAACTTTGAAGAACTTACTTGAAGGCGTGACATATTACACCTTGGTTAGACGTGTGAAGTGGTTAGTAGTCTGTGATGTAGAGCCAGAGACCTGTTTATATTTCAGGAATGTAGTGACTACCCTAGAAAGGGAGGACTCTCCTTACAGACACTTGGTCTGGAAAACATAGCAGAAGACTCTTCTGAAGTTACATATGCAACATGGGAGGAAAATCAACTCATTAAGAAAACTGTTGCCATTGATACCTTCATTGATGAACGTGGGAAAAGGACAGTGAAAACAGTAACACACCAACATCTGAAGAAATTGCCACAGCACATTGCAGAAGTGAAGGGATGTATAGAGGTTGAACAACTATATTTAGTGCTTCACTGTGATTTTGCTGAGAACTGGTCTGTGAGTCTGCCACAAGAAGTACAAGTGTATCACTGGAGTAATAACAAAGTTTCAATTTTTACAGGAGTCACATATTTTCAAATCAAGACCACAAGTGTTGCAGTTATAAGTGATGACAGAGAACATGACTCAGCATATGCATTGTTGGTAATACACAAAATTCATCAACATCTGCAATCACAGCCAGAAAAGATCATCGTTATTTCTGATGGTGCCCCTAGTCACTTCAAAAATTGTTACCAACTCTTTGAAGTGACTAAATTGCTTGTGCCAATGGAGTGGGTATACAGCACTACTGGTCATGAGAAGGGGCCTTGCGATGGTGTAGGAGGCCTGCTGAAGCACCACGCTACAAAACATAATCTTTCTAGCCCAAGTACAGCTGCAATTCAGAATGCTGAGGATTTTACACGAGTGGTGAAGTCATATACATCAACAGCCCTCATCCTGTTGCCCAAAGTGGAAGTTGAAGAATTCCGTCAGCAGAAAAAAGAAGAATGGTCGAACCAAACTGCCCCTGTGAAAGGAATTCAGAAGACACATGTGTGGACTCACAGTGATGGGCGAAACTATATTGCACGAACTTTAAAGAGCAAGAAAGAGGAAATTTCATTTGTCCAACCAAGATCTTAGAAACGATAGGAGAATATTCAGATTCACAACCTACAAAGAGGGATGTTTGTGGGATGTGTGTGTGACTGTGACTGGTGGATTGCAGAGATTATAGATATCAGTTATGAGTTAAATGAAATCGTTGTGAACTTTATGCTACCACATGGACCTGCTGCTGAATATAGATTTCCAGCTGTAAGACAGCAACACCACCACCAGTGCTCACTTCCAATTCGCGATGTTTTAAAGATTGTGGGTGTTCCAGTTCCTATTGGTTCAACAGGAAGGCATCACTCAATATCAAAGGAAGATACTGATGCAGTTGAACAAATTTTTAGTTCATTGAATTGTTCAGTTCTAAACAGAGTGCACAGAAGTGGTATGCTGTGGAACCTGTATAATATGCACATATATTTAGAAAGCTTTAATATGTTTTGAAAGCTGTGTCTGTTACTTATCTTTATTAAGAATTAAAATGCCAAATAAGACTAGATTTTGATTTCATGAGAACAATATGTAATGAGTATGTGGTAACGGAAACTGGTTTAATATATGGCAAAATTTTCAATTGTTTATAAAACCTGTTAAAATCAAAAGTGGAAGTTCTCCTTTTCAGGGAATGTACTATGGTACTGATCAACAGTCAAAAAATCAAAATTTTTGGGATTGGAATTTTTTAAAGAAAAATTATTTTTGATTTTTCAAAACAAAAATCAGAAGGCTACAGCAAGAGAACTTGGACACATATTTCCAAATGGAGGATATCATTTTAATCAGAAAAATATTATATTTAAAATAAAAAAAACCGCAATAAAATATCTTGAACTGTTCCAGAGATAGAGTGTTTTAAAATTTTGCCGAAAATCACAAGAAAGAAATGACGCCCGAGGCGTCATCTTTGGCGGCCTGTATCTTGGGCCAGGAATTTATTTTTAATAAAACAAAAAAATTTGGGTTTCTTACTTTTTCCTGAATTTTAACATATGTTAAATTCAAAAACATCTGAGACTATGAAGGTAAGATTTTTTCTTTACCTGCCTGAATTGATATGGACTTAGCCTTAAATAACACAGGATATACCAATGTCTCATTTTTATACATTAATTTAAGCAGCAAATACCTATAATCCTCAAAATTCTATAATTTGCATGACCTTTGGTCCCAAACTGTGTGGATTAGAGAAAGTCTACTGTATCTCTATTTTTTATAAATTGGAAAGTCATAGTGCTTATTGCTTAAATTTCCTTTTTCATAATAGTAGAATATGTATGTTTCCATAGTAGGAATATGATTAAATTTTATTTCAATATTGTTTTAATTTTCCCTTCATTATTTATTAGTAACTAGCGGCCTTCGGCGACCAGCTTTGAAAATTCTGACCGTGGCAAACTCGCTGGCGCCATAACCCTGTGGAGTTAACAAAGTTTATTTTAGTTTAATGACGTTAAAACTAATAATGAAATTTTAAGATGAAAATTTATGTTCTAGGGAGGGGGATTCTTGAAAATTGATTTGTAAAGTGAATTTATTCTAATGTTTGTGAACTGTGAGATTCTGAGGATTTCTGTACCAGTAACCCTAGGAAAGGGATCCCTTTGATGTGTACTCACAGCTGGGATCAGCTGCTTCTATGTTTTTTTATAGAGGTATGCTCCTCTATTTTTTGTTTTACATAAATGAAATTGATTACATCGCAAATGACATGAGAGTATTTTTGAGACTGATGATGTTGAATATGAATTTAGTATTTAAGAAATAACAATGCTGCTTTAACGATACTGCTCAGCGAAAAAAAGGTTTTTTTTTAATGATTGTCCCCACCACCACCCGATGCATAAATACCCATAATACCAATAGTTCACTGTTAAAATAAACTCTAAACTGAATAGAATGTTTACAAATTAAACAAAAATCTAAATACAATTGTAGAATAGAAGTCTGTTCAAATCAGAACAATTTTAAAACAATATAAATAAAATACACTATAAACGTATAAATACATTTAATACATAATGTTATAAAAAGAGAAAGAAAAGTTTATGTTCTTAAAAGAACAATAATGAAGTAAAATAGATTCTTATCTTGATACGGATAAACCGCTCCAAAGAAACTGCTAACACAACAAAGTGAAAGGTTTGGGTTGAGTTGTAAGAAAAAATGTTTTTAAAAAATTAATAAATGCATTTCAAGCAAATTGAAATTTAAAAGGAAAAGTAATTTATTTCAAAAATAATAATTTATTCCAATAAAATGAATGAATAATTTATTCAAATAAAATGGATGGTTTGTTTTAGTTTAATGATGTACATTCATTATTTGGCAGGCACAAATATCAAATGTTCCATTCAATTTCGCTATGCGTATCTGACGCTACCTCGTCAGAACCTTGTTAGAACCGTGACATCATAACCTCACCCACCTCCCCTCCACCATAGAACGTGCGTCTACGCGCGCATGTGGGTGAAAAATCGATCCCTTCTTTCGTTTTTTGGCCGAGAAATTGAAAATCATTACTTCCTTAATATTTTTTCCCTCTCGACCAGATTGGACTTGTAAGAAAGCCTGATCTTTCAGCTTTCTAAAAATGTAAATTATTAGTCGAAATTGTCCGTATTTTTCCCGACGCGAGGATTTAAAAATGAAAGTTTTGAGCCGAAAGTGACTTTTGTTTTAAAATCTTTAAAAAATATTAGAATTTGTCCTTGAGATGTGAAATTGATATATATTTACTCGCAATTGTCTACTCTTTCCGGTCGTGTGATTTGTTTTTTTCTACAATGTCTGGATGGTGGAGAAAAAAGGGGAAAAAATGGTCGAAATTGCATAAAACATTAAATAACAAAAAAAAAAATTCAAATTTTAAAAATTGGAAGTCACATAAGAAATGGTAATATTAAATAGGAGGAGTGTATGGCTGGCATATGTCTGTGTATATTAAGAACGGATTGGGGAGTCGATGTGCACCGTTTCCTGTTTCCTATGCATGGCCGCGGTGTACTTAGACTGGTGTGACAAAAAAGCATACAGGCTTTGCTGGTATATGTAAAATTAAAATCAATGATGATATAATTCACAATATGAGAAGCAATGAAAATATCTAGTTGCATGTTAAGACACTGGAAAATGTAAATAAATACAAATTGCATATAAAATAAAAAATAAAATAAATAAAAACATAATTTAATATATATGTTTCATATAATGTTAGTTCATTATGAAACAAGGAAAAGCAGAAAACTTGGGATTAAAGAGCATCCTTTTAGTATATAAGTTTATTGAAATGTATATAACTTAAATGTATGGAAGACAATGAAATACCAAATCTGTACTTGCCCCGGTTCAAGAGTTATTTTCCTAAAATGAGTACTATAGCGAGCTTAGGACGGATTGGGATGTTAAGGTTAAAAATCAAAAACTCAAAATATACTTCTGAAAACAGCAGGTACACTAATATGGTATTTTTAGTTACACAGGTTCTCGAGTTATTTCGGAAAAACAAGTACATTATGGTGATGGTGAGCCCAGGACTTGTTAACTGAAGAATGTCACTGCTTCTCAATATTAAGCATGGTTAAGCAACGTTTATAAGCTTCACAAGAAGCATAGGGTAGGGGTCCAGAGCAAAATGGGATATACACGGCATCTAGATCAAATATTCCCCCTCAAATTTTATTGAAAATTAATTTTATTATAAAAATTATACGTATTAAGTTATGTTTGATTATTTAACTGAATTTTATGATAAATACCAAACCAATTTTACACAAAATATTTTTTACACAAGTGTACTTGGCGTTGCTCATGGATTTTGATGCAAATCTCTCATGAGAATTACACCGGAACTCACGGCAAATTCTCAGAAGCTAAGGAATGCTTTAACAATACACCCATTTATAGTAAAATAAAATATTGCATGGACGCACACACGGCTACGCTAGTCACGATTGCTCATCTTATATACTGGCCAACGCCAGATACAAAATTGAATTGTAAACAACTCCACAAATTATACAACATAATTGCCTATTTTGAACCAAAATCATTCTCATGAGTAACAACACAAATAAATGAAAATACTTGAAGGTGCAAAAAAATTCCTTTAATTCAGAAGCAATATTCAAACAATTATTGCTATCTCAACGAATTTTCATCCAATTTTAATAGAATTTTAACCCAATACTCATAATGATAATATAATACCAAATTGAAAAAATTAGGACGAAATCTGTAGAATTCGTAAATTTAAAAAACCCAAAAAATAAATACACTTAGTGTGTCACCAGCTGCTTTCAGCTGAGATGAATGGTCTGCAATTTAATCAAAGCACCTACTTGCAAATTATCCTTTGCGGAGGCAAGAAAGGAATAGATTTGATTTGACTAAATAACAAAAAATGGGATTTTCAACTTTAAAATTTAATTACTTTTAAAATATTAATACGAATTTTAAAAAAAAGATAAAATCTCTTTCTTCTACCATATGCCGAAAATGCTTTACAGCAGAAAATGCTGCGAGAAGTTCACGGTTCTAAAGTGCTGTACTTCCGTTCTGTGGCATTTAGCTTGCATGAAAAAAATGCTAATGGGCGTAATTTTTCATTTTGCTTTTGTTGCAGATCTGATCGCTACTAAAGATGCATCTACCGAAAATGAAAATTCACCATTTGTCGTAGGATAAGTTTATAGTGATGCACTTGAAAGTAAATTTTTACATGCTTGGAAAGCAGTTTTTGTGCTTTTGGTCCACTGTACTTGTGTACTGTCGCTCTGTTTGTTTCCTGAAACTAGATCGTAAAGAACTGCTTGTGTACTTGCTGGTAAAAACCTTCGATAAAAGTTTAAAATCACTAAAAATCTTTGTTAAGCCTGTACAGTTTTAGGTAGTGGAAAATTTTGTATGGTAGTGACTCTGTCTGGTAGAGGAGAAATGCCTTCTGCTGTAACCATGTGTCCTAGGAATTTTAATTAAGATTAACCAAAAATGCATTTGCAATTATTTATTATTACTCTATATTGCAAAAAACAGTCAAATACTATGCGTAAGTGCTTTTGGTGTTTGGCTTCATTTTCTGAAGCGATTAAGCAATGATCGATATATACAAAACAAAAGTCTAATTCGTGTAAGACTTCGTGCATGAATCTCTAAAAAGTTTAAGCTGCGTTGCATGAACCGAATAGTATGAACAGAAATTCAAATAGTCCGAACGGCGTTATCACCTCTGTTTTTGGAATATCATCATGCTCTACAGGAATCTGGTAGTATGCACGTGTCGTACCAAATCGAGTGTAGAAAATATCTTTTTGTTTTCAAGGTTCTGTGCAAAATTGTGTATGTGATCTATGGGATATCTATCCGGAATTGTTACTTCATTTAGCTTTTTGTAGTCTCCGTATACTCAAAACCTATTGTTTTTTTGCATTACGATGTGTATGGGACTTGCCCATGGGCTTTTTGATCATCTACAGATGCCTTGTTGTTGTACTAATTCAAATTCTTTTTTGACTGCTTTTAGCTTGTCAGGAGCTAAGCGTCTTGCTTTTGCATAAACTGGAGGTCCTCGAATTTTGATACAGTGAGTTGTATTATGCTTTACTGATTCCAGAGTATTGGTTTGTGTTAAACTTTGATATTGCTTTAGCAATTGAGTATATTGTGAATCATTACTAGTTGTAAGTCCTAGTGAGGGTATCTGTGTCGTACTTTCTTTGATACTAATTTTAGTACAACTTTCTATTAGTCTTTGATTTTTCATGTCGACTAATAATCCGAACTTTGCTAGGAAGTCTGCACCTAAAATTGCTTGAGAAACATCGTCAATTACGAAATCCTAAATGAATTTTCGATGGAATCCAAAATTTAAAATCAGTTGTTTCAATCCAAACTTTTTTATTTTGGTTACGTTTGCTGCATATAACGGACATTTTTTTTTTATCGTGGCAGTATGCCTGTTGCTTGAAAGAACTAATATCATAGCACCCTTGTCGACTAGAAATCCTATATGAGATAGTTTGTCATATAGGAACAAATGACTGTTTTCAATTCTTCTGTGCATCGTCGCTGAAATGATAGAGCCACCTAGTTTAACGTTTGAAATTTGTTTTGAAAATTTGCACACTTGCGAGCTTCCGGCCGTCCAAATAGGTGCTCTTAGTCCCCTGGACGAGTCGGACGGTCTGGGTCTTCTACACTTGCGAGCTTGTTCTTGAAATTTTGTGTGATACCAATGCATATTGACTTTTCTGGATTGCGATCAATATCTTTATTTTGATCGAGTTCTTTATCAAGATTGAGTTCATTGTCTGAATTGCTGTCGTAGTTACTCTACAGTTTTCATCAGGTTCGCAACTTGAGCTTCTAAGTGTTAAATATGCGTATTCTTTGCTACCACTGATACTGAAAGTGAAGTTGAAACATCACAGATTTTGTCCTCCATTTCAAAAATTTTTTGTAGCAATTTTGAACTAATCGATAAAATTTGTTATATATGTAGTACAGGTAATCGTTGAGAGAACAACGTGCAAAGTACAATGTGCATCTTTGTGCCGGCAAGATCTTGCATTTCGCGAAGTAAATTACTTGATATTCTAACTGAAATTCTTGTAAAAGGGTGCGAAGATTTGTAACTTCAGAATCTGCGAAGTGCGAAATGATCTTTTTTTTTCAACACAGAATAAGGTTCATTTTCAGGAGGTTTGTGAATCAGATTTGTGACATGAGTCAATACATTGCAATTTAGCTCTACAATTATGCAATGAAATTTTGTTTTTTCATTTACAATTTAAGAAACCAGGAATTGAGAATCCATGTGCAAAAACTATAAATCTGGTTTTTTTTTTCCAGAATGGAGGTGCTTTGAAAGCAACTTTTGACAGTTCAGCAGAACTAAAATCTTCATTTGAAGTTGAAGCATTTTTTGCATCGTTGACTGGTGTCAAAAGAGTTCCAGTCATCTCAGTTGTAATCATAATTGCATTAGGAACTACGGAACACATACCTTTTCAGAGTTCACGTAAATTAAAGTACTTGCATAAATTGAAACATTTCGTCTCTGATGAATTGGAGCCATCAAATCTCAAGAAAGTTGGATCCACCACATCTCCGGTAAGTTGGAGTTTTCACGTCTCAGGCAAATTGGGTTGGAGCCATCACGTTTCATGGAAGTTGGAGCCCTCACATCTCAGGAAGATCAGAGCCATCATATCCAGGTCACCACTCTATGGCGTAGGGCCATACATAAGGTGAAGGTGCGATGTTGAAGAGTATCCATTACAGCGGCAAGCATAAAACATAGTTTTATTTACAAGAACATACTAACTATATTTACAGGAACATTACGTAGATTATATACAGGAACATTATTAAAATAGAGCTACATCACAACATGTGTGCAGGCAGCATCCGAAATACAAATGTCCAAATAATGCTGAAATAATAAGTTTTGAGGCTCGATTACAAGAACCAGGGTAGAAGTGCTGCAAATGCGGCATATGCAAATCTAGAGTCTATGAAGAGCAAGAAAGTTTTATGCTAATTGCTTGATCAGTGTCTTTATGCAAATCACTGGGGGAACTTCACCACAAGATAGAAACTCTAATATTTGCTATACGGGCAATCTTTCAAGAAAAATTGGAATTTTCATCGAAGTTTATTTGAGGGGGTGCTCCATACAATAACTTTCGAAATAGAAATTCAAAGATTAGAGACTTGAAATTTGATGAACAAGTCAATCATTTGATAAAGCGTCTGGGATAAATCTATTTTTTTTTTCTGTCAAAAAATATTCATTTAAATGGTTGCTCTTCACCAAAATATTCGAAATGTGAAATGATAGTAAAATGTACTTTGCAGTGAGACAGAAGTTTAAAAATTAGTGCAAGGATAGCTCGTTAGATAGGAAAAAAATGTGCAATTTCAGTTTTCCAATACTGACTACTTAAGGGTTGCCATACACCAAAATATGTGATTATATATAACCCCACCTTTATGTGAGATAGAGATATGGAATTAGGCACACTGGTCAGTAATTAAGAAGGCAATTCAGATGGAAACTTGAAATTTAGCACAAGTGAAATAGTTTGAGAAAGCTGATGAGATTCTCCCAATTATATAACTGTTCAGGATATGTTTGTTGTAACAGCATTGATTTTCAATGGGTATTTAGATAATATGTTTTGAAATATGAAATTTTACCTTATAGCCAATTTGCTTAGATTTTCTGTAGTGCATTATTGCTATTTTGCCCCTTCATTTTTTTATACTTTTTATATTGTTTTTTTTCATTTTAATCTCTTGCTTGGTAGAAAACATGCTATCAGTTCTAAACTGTTGCTGTTACGTTGTTTGTGTAAGAAAGCCATGGATGCATCAACCCAGATACTCTGTTATTTGTTATCTGTGGAAAGAGTGTTGGCGAGAGGTTCCAATGAAATCCTCTAGGGGGAATGACCAGATTGAAAATAAGATAGTTCACATCTTTTTTTTTTTTTAATGTAATCTGTGTCAATTTTTAGATATTCCATACAATTCTGTTAATACCATACGACCACCTAAATATAATTCCATTGAAAGTTTGAAGACATTTCATATTCCACAAATATAGCCTACTTTTTGTTTTGAAATTACTTTCACACAACAGATACAATAAACCAACCCAGATACATGAATACAATGAATTTGACCTCTAACATCTTAACTTTTTTAGAGATCTGCTCAAGAGTTAAATCTACCACCGCCACTTCTTGGTGTTCTTCTCCAGCACATGACTGGTGTTGTGGCAAGTGGCCGGGTGGAGCTATTGCTTTTGCAGGCAATCGTGTCCAGCAGACTGCTCTGTCCAGACTCTTCAGTGGTCACTTGAAATGCCTTAAATCTGATCAGGGCAATAAGATCTTCCCCATTTGTGGGAAATGTAACATCAATCAAACCACCCCTGATCATCTTCTGTCCTGCCTAGGGCTTGTCAAGGAGGATTTGACACTGAGTCCCCTCCTTGTCTTGGACTTTTTAAGTGTTTTTGGTCTCATGGACCTGGCCTAGCCTATTGGCTAGACCAGTTAAGATTAGTAACAACAACAATAACAGATACAATATAAAAGTACCATGTATTCTTCAGGTTCATTATAATAGTTGCAAAATATGGACCTTTTTTTTACATTCAGTAAATCTTGTGTAATACTTTATTGCCCATGCATAATTACTTTATGTTTCATGCATCTTTATTTTCATCTGTTCTATAAATATTGAATTTCTGAAATTTGTTTTCAGGTTATAGATAAAAGCAGCTTTAGAGATAGTTGAAGTTCCTGGCTAGTACTATGTAGGTTACTACGTAATATTTCTCTACTTGTTGCCTATTCTGTTGGCTGGAGAATGTCGGATAAGAAAGAAGACAAAAATGCTCCAAATACTACTGTATCTGGATATTCTCAAGACATAAGAAAAGCAGGCATATTACGAAAGTTGAAGGTATTTAATGTGTATTGACACCTTTTTTGAATTATAAATTTAAATCTTATGTAATCAGTTTTGCACTTTGTTTTATATCTTTTAAATAATGAAAATTATTGAAATAAATTTTATTTGTACTTTCTAAATATTCAATAGTGTTTGTTTCAAATATGTATATTACTGAGTTCAAACTTCATTTGGAAGCTTGGTTACTCATCCTGGCACTCTAGTATATTCCGAAGTTAGGTCTCTAAAGGCTATATCACATTCAAGAACTTTTTAGGCAATTTTTCGTACAACCAACATTTTGATCAATTTTTACCCGGAGTTGGGGGAAAACACATGTGTGATAAGTGCAAAAAGTTGGAACAACTCTGAACAACTTTTTCTGGACTGGGTAGAAAAAGTTATTCATTTGGGACAATTTTTCAACAGCCAGCCAATCAGCGATGAGTAGCGGAGAGATCGCGTGTAGAGAACAAACAGGTTGGCTCAGCTGGTTTATGGCATGAAATCTACAAGCAACATGGCCAAACAAGAACGTAGAAATTTCTACATCTTTCAATATTTTCAGATAAATTTATACTATTTAAGATGGAATTCTTTATATTTCTTTCCTGAAAGAAGGGTATTCAACAAGTTTGTCAACACGGTATAAAGAATTAAGCCGCTTTTGATTTGCTTATCGAAGTAATATTTTATTTATTAAAATTTTTAAAGTTGAGCATTTGGAATACACTTTTTAAACAGGTATGTTTTGTATATTTTTCATTTACTTTCTATTGCATGATCATAAACTGACTTATGACATGTTCATGATATTTATATTCACAATATTGAACGCTTCTGGGATTATGTTAAATGTACAGAGTTGCAGCACTTTGATGAGAAATAAACGTGTACTGCAATATTTTAGCCAATCTGTTTATTATATCAGATATGCTGTTTTATTGCTGAACCTGTTATAGAAATTGCCCTATATAATATAGTAAAAGTTGGATTTGAAGTTATCGTATATTGTTCCTAAATTTTTGTGTGTGAATAACATTTTATTTACATATTTGTTTGTATGTGATCTCCAGAATTGTAATTTTAAAATGTTTGCAATTTACTTGAAGTTATGCATGCAATACTGTTTATTTATGAAACTAATAATTAAAATATGAGCATTGTCTGTATATATGAGCACTGTCATTATGTTGTTGTTGAGACCCAGACCGTCCGACCTACCAGAAAGGTGTAAGGTAACTGTTTGGACGGCCGGGAAGTGCCACCCAATTTAGACCGGAACCCAGTGGGGGAGGCATCCACAGGGACCGTACCCTCCTTCCCCTACCACCAACCTCTCGGAAGGACTTACGGACCCACATGTTTAACGTGATCGTACTCCGCGTGAACACGGCGGCAGTTTTGGCAGCGGCTGGAATCGAACCCGGGCCTACCGCGTGCAACTCCAGCGCGCTAACCAATGGGCTACCGCGCCCCTCACTGTCATTATGTAACAAACATAATTTATTTATGTGTGCAAATGAGTTTAATAATCAGGAACAGTTGTTTATTAGCTTTAAACCTATGTATTCATCATACAAAGTTTTGATGATTTTGAGGATAATATTTAATATTTAAATTTTACTTCCTGTGCTATTGTTTTAGGTTTCGAATTTCATCAGAAATATAAATTTACTCTTTTTAAATTTCCATATCATAAATTTGTACATGACAATACATAATACTGTACTGTTTAAAATATTTTCAAGGTCTGAATATCGGTTGTTAAATTGTAAACAATGTTTGAAAAAAAATATTCAAGACTAAAATGTAAATAATTTTAAATTAAACATCAAAAAAATAAACATAATAAATGTATTTTATAGTAGTTAATTGCATAATGTGAACTATAAAAAATTATAATAATTGAAAACAAACTAGTCCATAGCTTAATGGTTGATATAAATTTGGCAACTCATTCAACTTCAAAGTATTTCATAAATATTAGATAATTGGTTGTGTTTCCAATATAGTGTTTTTTGTATAGAATGTGTCGAGTATGTACGGGTAATTCAAATTACAACGTAGTATATATATATATATATATATATATTTCATATTTATATAAATACCTTTATATATATATATATATGGTTAAATACCTGCTATAAAATAATCTGAAACCCATAATTGTGCAAAATATCAGCCCAAATTAAAATTTTAGAGATTTCAATGCAAAATCAATGTATAATATCTATATAATGTAAAGCAGAAGAACTGCCAAACAGTAAACATGACACCATAACCCTAACCGCAATGTTGCAAAATACACAACTGTATATTTCTCGCCAAAAAAGTAATAAAAATACATTGCTTTCACTTGCAGTTTTTCATTTAGCCCAACTTCTTCAATTATCCGACAACCCTATCACAAACTTTTTTGCCAGAAAATTGGTGAAAAAGTTGTCTGAACTAGTTGGTTGTTCCAAAAGATCTTGAATGTGATATGGGCTTAATTGGACTAATTCCTGACACTGTTTTAGCAAGCAGACTTTTACTACTACAGTCAGTTAGAGCACCCTCTTAAATGTAAACATCCTTTCCCCCTATTTCAGTATTAACATAGTTTTGATTAAAATTATCTGTTTGAGAGTCCAATAAAATTTGGGTCTCAAGTTTCCTTGTGCTCTTAGAAAATATTTTTTCAACAAGAAGAGCTCCAGGGCCTGATTAATGCACAAGCCTCTGGAGCTGCAGCCCTGGGCCCCCAAATTTTAAGAGGTCCCCCTAAACTTTGTATGTGATAAAAATTTAAGCTTAATAATTTTTTAATTAACTAAAAACTTGTAATATTAGTTATTTTAAATTATAAAATGTTAATAGTTTTAAATATTATACATATATTACTTTCCGGCCGTCCAAACAGTTACCTTACACCTTTCTGGTAGGTCGGACGGTCTGGGTCTCAACAACATATATTACTTTGATATAAAACTTTGGAACGAAAAGGCCTACAAGGCTATGATCCTGAGCCACTAAATTTGTTATGTGTTATACAGAGTTCAGTTATCACATAGTGACTTAAATGTGTTACTGAAAAAAAAACCATGGAGATAAAAAAAACTGTGCTGTTGAGTAGAGACAACTACATTACTTGTAGTAACAGTATGACATTTGCACTTAAAGCAGAAGGATGTTACAGATTCATTGACAGAACCGTAAAGTAATCAATGGTCAACACACCCTTCCATGAACTCTCAAGAAAGCTTAAGTTAAAAGTTGTCAATCATCCTGTGGTGGAAATTTATGTAGCTTTTGAAGCTATATGATATCTTGCAGAGACTTTCCGGAGAATGGAACAGATTTTCTAAGGGTGGCCAGATACAGACTTTACTCTAGCAAAGCTACAGCCTGAATTATCATTTTTGGAAGGCAGACAAAACTAACAAAATAGGAACCTTCACGTGAGTGAAAATTCTGCTTATTTTGTATCTTCTAAATGTAGAAAGGCCTCAAAATGTAAATTTATAGAGAAGGTTAAAAATTTGAATGTCAAACCTAAAGTTAAAGTAACACAAGTTGACCCTTGTTTGTTTTGTTTTTTTTGCAAGAAAAGGGATCATATATAGAAATACTGTCCTAAATGAAAATCTAAAAGTATAACTAATATAGTAGAAATAAATGAGTCACATATTGAAGCTAACTTTGCTGTTGATCCAGTTGATAAGTTCAAGTGTGTTATCACTGCTGCTACTCGATATTTCTGTAATTATTTAAAGTTATTTTCTAAATTTAAAGAATTGGAAGGAACTTCCATGTATGTCTCTGTCAGTAGGAAATGTCAAAAGCCCAGTTGAAGCTCTCGAGACAATTAAAATGCATGTATAACTAATATAGTAGAAATAATAAATGAGTCACATATTGAAGCTAACATTACTGTTGATCCAGTCGATAAGTTCAAGTGTGTCAACACTACTGCTACTCGATATTTTTGTAATTATTTAAAGTTATTTTCTAAATTTAAAGAATTGGAAGGAACGTCCATGTCTCTGTCATTAGGAAATGTTGAAAGCCTAGTTGAAGCTCTAAGATAATTAAAATGCATCTTGTTATAAATGGCAAAAGAAATGATATTATTTTGAAGGACCTTATGTTTTCCCTAAAATGAAAACAAAATTTGTTAGCAGCCTCTGTACTAGAAGAGAAAATTTCAATTTTAATGGGGCAAATGAGAAGTTATGATTTTATACACCAAAAGGGGACAAATATTTTTATGGAAAAAAAAAATGATGGCTTGTATTTTTTAAAACCTCAATATGACCTAAAAAGTCAAATACTATCAAGTGATATAAACATAAAGATAACGAAGCAGACAGAAGTAAGGATAAAGAAACTAATAGAAAACCTTAAAATATAAAGGATAAAAATGTAGGCACAAATATCCCCGAAACTCCTAAAAATAAAAGTCTTGTAAGAAAAAAATTAGGAAAAAGTATGATTTAAATATTTCCAGGAAAGCTAAGAAACAAATCAAAAATAAGTTTAGTATTTATAAGAGTAATCCAAGCAGTTCTTTTACTGAATCAAATGGAAACACTAAACTTTGGCATAACAGATACTGTCATCTCAATATTAACTATTTGCTTCAAACAAGTACAGTTTCGTCTGTGAACTGACTCCCAAAGTTCAGTAAATTAGATTGCAAACATTACAAAGTAGCCAAAACTAAAAGAGTAACTTTAGAATAAAAGGGATCAACCAATAGGTAGGATTAGATTTACTAAACTTTTAGAATTATTGTATATGGACGTATGTGGACCATTGCCTATACAGTCTTTAGGCAGTAATAAATATTTTCTCCCAATCATGGATGATTATATTAGGAATGTGTGTGTGTTTTTCTTAAAACAGAAATCAGACATATTTAATGTTTAAAACAGAAATCAAACATATTTAATGTTTAGAACAGAAATCAGACATATTTAATGTTTAAAACAGAAATCAGACATATTTAATGTTTTCAAAGAGTTCTAAATTAGGGCAGAAAGACTTTTAAATTGTAAAATTTTAAATGTCAGAACAGATTGCGGAATAGAGTTTTGCTATAACCAATTTAAATTTTACATAAGCAAAGAAGGGATTAAAGCCAAGAGAACAAATTTCTATATGGGTCATTTTCTGTAAACAGGAGTTTTACATGTTTCAGGTGTTTTAATAAATGTTTGCATGATTTGGGACTGATTTTGGACACTGATGAGTTTTACTATATTGTAGTTCATATTTGTCACCCATTAGCTTAAGAAACAATTTATATTTTTAATATTTAAAAATTTAGTTTTTTTTTTATTAAATATCGTTTCCCTGTGTGCCCGAGCAGCCAAATAATAAAATATAACTTTATTTACAAGCCTTCATTTTCTAGTTTTCTTTTAATTTGATGTTTTATATTAAATTAGACAATTTAAAATACAAATAGTAATAAAAAATCCACTATGCAATAGAACAATATTTTAAATTAATTTTTTACAACTGTCCACTAGCTTTTTTGTCATTCACCTGTTTTTAAATTTTAGCACCTCTTTCTGTACATAGATGACAATAAAATATAATTAAAGTATTATTTTTTACTAAAGTCCATATTCACCATTTCAAGAGTTTGACTATGTTCTAGCTATCATTTTGTGCAGGAAAATATTATAAAACTGAACAATTTTGGGGTAAGTATTTTTATTCCTTGTCATTCACGTCTTTGATTATTTTCAGAATAAAAAAGTAAATAATTTTTTTTAACATATATGTGTGCCTAGAAAGTGTAGCAAACTGAATATCAAGTTAAGCTTAAATACAAATAAAACTCATATACTCAAAGTAAAATCACATGATTTGTCATTTCCTGTCGTCATTCACCTGTCTTCTTGTTAGACACGGGAATGACAGAACAGGTGAAATGCATTTGAACTAAATTTTCTTTTTAGAAGATAAAACAAATAAGAAGTTAGTTCTAAATTTAAGATTGCAATTAAAGCAAAACAATTTTTTTTATTTTTCTAATGATATATTATACAGGGTGTCCCAAAAAGATTGAAATGCTCTTTAATTCTTTACCTGTTGGAGATAAGTTGGCAATGTAAATTGCAAAAATGTTGAAAGTAAGGTAGAAAATAAGACTACATTAATGAAATAGTCCTATTAATTTTCAAAAAGTTACAATTTTTTAATTTTTATACGACCCCCTTAGACAAATTTGGCCAATCAAAAAATTTTTTATTTTTAATGCAACAAGATCATTAAAAAAACCGCCGATCTGTATCTTTAAAATGGAGGGAGTTATATTTAATTAAAAATTGAACATTGTGAATGAGAACCATATATCAAATTAGAAATGTAAATTTGTTACATATCACAAAAAAGATAAAACTGGATGATAATACATAGGAAACATTTTTGCGAATTCCGTGTAGGTTCACGATGCAATCACAGATTCTTAAGTACTTTTCAATAACTAAGTACTTTTTCAATAATTAAGTACTTTTTTTTATCTAAACAATTTTCATCGTCAATTTGTTTATGATCCCTATTTTCACTGATGAAACAACCTTTCACATGATACGAAAAAGTGGCAAAGTGGAAAAGTCATATTTTTTCCTTTGTCATAATTCAGTTGATTTTAAAGATACAGATATGTAGGGTTTTTTAATGATCTTGTTACATTAAAAATAAAAAATTTCTGATTGACCAAATTTGTCTAAGGGGGTCGTATAAAAATTAAAAAAGTGTAACTTTTTAAAAATTAATGGGAGGACTATTTCATTAACGTAGTCTTATTTCCTACCTTACTTTCAACATTTTTGCAATTTACATTGCCTACTTATCTCCAACAGGTAAAGAATTAAAGCGTGTTTCAATCTTTTTGGGACACCCTGTATACATACTAACAAAGCAGTAGTCTATATTAAATGTCATTCCCCTGTCATGCTGTATTTACTTGTCTTGAAAATAAAAATTTGCATTTTCTATTTAATTTCCCCAAAATGATCACTGCCACTGTTTTTTTTTTTTTTGTTTAAACCACCCATGTTAAAATATAGGTTAAAAAATAGAAAAAAATATATTGTAACAAGAAAGATGAAAAGGGCCGTTTAGAGAAAATGACCCATATACATCACAATAAAATGGGGTCTCGGAGAGGTTTAATCTCACTGCTCATGGTTGTATCAAAGCAATGCTATGAGTGATAGTAAGGTTAATGATAAATTGTGGGCAGAAGCAGTCTTGTGTTTTTCATATGTTAAAAGCAGAATATGTCATAAATTCAAGATAAAAACACCTTTAGAACTCTACAGTGAAAAGAAGCCCCTAACTCTTTGTAAATCATCTTACAGGAGCTGTACTTGTCCTGAAATTCTTGAAAATCCTGAAAAAAATATTTGTGTCCAGAAATGTCCTTATTTTTTACATTCCATCTTGAAATTTTACGTATCTCAAAAGCAGAGATGCCAATTACTATGGATTACTACTGATTCTCCATAGTTTCTACGGGAAACATTCTTATCTCATATTACTGATTACGGAATTTGCATAGTTTCCTACAGAAAATTGACTTTTGTCTAGGTTAATGTAAATTTACGACAACATGCACAGTAATGCTAATCAAATTAATTGGATTTACGACCATGTGTAATCTAAATTAATTAAGATCACGATCACTTATTTTATGAAAGTAATGAATATGCTTTATCAAAGATTGCCTAATTCAGCATAAATCTCTAAAATGTTATTTTTTAAATTTGTTTTGCATAAACAGTGCGATAGTACAATTCAGTTTATTTTCATGAATCATCGATAGTACATTAGTATCTTTTTCCATCCATCTCAATCTTCTAAATATTGCATAACTAGCATATTTTTATATTCTGGTTAATTATTACTGTTAATTTCTTAATTATTTTCACATAAACAGTGCGATTGTGCAATTCAGTTTGTTCTCGTGAATTGCCAAGAATATATTAGTATATTTTTCCTTTCATCTCAATCTTCTAAATATTGTATATTAGATTGACTGAACTAGCATGTTTTCATATTCTGCTTAATTATTGTGGTTAATTTTTAAAATTATTTTTGTATAAAGTGTGATTGCTCAATTTAGTTAGTTCTTATGAATTGCCGAAAGTAAGTACATTAGTATCTTGTTCCATCCATCTCCATCGTTTAAATGTTGCATATTAGGTTGACTAAACTAGCTTATTTTCATGTTCTGGCTAATTATTAAGGTTAATATTTTAATTATATTTGCATAATACAAAATTTTCTATTTTGAAAAATGGATATGAACTCTGTGAAGGGATATTTTCCAAAAAGTAATATTAAAACAATGATTTAGACAAATAGATGAATAGATGCATATGATGAATCTTGGAACCATCATATTTTTCACATAGTTTTTTTCGCAGTAGTGCCACGAAACAGTAGGTTTTTCCAGTCATTGAAGGCACTCCATCTGTTGCTACAGAAGTCAATTTAGACAGAGGTAGATTGTATTTTTGCAATAGTTCATAGACAAAATTAAAAATATCTTGTTCTGTCATAGTGCCACGTATTGGTACTTGTTCCAGTAATTCCTCAAAAATGTTGAAATCCATGTCACAAGCATGAAGAAACACAGCTAACTGAGCTACGCACCCAATGTCTGTACTCTCGTCACAGGCAATGGAAAACGCTTCGAAACTGGATGATTTTGCTCTGATCTGATCACTTAAATTTCCGGCCAAATGGGTGTCTCTTTCCACAATAGTATTTCAAGACAAAGAGATTACTTGAAAAGCCTTCACACTTCCTGGACAAACGATTTCAGCAGCTTTAGTTAGACATTCCTTGATGAAATCCCCTTCGGTAAAAGTTTTCGAGTGTTTAGCTATCATCTCTGACAAGACGTAGCTTGCATGCACCGCCACTTCACTTTTTTGTATTACTTTAGTAAACGTCTGTTGTTTTTTTAGTTCCAATTTGCACTGTTTCAACTTCTCGTGTCTCATTAATCCTTCATAATTATTATATTTTAATTTATGTTGTTCATAATGATGTTTAATGTAATATAACTTTTTCATAGTTATAGCATCATTATATATCAAACAGATTATTTTTTATTTTATCTTTTATTTCACAGCAAAAATACTCCAATTCCCACTTTTCTTGGAAATACCGATATTCGTTAGAAATTTTTCATTTAGTTTTACTATCACCTGGTTTCGATAAAGACATACTGAATTCAAAGGGCTGAAATATAAAAATGTGAATAATCGTTAAAACAAAATAATAAAATATTTTAAATAAATTTAATAGGGGATGGATTTTCTAATATTCATTATTTACCTCATTACAATGATTCAAAACATCCTCCATCCATCTCGACTGCGATCTTGCATTCAAACGGAACGTTTTTATTTGAATTTATTTTTGTACTACTAGATGCAGTTAAATGCCCATGCGAACAACTCCAATACATTTTGCAGATACTTGACCTTGGCATAGGAGGGATCCAATGAATCATTTCTCCATCTGGAGCTGTGAAGCATGGTTTTGTAATATAAACAAACAGAGCACTTCTCATAGACTCTGCTATTTTATAATTGTGTTTCGGTTCTCATTTCGATTTTAGCTTAATGATTTCATTGGTGAATCACAGGAATATAAGGGAGTATTTTTTTTTTAATTTGGGTTTTAGAGGAATGTGCGGCAGTGAAATTATTAGGTTATTTCGGATAAAAGAATAGCGGGGCCAAGACATTTGCTTTCTGTTAATAAATATGTATAATTAGAAATTTTAAAAATTAAGCTACTAAAATTTTATCAAAACTTTTTTCAAATACTGTTATATAGACTGGGCCGCAAAGATATTCGTTGTGGGTCACATGCCCACAACGAATGTCAAACATAAAGCTAATAAGTATTTATTATGAAACACTTTCCAACTTCAATGCGATTTTATTTAAACATCTCTAAAATGCAATATATTCCTCCATAATATTTTTAAAATTATCACAATACTACATTAATTTATGATATTTCAAAACTTAAAACTTCATCGAAAAAATGAACTGTATTCAAATGACGGCATTGAAATATAAATTGCCTGGTTTAAACATCTCTAAAATGCGATACATTCCTCGGTAATATTTTTAAAATTATCATAATACTACAATAATTTATTATATTTGAAAACTTCATCGAAAACAAATGAACTTTATTCAAATGATGTCATCAAAATATAAATCGCATGGCTCTCTCTATAAAAGCAGTATTTCATTCATAAGCTTTTTTCCTTTCATCACAATACTATAATAATTTATTTTATATAAAAACTTAAAACCATGGAGGTTCATCCCCCTTTAAGCCCACGTTGGCAAGGGGCACGGTCTGGGTCGTGGAAACCATGGAGGTGCAAGTAATTTAACTCTATACTTAAAACTTCATTGAAAAAACATATGCTTCTCTATGTAAAATCAATGAATGTTTCATTCATGTCAACTATATTGCAGACTCCATGAGCTAAATAATTTTGCGTTAAAGAAATGCAGCGATTCTTATAAAACTCATTCTACATCTTTTGGTGTTTACATTCTCCATAAGTGAAAATTAGGCTTCGTTGTAGAAATAATCAAAGTTTGGTGATCATTTAAACTCAAATATATGGTAATTGCATTGTTGTATGCAGATGCACAGAATTTAAGGAAAAAGAAAGCGGTTTTAGGATGGATGCAACACTAAATATGAATTAAAAAGAACTTTAAAAATCAGGATTTTGACACTCTTGTGGATGCCATATTTTATTTTGAAGTGGCTCACGTGATCTCTTCATATAATGGTTACGTGATCTCCTCGTATAAAGGATGTAATTATCATTTTAATTTTTATTTAAAAAACTACTGAATATATTTTGCTGAAATTTTTTTATTTTTTTTATGGGATAATTTGAATATTTCCTAAAATTTTCAAAGCAATTTGTGTATTTTAAATTCGTCTAAAAAATGTTTGAAAAATTAGGTCCCATAGGGTTCAATGTATTTCATTACCCGGATTCAATCCGAAACTAATTGGGTGATATTATTCATTTATATTCCCATAGGTCCCACAGACCATCTGAACAACATACTGAAATTTCATTTTGATAAAGTCATTTTTATGGCAGTTATTGTGCTAACAAACAGACAGACATACAGACAGACAGAATGAACATAGTCATAAACACTTTTCAACTATGTTGTAAAGTGTTAAAAACACCAAAATAAAAAAAACTATGTAAACTAAAACTAAAAGTAAGATGTTTAAAGGAACTAAAACTAAAAGCAAATCTGATTCTTTAAAGTTTAAAGATAAACAGGAAACTGATGTGGGCTGTTGTATTGGTTTTTCCCTTTCCTTTTATACTATTTTTTTTCTTTATGATTCACACACACATTTATTTATTTATATTATTTAACTATTATTCCTTAAGTTATTTACATTTCATTATTCTAAGATATTATATTTATATTTAACCTGTGATCGTATAGATTAATGCAAATCAATAAAGTTTACTTTTAATATTATTATTTATTTAGTTTCTTTATATACTTTGTTACTTACAGCTTGGTCTGTGCTGAACCATGTTACACTTTCAAAGACATTCCAACTTCTTAATATTTCTAAAAATTCCACTTACCTTTTCAATACATAAATAGCACAGCCAACATAAAGAATCCACAACTCATTTGTTAAATTAAAAATTAACTTTTATTAACAATTAAAAATTCAACATCTGATCCATTTATAAGATTTCATTATTTGTATAGTGGCATAAAGTTAAGTTAGTACATTGCTCCAAATTAAAATCTTTTAACTTTGTAATTTAATAAAAATAACCCTGGGAACAGAATCCACTCTGGTCTGAAGACCAGAGTTTGGTCTGCCTGAGCTGTCCACCACTAAAAGTGCTAAATGAATAATTCAAAATAATAAAACCAAACACAAATTGTGAATGATAAAATTACAAAATTCAGAATAATAAAAGCAAACACTAAATGGTAAAATGTAAACTCCCAATGGGTACATGTATCAAAATTATTATTATTCTCAAAGGTACAAAAAAAAAGAAAACGAAGCTGTCCATATCAAACGGAATTCACCACAGATAAAATGCCGATAAGATTCTCAGTCGCAGCTCTTACTATAACAATAATTATCATTTGAGCAGCAAAGATTCTAGTTGGTGAATATAGATGGCAGCACCAAAGGCGAGGAGCTAGAATGACTGTTGTTAAACGATCAAACTCCCAAAGCTACACACACTTATTTTTAAATATACTTGTTAATTGTTGACTTGCAAAAACATGTAACAGTTTGATGAAAATGTAGATTTGAAATGGCCTGTTATGATCAGTGGTACTCTGACAACCACTTGTGATAAAAATGCAAATTTAAAGGGCCCTGTCTAGGTCAACGATTCACTTTGGAAGAAAAAAACACTTTTGACAAAGATGTAGATTTGAAAAGGGCTGTTACGAAAACTAGTACTCTTGGACACACATTTGCAGTAGGCATATTGGTGGATGTGACACTTGCAAAAAAACGAACACCATCTTTAGTACAGGCAATTAAAATAGAAAACACTTGCAGTAGGCATATTGGTGGATGTGACACTTGCAGAAAAACGAACACCATCTTTAGTACGGGCAATTAAAACAGAAAACACTTGCAGTAGGCATATTGGTGGATGTGACACTTGCAGAAAAACGAACACCATCTTTAGTACAGGCAATTAACAGAATCGTCACTTTGACGAGGATCCCTGCAAATGCGCTGGAACTCGGAGGCAGGCATTTTTACTAATACACTGTAGACAGTTTCAGGAATGCCAAGATGCTCAGTATCCAAATTCATAAGCTACCGGCGATCCAGGGCGCGAGCCCCAGGCTCGGCCCTTAGAAATTTTATCGACCTCACTCCTCTGCTGCTCAGAATCCAACTCAAAACATTCTTACGGCGACCGCGGCCCCTCCGCGTGAGGTCCGGCCGCGGCCCCAAAATCTTTTTCCAACCTCTCTGCTCTAATCTCAGAGACCGAACTCCCAACATGCCAACCAAATTTCGCCTCCCAGGAGACGCCAATCTTGGCGAGTGAAAAAACTTGCGCCGCACACAGAGCGCCTCACATACGCTGGGGAATTAAAAAATGGGACACTTCGCAACGAACCGCGCGGCACGAAAATGCCGCCAAGCTAGCTACCCCGTTTTTCCCGCCAAAGTTCATTGCTCCGCGGTGCCAACCCTACGGAATTTTAGGCACCCCAACACACATCTGGAATAAACATCAACTCAACTGATAAGCAATGAAATGGTCAAAAAGGAGCGTTATTTTTCGCTTTCAGAGTAATATAATTGCTGTTCGAAAGTGAAAGCGTAAGGCCGAAAAGGAAAATTACAGGGGCACAGGCGAATAAGTAAAGGATTCTATGAATACTTTTAGCGTTTGTAGATACTTCGCGTGCGTAATTTGGAATATAAAAATGTATGAAAGGGAAGATAAATAAACGTTAATACGAAATAAATCGCCGAAATATTCAATAACCATAAATTAATTTTGAATTTTGAAGGGAAGGGGGAAATTATGAATTTTGAACATTAAAAATCTTAGAAAATGAAAATCTCTGAATCTAAGCACAACAAATACCATTACGCCTCGGGAAAAAAAAAATTTTAGAATAAAATTTTTTTAATAAAAGCCCCAAAACAGCCAAAAGGAAAACTCTCCTCGAGCGGGGTGAATCTGAAACCAGACGGTAAATGCTCGCTTGCCTGACGACTCCTGGGATCACATGTTAAAAATGTTGGCAAACCATATTGTTACTCAAGGAAGGCACACTGATCTGGAATAAAACCATTCTAAACTTAAGTACCATGAAAAGTAAAAAAAAAATAATACTGTAAACCTTATAAAAACAAATTCCATGTAATATTAAACCTCACAGTAAATGTCAAGGACTTTTCCCCCAAAAAAATTTCTATCCAAATTTGAGACTCAATAAGATGCAAGTCAAATTTATCAACAGGGAAAACATCCTGTAAGAAAAAAAAATTCATTTAAACCTCAACTTTAAATAAAATTACTGAACATATCAAACTAAACTTTCGAAAGAAAAAAAAATTTCCTCATAAAAAAAAAATGCTATCTTGTATCAAAAAAATTTCAAATCATACCCTTAAAATTGTTTAAACCAAAAAATACTGAACTTTCGCAACAAAACAGAAATTTCACAAAAAAACTGCTGTCTTCAGTACACTAAAATTTAAGTCATCGTACCTTAAAACCGGGAAGTACACTGTTCACCAAAGAAAATTTTTAAACTCATTCCCCCAAAGAAGAAAACCCTTAAACATTTCAAACTCTCTTAGTGTAACGTAGTACCAGAGCAATGTTACCGAAAAAAAAAATACACTAAATAAACCCTTTCCGAGGAAAACTGCCCATCTCAGGGAATACCATATCTTATACCCAGTGCGCCAACTTTCAGGCTGCACTACCAACACTACTCTGGGGTCTGCTACCTACTACATATTAATATAAATCAAACTTCCCTGTCTTTCCTTGTGAAAGAATCCTCAATATAGCTACTGCCTGGTATAATGAATGTTCCAATCCCCTAGTTACATATAAATACAATAACTCATCTCTGCCACAAGGAAAACTACCATAACTGCTTGTGGAATACTCAAACTGAACCAAACTGTAGTGAACCAGAACTCCTATATACCAGCG
This sequence comes from Amaurobius ferox, assembly GCA_951213105.1. NCBI lineage: Eukaryota > Metazoa > Arthropoda > Arachnida > Araneae > Amaurobiidae > Amaurobius > Amaurobius ferox. The sequence goes on along the minus strand of OX578139.1, from coordinate 166,942,428 downwards.
CAGACTCCCCTAATTTTCTTGGAGCTTATTAATTAAACAAATACTTCCCCAAAATAATAAAACATTTCTAATCATCTTTTCTAAGAACAGGTGCACTCCCTTTTTCCAAACGAAAGAATAAACCCAACGATTATTTACTAAACTACTTCCGAAAAAAATTATATAACTTGACTTAAAATTTAAATTAATTGGAAAACTTCGAGTAGTTAAAAATTCTGAATATGAATTACTGAAATCTAAATAAAGTTAACCTCACTCACTTCATAAAAGAAACCCAAAATTTAGTATCCGTTTCATCCAAACATAACTTTTCTTATTCATTTTCTACAAATTATAAAATTCATTCAACTGTAAATTATAAATATAATATCTATTTCTCATTTAAATAATTTCGACTAGATTTGCCGGTGACATGTGCAACTAGTAAGCAGCACAGAAGAAAAAAAAATTGAGTTTCATATCACTAACCATTCTATAAAATTTACGTTAAAGAACACATGTCCCACCATCACGCTCTAAATCCAAACAGGCTGGAATGCGCAGCTCCGAAATAAACGCAAAAGAGTTCAAAATTTAGCAAATAGAACAAATAAGGTGAAGTACCCAACAAGCAAATAAATGAGGAAAATTAACTTTTAAAAGCTGAAGGATTCGAGCCAGCGAAATCCTAACAGAACTATTGTAGTGCTGTTGCAGTACACCTCCCTACATGAAACCATTAAAGGTCTCGAAAACAAAAATTTTACCGCTGGAAAAGATAAACAACAGTGGAACAGAAGTTCAATACAAATATGCAAAAAGTAAGAAATCTTCCTGTGGAATATTTACTCCCCCCCCATAAAATCTAAATTCCCTAACAAGTAGGACTACACGCAGATCTCTTTGGCTTTTAGATCATTTACACAATAAAATACACTCAAAACGACATTATGCATCGTTTAAAAATAATAATCGCATCTTTGCTATACTCAGCATTCTCTTATCTCTCGTTGCAACCTTTTCTATTCATTACTCTCTATATCTCTTTGAAACCTTTATTATTCATATATCTCTTTGCAACCTTTATTCCTTATCATCAATACAAAAACAAAAAAAAATCTGACAGTGATTAAAGGGTCGTGAATCCTTTAATCTGACAGTGGTGGGCAAGTAATTTTTCTATAAAGGAAAAGGTGCATTCCCCACTGAACACCTTGAAATGTGAAGCATCAAAGCACCTAAGTGAAGTAGCAGCCATGGGCAGATGGAAATTTTTTGTTTACCACACTAAAAAGGTGAGAAGGAAATGTTTAGCTTTCAGCAAGGCTTCCCTAATGTACCTGAAATTCCCAGACTCCCCATAACAAACAACTAACTTATCAGCCACCCATTTGAAAATCACTAAGAGCCAATAGATCAAAAATTTGTAAACAAAGTCTCAGAGGAGAACCAAAAATTTAGTACGTAAATTCCCATTAAAATTTTTCCCAAACCCAACTGGGTCAAAACACCAAAAATCAATTAAAACATTCCACAAAAAAAATTTTTGCTCCTATCAAACCAAGTTATTTCATAACTAAACGAGAACCTTCTCAAAAGTATGTGATTCAGTTTAATAATTTTGTTACTACTCCAAATGAGTGTAAAAATTTTACCTGAACCCGAATTCTGAAACAATCCTCCTAAATCATGATTACAACTTATCATAAAAAAAAATTTTAAACCTTCAAAGTACCTAGCAAAAGGGCAAGCCACAGTTGCATCCAATGTGAAAATTCCTTTACAGCTCAATGGAGCTGAGGGTAAATTTAGACTATTTCAGGTCAAGGCATACCTAATGCCTAAATGATTTTCCCACTGAATACCCCCGATAACCATACCTTTACACAATACATTAATTTCACAAAAAAAAATTTCTAGATGTAACGGAAACTTTAAAATTTTAAATAATTTTAACTAAAATCACTCTTAATAAGAAACAAATTACCTCAAAACAACAGGTTGTTACTTTCACAAACAAAAGAATAATACTAGATGAAACAGAAACCTTAAAATTTACTCTTATTAAAATAAATTACCTATGCATCAAGTAAAAAAAAAAAAATCAAGACACTGTTAATTTCACTTGAAAAATACTAGATGAAAATGAAAACTTAACATTTACTCATAAAAAAACAAATTACCTTTACACATTGTTACTTACGCACAAAAGAAAAATACTAGGTGAAATAAAACCCTTAAAATTTCAAACAATTTTAACACTCCCCAAACAGAAAAAAAAATTTTCTTAACCAAGTAAATTTTCCCCCAGATCATGTGCCAACCTCCACACTATCAATATAAAATACACAAAAACTTATCACATATAAAAGTAATAAAATGTAAATAAAAATTTTGTTAAAATTATGGGTGGACAGCCCATATAAAACTACAGTGGACAACCCAGACAGAACCAAAAAGGTGAACGGCACCAAATGTTGTATTGCTTTTTCTCCTTCCTTTGTAATTATTAATACTTCTTTTATTTTCTAAATTACATAATTTACTATTTATATTTACCTTAATTTATTTATTCCTGATCGTATAGTATTTTTAAATCAATAAAGTTTACTTTTAATAATATTTATTTTCTTTGTTTACTATTTTTATTTACTTTACAGCTTGGTCTGTGCTAAACTATGATACACCTTTTAAAAACCTTCAACATCATAAACATCCAGAAATACCACTTACCTTTAAATGATTAAATAGCACAGCCAACAACAAGTCAAGAATGACACTCAATATTAAATTTAAAAATTAACTTTTATTTTTCAACAATTAAAATTTAGATTCCTTAAACAAACTTTGACCCATAGTGGTCAAGGAAAACAAATTGTACATTGCGTATTAAAATTCAATTAAAATAACCCTAGAACCAATTAAGTTTAACCCAGGAAACAGAATCCACCCTGGTCTGAAGACCAGAGCTTGGTCTGCCTGAAGCTGGCTGTCCACCCCCAAAAATGTTGAAAATAAAAATAACAAAGAGCAAATTATTGATGTACTCAATAATACAGCTTGGATTTGTAAGAGAACAATATATTGCCACTTGCAGTTCCCTATGACCGGATCAAAAGCACAAATACAAATTTATAAACTTCGAGCTTAAGGCTGCACTGGTATTTGTTTCGTTCAAGGATATTATGCGCCTACACAGAAAAATATGAAGAGGGAGCACTACAGTCTCACCACTAGTTCATTTTTAATGAAGTATTTATTGGAAGAAAAATACTTGTGGAGCACTAAAATGTAGAGAGGAGCACTAAAATGTAGAGAGATGCACTCATGACTCGAGCCGGCAATAAGGACAGTTGCGTGAGTGGAATGACGATGCACTTATGTCTGAAACGACGATACACATATCACTGGAGTTTGGCGACCGCTGCACATGAAGTTTTAGAAAATATATGAATTATTCGCTGGCAAGCAAGAGCCTGTAGCGATTTGGTGGAAATGTAGGATTAAGGAAGGCCTGTTGGGATCGATGGTACACTTTGCAAACACTGTAGGCTTAAGGAAAAACTGTTGAGGTCGATGATACACCTTTCAGACAAAGGCAACTATGCCAGCATTAACTTGGACCCCGACAGTCATGATGTCCTCATTAGAAGCACACTTCAAAATCTTGGTCAAGCTGCATAAATTTGCTTGGGATTTGATTAAAAGCATCCTTACGGCGACCGCGGGAGACGGGCGCCCTTGCATTGGGGCCCGTTCCACGGATCTTCGCACGATAAAAACAAACCACCTCCAACAGTGCCGGTCAGGAATCGAATAACCCCCGGCAACACACGCTTGCCTTCCCAGGAGACGCCAAACTTGGCGAGCGAAACTCTGCGCTTCGCGCCGAGCGCCCACGCATACACTGCGGAAATAAAACGCTGTTATGCCAAGAATCAAAAAAAGGATAACTTCCGCCAAGCGGCAAGCCGCCGCGAAATGGCAACCCGCCAGCCCCACCGGATGTGCTGGGACCCTCCTCTTGCAGGTGTTTACTGATAAGCGATGGAAAGTCAAATTCTTCTTAAAAAGTGCCTTTTTTCTGCAAACTGATGAATGAAGTGAAGTTAAGTTAAAAGATGCGAGCGAGAAACGGAAGAATTAACAAAAGATTATTTAACGTTTAAAGGCACATTGCGCACAATTTTGAATAATAAAAACATTAAAAGATAACAAATTACGTTAAAGGGGAAATAAATCGCCGAAATATTAAAAACAACAAATAAATTTAGAATTTTGAAGGGAAAGGGGAAAATAACGAATTTTAAGCTATTACAAAATTTTGAACTAATAATTAAATTTAGAGCTGTCAAATCTCGGCATAACATAATTCCTCTCGACCACCGGAAAAAAATTTTAGAATAAAATTTTTCACAACAAAGAGCCGAAAATGACCAAAAGAGAACACCATCCTGGTGGCAGAGAAATTGTAAACCTACGAGAACACTCGCTTCATGTAGCAACTCCTGGGATTACAAATCTGAAAAATGTTTACAATACATATTTTACATACAGGGAAGGCACACTGATCATGACCATAAAATTTAAAACTTGCACTTTTCCCAGACTTTCATTAGAAAAAATTTCGTATCTCTCCTTTAAGAGAAGAGAAAAACCTCCAAAAAGAAAACATTTATTACAACTCTAAAATTTTAAAATATTCAAAAACTCGAAGTGAACGTCAAGAAAAAACATCTGAATTCTCACCAAATTTAATAAAAAAAATATTTGAAACTCAACATGGGAAAAAAATACACTGCTCACAAACAAAAAAAAATCAAATCCCTCCCAATCAAAATAAAAGCCAAACAACCCCAGTAGTGTGTAGCAGAGCCTGGGCAATGTGACATAAAATACACTTCTCATGGCGCCCCCAAGCATTCCTTGCTTTTGGGTCCGCCTCCTTTCCTATATACAACATGATCCTGGCCTCCTCATGCTTACACCACCCTCAGCTCAGCCATGCACTACCCACTTAAAGCAAATATTCACAAAAATTTTGAATTTAAACTGCACTGCACCCAGGTGAAAGAAAATCTCAAAACACTGAAAAACAGTCTGTCAAACCCCCGTTCCACATCCCTCGGGTTGCACAAGTGATACAGAACCAAAACCTGCCAGACTTCCTCAATAAACAAAATTCCCAATGACAAAACACAAAAAAAAATCAAGTGTATCCAACAGGCGAGAGTACACGTCTGTACTCCCTCTAAAACTGAAATTCAATGAAATGTATCGACAATTCCAAAATTTTCACAATGGAAAAGTTAAATGCAAATTTAGAATAGAAATGATGTGAAATAAAAATTTTGCAAACAGAACTGCCAGAGCTATGTACTTCCAAGACGGGTAAAAGAAGAAATTAACTTGAAGTCGAAGGAGTCGAACAATTGAAATCCCCCAAAAAAAACTATTGTAGGCCCAATGTAGCACACAACCCTGAACGTCCCATTAAATTTCCTAAAGCAAATCCTGTCGAACGAGAAATTCTCCCCAAAAAAAAACATCTCTGCAGCAGTGACTTTCATAAACAAGTGTACTTCCACTAAAATTTGACTAACTCAAAGGTCCCCAGAAATCCAACAAATTCGAAGAACTCCCACAAATGGTAAGATTTTGAAAATCAAACCCCTGTCTAAAATTTGAATCACAAACCTCAACAAAAAGGAAATCCCAAAAATGTAAATTTCAAGCAAACCAAAGTTTTAGCTCCATCTCCCAGAAAATTAAAATTCTGACAAACAACAAAAAAAATTTTTCAGCAACTGAACTGAAAAATGACACTAATTTATGGCATAAAAGGTATTGCCACATCAATGCTGATTATTTATATTAGACCAGTAAAGTTTCTGTGGCTAATAGACTCCCTAGACTTAAACACAGTAAATTGAACTGTCATCATTGCAAATTGGCTAAATCTAGGTGAGTGTTATACCAGCCTATAGGTAGGTCAAGGTCTACTAGACCATTACAGTTATGGTGTTATTACACACGGCATTTTTTATTGCCGATCTTCGGCAATTCCGCCCGTCAGTCATACTTTAGACTTCTCCTTTTGTTACAGCTGATTGTAGGGTTGCCATTGCATTACTATCTATTTGCATGTATCGCCTTTAGATTTGTTTACTTGGTGCCGTTTCCAAAATGTGCTATACTTAACCACATTTTTTAAGCATAACATAACCACGTTTTTGAAGCACACAAGATGAAATCCGGGAATTTCAGGGAAAAAAAGGCTGCTTTAGCCGGAATTATTACCCTCTCTGCTGCGTATGCTTCTCTAACTACACAGAAAAAGAAAATTTGGTCCTGTGAATGGCTACAGAGAAAGCAACTGGGATGTTATGAAAACCTGATGAGGGAGCTTGCACTTGAAGTAAGTAAACAAATATTTTTTATCTATTAAAAAAAATGTGTCTTTTAAATTACGATATTTATGCTTTGAAGTATTAAAATTGTCAAATATGCAACGTTATTTATTTTTGTTATACTTTTAAAGTTTCTAGCTTGTAATTAATTGTTTTACATATTATTTGCATTACCTATATAAACAATTTTAATATCACTCATGTAAATTTGTTATACTGAATTTTATATTTAGTAGCTTGTTTCTTTAATGTACAATGCTTTAATTCACTTAATATGGAACACATTAATTTGTAATAATGTAATAAAAATATATTCCTTGTATATTAATGCTTTGTTTATAATTTTTTGAACTAGGACAAAGATGCTTTCAGAAGATGGTTAAGAATGGATACCGACTCTTTTGAATACCTATTAGGGAGAATATCTCATAAGATAGCCAGGAAAGACACAAATATGCATAGGGCAATACCTGCTACAGAGAGGCTTGCCCTCACTCTACAATTTCTTGCTACAGGTATATTCATTTGCATCCCCCTCCCCCCATGCATCATTTTCTGCTAAAGTTTAATATGTATAAAATGATTTTCATTTTTTCTTTACAAATGTTTTTTAAATGACAAAGTTGAATTTTATTTATTAAAAAAATCAGCCTATTGTGTGCAATACTTATGTTTATAAATTTTATTTCTTTTTCATAAAGGAAAAAATTCTAAACTTTAATTTTTTTAATGGACTTTTCTACTATAATATAAGTATTAATTAATGCCATTTCTGGAATATAATATTTCACATTTATAAAGCTCAATATTATAATTTTTCTAATGTTTAGATGTGTTGTTATTAGTTACAAAGAACTACTATTGTTTTATTTCAAGAACAGCACATCCTATTTCAGTTTGCTTTTCAGAGGAAATTTTTAAAGTAGAAAAATTATAAACTCTATTTGTTTACTACTACAAGATAAATAAATGGGTTTAGCCCAGATGGTGTGATGTAATGACCCTTATATAAGATTGCATCATGGAACTTCATTTGAACCCGATGTCCTGACATTCAAGAATCTGTGTGTTGGAGTGTTACATCTCTGCTCAGAAGGCCCACACCTAAAATCGCTTAATATATCAATAAGCTTTTCATTGGCTGAACTATTTAAGTTGTAAGATAACTTTGAAATCTCTTGGTAAATGGCAAAGCTTAATTTTAACATATACAGCACATTTTTTCTACCCTGTGACTATTTTCCTATATCCAAATATTTAGTAATATTCGGTACTTATCGGTTATAGGGACCATGAAGCCAAACATGATTTTGGCCACAAGAAATTTCAATGTAACACAATATTTTTTTGTTAAGTAAAGTTGATCAAACCCCATTATATATTAAATTTTAAAACATTGTATTTGTAGTGAATTTCTCGTATCAGATTATATCGCCAATGTTCGTGTTGGCGACAACTCTGAAATGCAGTCGCTAACCCATGGCCCCTATAACCGATAAATACCTAATATTCCTATATACAATTGTTATTAAACTATATTTTTAAAAACTTTATATACAAGCAATAAATATATTATATCACAATGTATGATGCATACACTTGAATTTGAAGCATATTTGTGCAGCATTTCATGTTGATATAATATATTTAATGAATGTTTAATTGATTTTTTTGTCAGCAACACTTGTGAAAATAATTAATATAGTTATTCCTGTAAATTTAAAAAGAGTTTTTATTACAACAGCTATAATGGCAGAATCATAATTGTGTAAGCATACAGATAATCTTAATAAAATAATTTTTGTTAACGATTTATTTTTGTTTTCAGGTGAAACGCAAAGCTCCCTGTTCTATCAGTTCTGCATTGCTCAGTGCACAATATCTGGGATTCTGTTTACAGTATGTAGAGCTTTGTATGATGAGCTGGCTGGGGATTTTATGTGTTGAAGACCCAGACCACACAGCCAACCCTAAAGTTAACGGCAGTTTGATGGGGGATTTTATGTGTGTCCCATCTTCTAATGCTGAGTGGAGAGAAGTTGCAAAAGGTTTTGAAACACTATGCAATTATCCACTGCATTGGAGCATTGGATGGGAAACATGCTAAAATATCTCCTCCAGTTGGTTCTGGATCGCAGTATTTTAATTACAAGGATAATTTTAGCATTGATTGATGCTGAATGTAAATTTATTTATGTTGATGTTGGTAAGAATGGCAGACGCAGTGACGGTGGTGTGTGGTCCCAGACCACCTTAAATAAAGCTTTGGATGAAAATACTTTGAGTATTCCTGAGGTTGATTTTTTACCAGGTACCCACACCAAAGTGCCTCACATTCTAATAGCTGATGATGCATTTCCACTCAAACCTAGCATCATAAAGCCATATTCTGGACGTAATTTGAATCAACATCAAATAGTTTTCATTTACTGCTTGTTAAGAGCAAGGAGAGTTGTGAAAAATGCATTCGCATATGTGCCAACTCTACTGAATTTGGCGGGAGACTGCCGATTTTTTAATGTTTCTACCGATTTCCCGCTTTTGAAGACACATCTCCCGATTTTAACAATTTTTTGAAAAAATCCCTACGTTTAGGGATAATATTCCAAAAAATTCCTTATAAAAGGGATTTTTTTAGCTAAGTGGGAAATTTTTCTCTATTTGATCAAAAGTACATCCATAAGATTACAGATGCAGACGTGCCAACTCTCCGGAATTTGGCCGGAGACTCTGGATTTCCATTACTTCTCCGGCCTCCGGATTACTAACGAAATTCTCCGGCTTTTTTTTTTGAAATTTATCAATTAACCAGACATGGTATACTTCCTTGGAAACACTGATTTTCTGCTTTTTTAGCACTGATTTCTACCATTCCCGGGATCGTAGTAAATCCATAATAAAATGGAGGGTAATGCCAATCAAATTAACGGAGATTTATGGCCAAGTGTAATGTAAATTAAAATCTCTATCGCTTATTTTATGAAAGTAATAAATATACTTCTTTAAAGGTTGTCTAATTCAGCATAAATCGCTAAAATATTATTTTGTTCATTAATTTCGCATAAAACACTGCGATTGCGCAATTCAGTTTGTTCTCATGAATCACCGAGAGTACAATAGTATCTTTTTCCATCCATCTCAATCTTCTACATATTGCATTTTTGATTGACTAAACTAGCTTATTTTCATATTCTGATTAATTATTATGGTTAATTTCTTAATTATTTTTGCATAAACCTTGCAATTGCGCAATTCAGTTACTTCGCGTGAAATGCCAAGAGTACGTTAGTATCTTTTCCCATCCATCTCCATCATTTAAATGTTGCATATTAGATCGACTAAACTAATAACTAAACTAGTAACTTAACTAATAAATTAACTCGACTAAACTAGCTTATTTTCATATTCTGATTAATTATTACTGTTAATTTCTTTATCATTTTTGCATAAACAGTGCGATTGCGCAATTCAGTTACATCTCGTGAATTGCTGAGAGTACGTTAGGATCTTTTTCCATCCATCTCCATCATTTAAATGTTGCATATTATATCGACTAAACTAGCTTATTTTCATATTCTGATTAATTATTACCGTTAATTTCTTAATTATATTTGCATAATACAAAGTTTTCTATTTTGAAAAATGAGTAGTATGAACCCTGTGAAGGGATATTTTCCAAAAAGTGGTATTAAAGCAGTGATATAGGCAGATAAAAAGGAAACCATTTTGGCAGGAATATAATTCAGTGCTATATATATATATATATATATATATATATATATAATAATAGAAGTTTGAAAATCCAATGAACGAAAAGTAAGAAGATGTAACACGATAAACCTAACTTTTTAAAAACACCCACAGAATAAAATATAATACAGCAAATCATCAATCAAATGGATTAAAAATACAAAACACTAGCTATCAAGTTACAGAAAATCAACCAAATTAAAAGGTATGGAAACAAAAAAAGAAAAACTTAAACTAAATTCAACTATCTAACTGGCGTACAAAACAAATGTAAAAATCAATTAATCCTCAAGCATATGGAAAAAATAAAAAAATTAATATCGAATCAACAAGTCAATGAAAAATATAATACAAAGGTAAGGAATCGAAATAAGTATAACAAACGAAATCAAGCACAAACGCCTTACACGTGGACAAGGCTCTAAGCCTAAATCATGAATTGTTAACCTCTACAAAAATCTAATCATGTCCAAGTTTTTTGTAGAAGCAAACACAAAAATGTATGTTTCTGAAGAAATAGATAGATTAAATCTATGAACTATTTCTACTTGGACGACATACATAAAGATGGAATAAAAAAGAAAAAATGAATACCTGGAAAAAGCACAGCGTGTGTACAGACGATTCATTACAGGGATCGAGGGAACACTGATAGAAGAGACCAGTGTTGCCATTCGTAAAGAAAAAATAAAAAACCATTTACTGTTGCCATTCATAAGAATTGAAAAACTGTGAAGCGAAATGTAAAGAAAAAGTATTAATATACAAAAAGAGCTACTAAAAAGAGGGGCAAATAAAGGTAATGCTGAAGTGGGAAGTGAAAAAAAAAAAAAAAAAAAAAAAAAAAAAAAAAAAAAAAAAAAAAAAAAAAAAAAAAAAATGGAGATGACTGGCTAATATAAGATACTATGAATAGAATTATATGATACTATGGAAAGAATTATAAAAATCCAGCTATTTTAAATTTTTTATCAATACTATTTACTAAATAAGAGGGATATTTATATAAATTACTAGTAATTTTGAGATTATTGATATGCATAGCATGAAATTTTTTATCAGATAATCTATAAATTCTAAAAAGCTGATTGAGTATAATATTTCTAAACAATTGAATCGAGTTACAGGAATTAAAAGGTAATATTTTATTAATATTAAAATTATAAAAGTCTTTTTTATCATATAAATTTGTAATAATTCTATTAGAAGGATCAATAAAAAGATTTAAATCCAAAAAATTAACATTTTTATTAATAGTAGCTTCATTAGGTATTAATTCCAAATTGTCTGGATAGTAATCTATATCTATGAGATAATTTTCTGTATGTACTAAGCAAATCAGATCATCAACATATCTGTAAAAAGTATAATCTATTGAAGTAAATGACATTTCATAATGATAAAGGTATAAATTAGCTAGCATACTGCTACTACAGCCACCCTGTGGAACTCCTGAGACTTGTAAGTATAATTTATTTCCTTGAAAAATATAATTATTGAAAATAACAAAGTGAAGAAGTTTAGGAAAATTTTTAAATTTAATTTGATTTGAAAGAGGTGTAATATAAGCATTATATAGAGCTAAAATTACATCATATAGATCAGATATCTTAATATTATTAAAAAGATCTTTAAAATCAAAAGTTTGAAATCCTATTATTTTTCTAAGAGATGTTAATTTATTCTTTAATTCTTTACTATTATTTAGAATATGGTAGTTATTGCTAGTCTGGCTTAAACTATTATTTATTAGATTTAAAGAATTTAGTAATAATTTACTCGCAGTAGTAGAGTAAGTATTATGGCCACTAGTAACTGTTCTAAATTTAATAGGATTTTTATGAAATTTTGGAATAAGCACTATATAAGGAAATTTAAGATATTTATATTTAATATTTAAATCATTATACATATTGATAATTTTCAATTTAATACTATTGATGGAATGTAAATCAGGTTTAAAAAGACTATTATTTTTTAAATAATCTAACAGAAATTGAATATAAAATTTTTTACAGATAATAGCATAATTATTAGAGGCTTTATCAACATAGGTGATAACAAAGGATCTTTGTAAATCATTAATGGAATGTTTAATATTATCAATATTATATAAAGATCTAGACAATTTAATATCTCTAATAGCATTTTTAATTGATTCTAATATAGTAAATTTCCACATATTAAATGCCTCTAATGGCAGAGCGTATTTACAAGCTAATTTATATATATATTTATCAAGATCAAGATTAATTGATTTTAAGACTTTAAAAGAATTATTACAAGAAGGTATCCTAAATTTAGTGCCAAATGACATAATGGTTCTTAACACATTGTCACTAACAAGGTCTAAATCTCCTGTAACTATGTGCCCCAAGTCAGGATTTAGAAATTTAGCAAATTTATTTAATTTACAAATACATTCACTATCTACAATTGACTGAGAAGAATGATCAATAGAGAGCGATTGTGAAACTTCATTATAATTAAATATAGACCTACCAATAGGCTTATTGTATTTGAATGTCTTTGAAACAAATAAATCACCTATAGGCAATAAATGTTTAAACTTGTTAAACAGATGTCCAAAATTTATAGAATTATATATAGGATGTTTGAAAGAGATAACACAATAAGAATTAGTAGTTGTATTATTATAATGAAACTGATTTAGTTTTAAATTTAAAAACTGTGATCTTGTAATAAGCAAATCAAAGAAAATATGATTAAAATGTTCATTAGCAAGATTTAATTTTAAAAAAATGGCATAAACCTTATTTAAATGTTTTTTCTTTACTGCAAAAACCCAGGATCTAATGAATTTCCATTGAAAAGTTCTATTAAATTGATTATGTAGAGTTATAATCTCAGATTTATGATCATTAAGATTGGAATTTCCCTTTCCTCGTTTAAATCTTTTGAGTTTGATTGATTCACTATCATTTAAATGGGGTTTCAAAAAAAGGTGATTAAAAATAGAATATTTATTATCTACAAAATTATTTTTTACAACATTACCATTTAGATACATTTGATTTAATCCATATGGAAAAAGAGTACAATGTGATTTAATATAGTAGTTTTCAAAATAAATCCTATCTGCTGATTTTGTTTTTATATCTAAAATATGTATAGTAATATTTTCAAAACCATGTTTGGCAAAGTGTTTATATTCAATTTTATTGGAAGTAGGAAGAAAATTATTATTTAGAATATATTTTTTGACATGATCTCTGTGTACATTCATACGTAGATGAATGGGATTGCTAGTTTGTCCTATATATGATAGATTGCATATGTTACAAGATAAACGGTAGATGCAATTAAAAATTTTGCAGAAAGGCAGAAGACTTTCATGGTTTGTAATTTGAGTATGAGAAGCATATGGGCAGGTTTTGCATTTTTTATTCTTACATTTATTGAAATTATAATTTTTAGTAGGGTAATCACTATATTCAAAATTATCCATGGCACAAAGTTGGTAATGGGATATCGGTCTAAACAATTCCCAACTTAAATTGTATATACCGGGCAATATCTATCAAATTATAGAACAATAAGTATAAATATATTTGCCAGTCACTAAATCAAATAATATGTGTAATTCATAATAGTATAAGTAATTTGATGAGTATGACAATATAACATAGATATAATAATAAAAGTAATAAAATAATTGCATGTATATAAGTAAAAACAATTACTTTTATATAAGTAAAAACAATTAAGTCCATGTAAATCCTAATCCTAATGAAAATCAGTAGGAAATTACAAGATATGCCAAAACATAATGTTATAGTTACATTAGTTCTAAACTAGATTAAATATAGATAAAGTAAAAAACACTTAAGTATTAAATAATGCGATAAGTGTATAAAGTGGATTCACTTAAAATCCTGTCCGAATACGTAATAAGAAAATAATTAATAGTAGATTGTACTAAAAAGTACAGTTGAATGAGCCAAAATAAAGCAATAAACGTCAATACAAGATTACCAACCCTCCAAAAATACAATAACAATATTAAAAGTAAGAATAATAAACTATAGATGGCAGCACTAGATTTAAAACAAAAAGTTGCAAATAAAATATAAAAAAATATATTATAAGAATAAAAGCATAATGCTAATGATATAAAAGAAATTAACTAAAATATAAGCAGTATGGAATTGGACAAATTACAATACAAGTAATATACTAAAAATATAACAAATGCAATAACATAGGCAGTAAAAAACCGATAAAAAATTAGGAGAATACGTGCAACAAGATTCCTCTAATAACATTGGACGAAAGTAAATTCAAAAATAAAAAAACAAATATAGAAATAACTAATTCTATTACTAAATTTAGCGCAAATGCAGCATAAATTTGAATAGATTGCAAATAAAATTTTTTTAGATACTATAGCTTACAAAATTATGAAAGATACTATGCAGAAATTATTAAATAAAGAATTTAAAGTTATTAAGTAAATGGAATGAAAATGCAAAATACATTTAATTTATTGCGCAAATGCAGCTCATAAATAAAATGATTTCAATAATAATAGAAGTTTGAAAATCCAATGAACGAAAAGTAAGAAGATGTAACACGATAAACCTAACTTTTTAAAAACACCCACAGAATAAAATATAATACAGCAAATCATCAATCAAATGGATTAAAAATACAAAACACTAGCTATCAAGTTACAGAAAATCAACCAAATTAAAAGGTATGGAAACAAAAAAAGAAAAACTTAAACTAAATTCAACTATCTAACTGGCGTACAAAACAAATGTAAAAATCAATTAATCCTCAAGCATATGGAAAAAATAAAAAAATTAATATCGAATCAACAAGTCAATGAAAAATATAATACAAAGGTAAGGAATCGAAATAAGTATAACAAACGAAATCAAGCACAAACGCCTTACACGTGGACAAGGCTCTAAGCCTAAATCATGAATTGTTAACCTCTACAAAAATCTAATCATGTCCAAGTTTTTTGTAGAAGCAAACACAAAAATGTATGTTTCTGAAGAAATAGATAGATTAAATCTATGAACTATTTCTACTTGGACGACATACATAAAGATGGAATAAAAAAGAAAAAATGAATACCTGGAAAAAGCACAGCGTGTGTACAGACGATTCATTACAGGGATCGAGGGAACACTGATAGAAGAGACCAGTGTTGCCATTCGTAAAGAAAAAATAAAAAACCATTTACTGTTGCCATTCATAAGAATTGAAAAACTGTGAAGCGAAATGTAAAGAAAAAGTATTAATATACAAAAAGAGCTACTAAAAAGAGGGGCAAATAAAGGTAATGCTGAAGTGGGAAGTGAAAAAAAAAAAAAAAAAAAAAAAAAAAAAAAAAAAAAAAAAAAAAAAAATGGAGATGACTGGCTAATATAAGATACTATGAATAGAATTATATGATACTATGGAAAGAATTATAAAAATCCAACTATTTTAAATTTTTTAACAATACTATTTACTAAATAAGAGGGATATTTATATAAATTACTAGTAATTTTGAGATTATTGATATGCATAGCATGAAATTTTTTATCAGATAATCTATAAATTCTAAAAAGCTGATTGAGTATAATATTTCTAAACAATTGAATCGAGTTACAGGAATTAAAAGGTAATATTTTATTAATATTAAAATTATAAAAGTCTTTTTTATCATATAAATTTGTAATAATTCTATTAGAAGGATCAATAAAAAGATTTAAATCCAAAAAATTAACATTTTTATTAATAGTAGCTTCATTAGGTATTAATTCCAAATTGTCTGGATAGTAATCTATATCTATGAGATAATTTTCTGTATGTACTAAGCAAATCAGATCATCAACATATCTGTAAAAAGTATAATCTATTGAAGTAAATGACATTTCATAATGATAAAGGTATAAATTAGCTAGCATACTGCTACTACAGCCACCCTGTGGAACTCCTGAGACTTGTAAGTATAATTTATTTCCTTGAAAAATATAATTATTGAAAATAACAAAGTGAAGAAGTTTAGGAAAATTTTTAAATTTAATTTGATTTGAAAGAGGTGTAATATAAGCATTATATAGAGCTAAAATTACATCATATAGATCAGATATCTTAATATTATTAAAAAGATCTTTAAAATCAAAAGTTTGAAATCCTATTATTTTTCTAAGAGATGTTAATTTATTCTTTAATTCTTTACTATTATTTAGAATATGGTAGTTATTGCTAGTCTGGCTTAAACTATTATTTATTAGATTTAAAGAATTTAGTAATAATTTACTCGCAGTAGTAGAGTAAGTATTATGGCCACTAGTAACTGTTCTAAATTTAATAGGATTTTTATGAAATTTTGGAATAAGCACTATATAAGGAAATTTAAGATATTTATATTTAATATTTAAATCATTATACATATTGATAATTTTCAATTTAATACTATTGATGGAATGTAAATCAGGTTTAAAAAGACTATTATTTTTTAAATAATCTAACAGAAATTGAATATAAAATTTTTTACAGATAATAGCATAATTATTAGAGGCTTTATCAACATAGGTGATAACAAAGGATCTTTGTAAATCATTAATGGAATGTTTAATATTATCAATATTATATAAAGATCTAGACAATTTAATATCTCTAATAGCATTTTTAATTGATTCTAATATAGTAAATTTCCACATATTAAATGCCTCTAATGGCAGAGCGTATTTACAAGCTAATTTATATATATATTTATCAAGATCAAGATTAATTGATTTTAAGACTTTAAAAGAATTATTACAAGAAGGTATCCTAAATTTAGTGCCAAATGACATAATGGTTCTTAACACATTGTCACTAACAAGGTCTAAATCTCCTGTAACTATGTGCCCCAAGTCAGGATTTAGAAATTTAGCAAATTTATTTAATTTACAAATACATTCACTATCTACAATTGACTGAGAAGAATGATCAATAGAGAGCGATTGTGAAACTTCATTATAATTAAATATAGACCTACCAATAGGCTTATTGTATTTGAATGTCTTTGAAACAAATAAATCACCTATAGGCAATAAATGTTTAAACTTGTTAAACAGATGTCCAAAATTTATAGAATTATATATAGGATGTTTGAAAGAGATAACACAATAAGAATTAGTAGTTGTATTATTATAATGAAACTGATTTAGTTTTAAATTTAAAAACTGTGATCTTGTAATAAGCAAATCAAAGAAAATATGATTAAAATGTTCATTAGCAAGATTTAATTTTAAAAAAATGGCATAAACCTTATTTAAATGTTTTTTCTTTACTGCAAAAACCCAGGATCTAATGAATTTCCATTGAAAAGTTCTATTAAATTGATTATGTAGAGTTATAATCTCAGATTTATGATCATTAAGATTGGAATTTCCCTTTCCTCGTTTAAATCTTTTGAGTTTGATTGATTCACTATCATTTAAATGGGGTTTCAAAAAAAGGTGATTAAAAATAGAATATTTATTATCTACAAAATTATTTTTTACAACATTACCATTTAGATACATTTGATTTAATCCATATGGAAAAAGAGTACAATGTGATTTAATATAGTAGTTTTCAAAATAAATCCTATCTGCTGATTTTGTTTTTATATATATATATATATATATATATATTATTATTATTAAAGATCAATATTTATTACTTTTTTTAGTGAAAACTTGTGTTTTACCAAACATAAATATTTGTTTTCATTAAAGTAATTTTCACCGGATAAAATCTTTATATATTTTTTGTTTTATAATTTATTATCCTAAAATTTTATAAAATTGATGTCCTCAATTTTCATATTCTACCAGTACTATGCCTGAAATTTAATGAAGATTTTTTTTTCTTTATTTGGGGGGGGGGGGGGGGGGATTAAGATTTAATAAATAATCAAGAATTAATATTATCAAGTTATTTTTTTTTATAATTTGTTACTAACACTGTTTTAATTCAAAAGATAGTTCATGAGATAAGTAGATTTTTTTAGATAAGTTTAAAGCATAATGTGTGTACTTAAATGGTATACAGTATTTTAATGTTTTAAGCAAATATTAAGTGTCATAAGTGAACAATATATTTGCGACAAAATAGTCTCCTGCTTTTTCTGTTTGGAAAGTTGGCATGTCTGGTGTATTTATAAATATGTATATAATTCAAATTTGGGAGGGGGGGGGGGGGGAGAATGGAGATGAGAAAAATCCCTATTTTTCCCTAAATGTATGTTATTTTTATACTGCAACGTTTGTTATTACATTGAAACGTGTGCTTTAAGAAATCTACTGAATTTTCTTCAGTGAGGGTTGGCAGGTATGCATTTGGCATTCTGGCTAATCGTTTCCGAATTTATAAATCAGACATATTAGCCAGTCCTGTTAAAGCCAGGTCATATGTTCTAGCCACATGCATTCTGCACAACTTTTTACGATCAAGAGCTTCATCTGTAACAGACCTAGATGCAATTAATTGAGCGAAACAGTATGGATAATTTAAGACCACTACCAAGGGACATCAGCCATGGAACTTACCAAGGAATTGCACTCGGTAGGCCCGGGTTCGATTCCCGCCACTTCCAAAACTGCCGCCGTGTTCACGCGGAGTACGATCACGATAAACATGTGGGTCCGGAAGTCCTTCCGAGAGGTTGGTGGTAGGGGAAGGAGGGTACGGTCCCTGTGGATGCCTCTCCCACTGGGTTCCGTTCTAAATTGGGTAAATAAAAAGAATGTTATGGAGATAGTCGCTGGGGGCGAAGAAGCCCAGTGGTTAGCGCGCGGGAATTGCACTCAGTAGGCCCGGGTTCGATTCCCAAAATTGCCGCCGTGTTTACGCGGAGTACGATCACGTTAAACATGTGGGTCCGTGAGTCCTTCCGAGAAGTTAGTGGTAGGGGAAGGAGGGTACGGTCTAAATTGGATGAATAAAAAGAAAGTTATGGAGATTGTCGCGTAGGGCAAAGTAGCCCAATGGTTAGCGCGCGGAAATTGCACTCGGTAGGCCCGGGTTCGATTCCCGCCACTTCCAAAACTGCCGCCGTGTTCACGCGGAGTACGATCACGATAAACATGTGGGTCCGGAAGTCCTTCCGAGAGGTTGGTGGTAGGGGAAGGAGGGTACGGTCCCTGTGGATGCCTCTCCCACTGGGTTCCGTTCTAAATTGGGTAAATAAAAAGAATGTTATGGAGATAGTCGCTGGGGGCGAAGAAGCCCAGTGGTTAGCGCGCGGGAATTGCACTCAGTAGGCCCGGGTTCAATTCCCAAAATTGCCGCCGTGTTTACGCGGAGTACGATCACGTTAAACATGTGGGTCCGTGAGTCCTTCCGAGAAGTTGGTGGTAGGGGAAGGAGGGTACGGTCTAAATTGGATGAATAAAAAGAAAGTTATGGAGATTGTCGCGTAGGGCAAAGTAGCCCAATGGTTAGCGCGCGGAAATTGCACTCGGTAGGCCCGGGTTCGATTCCAGCCACTTCCAAAACTGCCGCCGTGTTCACGCGGAGTACGATCACGATAAACATGTGGGTCCGGAAGTCCTTCCGAGAGGTTGGTGGTAGGGGAAGGAGGGTACGGTCCCTGTGGATGCCTCTCCCACTGGGTTCCGTTCTAAATTGGGTAAATAAAAAGAATGTTATGGAGATAGTCGCTGGGGGCGAAGAAGCCCAGTGGTTAGCGCGCGGGAATTGCACTCAGTAGGCCCGGGTTCGATTCCCAAAATTGCCGCCGTGTTTACGCGGAGTACGATCACGTTAAACATGTGGGTCCGTGAGTCCTTCCGAGAAGTTGGTGGTAGGGGAAGGAGGGTACGGTCTAAATTGGATGAATAAAAAGAAAGTTATGGAGATTGTCGCGTAGGGCAAAGTAGCCCAATGGTTAGTGCGCGGAAATTGCACTCGGTAGGCCCGGGTTCGATTCCCAAAATTGCCGCCGTGTTTACGCGGAGTACGATCACGTTAAACATGTGGGTCTGTAAGTCCTTCCGAGAGGTTGGTGGTAGGGGAAGAAGGGTACGGTCCCTGTGGATGCTTCTCCCACTTGGTTCCGGTCTAAATTGGGTGAATAAAAAGAAAGTTATGAAGAATATCGCGTAGGGTGAAGTACCCCAGTGGTTAGTGCGCGGGATTTGCACTTGGTAGGCCCGGGTTCGATTCCCAAAATTGCCGAATAAAAATAAAGTTATGGATATTGTCGCGGATGGCACGGTAGCCCAGTGGTTAGCGCGCGGGAATTTCACTCTGTAGGCCCGGGTTCGATTCCCGCCATTGCCAAAACTGCAGCCGTGTTCACGCGGAGTACGACGACTGTTGGAAAATTTAAAATTTGCAGATAGCAAAGCACGCACTGTCAGAGTCAATAAGTGTTGGCTGGGTCATGAAAGTACACAAGTCCAGTTTTAAAGGAAAACTTCGTTCACTTTATTTGGTGAAAAACACAACTCAGCATATTACACATACCTGGTAATTTTCCATGCCGTAAAACATCAAAATAAACTATGTACAAAAGATTTTTAGTTGTAAATGACTAGACAGAGATTCCTTGAAGCATTTGGTAGTAAATTACTATACTACCTCTATCAGTTGCGTATATTTCAGCCACCATCACTTGGTAAAGGGAAACCAAAGGATATAACATCAGGAAAATATTTAAAGCGGCTTCCGAACGTTTGTAAGTAAATTTAACGTTCAATACATCTGCATCCGTTTCGATTATTAACCGTCGTCAAAAAGATATTCCGCAGTGCTTCTGTCAAAAACATTTCTGTCTGATCTCGATCGACCTTTCTACTGTCGACCTATCTCCAATGTCTCCTGCAGACGTCTCCTTAATGTCTGCAAAGTCTGACTAATGTCTGATTGCTTCAAGAAACCTCTGCCCTATATATCCGAGAATGGACAGTTCCGGAAACGCCCCCGGATATGCAAATCAGATGCGTACGCATTGAGAACTGATTTGCATGAAACCTCATGTTGAAAAAAGTCACGGTTCACGCCGGTGAACGGGAAGAGTCGTTCATATTAAATTTGCATAAACGCCCGCTCACGGGAACGTGAATCGCGATGTATTGATTATTTCCAACAACGACGACCGTTGCGATCAATTTCCGCGCGCTAACCATTGGGCTACTTTGCCCTACGCGACAATCTCCATAACTTTCTTTTTATTCATCCAATTTAGACCGTACCCTCCTTCCCCTACCACCAACTTCTCGGAAGGACTCACGGACCCACATGTTTAACGTGATCGTACTCCGCTTAAACACGGCGGCAATTTTGGGAATCGAACCCGGGCCTACTGAGTGCAATTCCCGCGCAAACTGCAGCCGTGTTCACGCGGAGTACGACGACGACCGTGCGATTTCGATCGTTGTTAGGGGAAGGAGGGTACGGTCTCTTTGGATGCCTCCCCCATTGGGTTCCGGTCTAAATTGTGTGGCACTTCCTGGCCTTCCAAGCAGTTACCTTACACCTTTCTGGTAGGTCGCGCCAACGAGTTTGCCACGGTCAGAATTTTCAAGGGTAGCGAACAGGCTGGTCGCCAAAGGCGGCTAGTCTTAAATAATAGTTCAATATGAAATGGGAAAAAAATTAAATACACAATTAAAAATTGTTGCAATAGAAAAATCAATACAATGTAAAGTAATTTGAAAAACGACATCATATACTAGACTGAGTGATTTTTGTATAAAAATATTTTACAAAAAGGTATGATCTCTCTCGAACCAGTACTACCATGATTTCTAAACGGTTGGCAACCCCTGCTTATGTTGTATTGTAAGTGTTCCACGTAAAAAAAATGTCAGAGTTTAGTGTTCCCAGACTTCAAAAAGATTGAGAGCCACTGCTATATTGCATTTACTTATTATGTTATTGTATATGAGGGACCTGACTCCACTTTGATTTTCAAACATGAGTCTTGAAAACTCACTTGTTTTGTTGATTATTACTTGTAGTATAATATCAATACTATAATAGATTAAAAAATTTAATTTTCTTTAAAAGAGGCTGTGAACTATTTATATTTAGTCTAGAGTTCAGAAAACTGAAGAGATGGCAGTTCTTCAACATTTGAACTATAATTATTTGTACTACTAATGGCTGCTACACGTCAAATCGATCAACTTATATAACAGAATGGCAAATGAATAGATCACTAAAGTCATTTTATTTAAAACATCCTTCAGACATTCATACAATTTTTAAAAAACTTTTTAAAACATGCTAGAGACGTTAACATCTCATACGTCTCAGACGAGAGATTGCTCTTGCCCAATTCATGATTAATGATAATTTTCAACCTCTTTTTGAAAAATCTTTTCTTTTGATCAGCTGTAATAATCCCCGATCTATTTTACTCTATGAATCCCTTTTTATGTATCTTTATCGCACTTCTATTTGTAATTTTGACCCCGTCCATGTTTTAAGTTATGCTTGGTGACTCGTTCTCGATTCCATACAAATCAAACTTTTACAGGATTACCTTATATAATTTAAATATGTATATTGATGTTTAACTGGCATATGACAATATATTTTTCTTGATTTTGTAATTTTTTAGTTTGGTATATGCTGCATAAAATATGTTTTGTGGTAATGTCAATTTCAGGATGTGCAAATTCAGCTTGCCAGTAGTGGATTGTGTTTAAGCATGTTGGCCATTTTTCTTATTTTAACGCCACTGAGGAAGGGTATGATGATACCCGAAAGCACTTTGGCTTTTTTAAAAATTGTATGTACATCTGAAGGATGTTTTTGATGACTTTAGTGATCTATTTATTTGTCATTCTGTTATATAAGTTGATCGATATAATTATCTGTACTAAAAATATCAACATCATCACACACATCAATGTCTTTTAAATAAACTTCCACACTAAAACACATTGGGCGCGGTAGCCCATTGGTTAGCGCGCTGGAGTTGCACTCGGTAGGCCCGGGTTCGATTCCAGTCACTGCCAAAACTGCCGCCGTGTTCACGCGGAGTACGATCACGTTAAACATGTGGGTCCGTAAGTCCTTCCGAGAGGTTGGTGGTAGGGGAAGGAGGGTACGGTCCCTGTGGATGCCTCCCCCACTGGGTTCCGGTCCAAATTGGGTGGCACTTCCCGGCCGTCCAAACAGTTACCTTACACCTTTCTGGTAGGTCGGACGGTCTGGGTCTCAACAACAACAACACTAAAACACATGTATGTGTTTTAATGTGGAAGTTTATTTGGTATACCAAATATTTCACTTATATCACTATGCAATTCATTCATCAATTGCATAAGAAATCAAGTTTACAAGTTATATATAATTTTTCTGATCTTAATTTTTCTGACCTAATACAGCAGCTTTAATGTACAAAAGTAGCTTTACCTAATGGTGATAAGATGGGTGTAAATCGATGAATCTATCATTACTTTTTCCACCCAACTTTTCTATTTTTTGAAAATAGCGTAAGTTGATGACTCCCACTCTTTTAAAATTTGTTGGTTTTATCACTGCTAAACAAGCAATAATATCAATACTTGGTTAATAATATTTTGTTCAACTCTATTGCCATGTTAACAGAACCTTATGTGTTCTGGTGGATTACAATACAAATATAATTAAGTTAAAAAAATTATTGGTTAACACAAGTGAAAGTGCTAACTGCAATTCATCAGATTAACCATTCAAAGATCTGTATAGTAGAAAAAAAAATAACAATTTATGATCATTTGAATAATTTATTTATATTAACATTTGTATTTTGCATCAAAAATCAAGTTTGAACTATCCCTCATGAGAAGATCTTTTGTATATTTGTCCTTCAAAGCTAGTAATTCTGCTGCAACATATTGGCCAAAAGCCTCCTCATGGCTTTTAGTTTTATTTTCGTCTTTAAACATTGTAGTTGCATAATTAATAGCAGCAGACAGTTTATCTGTTTCGCACTTCTCTCCATACCTCTTATGCTTTTTAGAAATTATATATGCAAGTATTGCATTATCAATTGAAAGATCCATGTTTACCTGAAACAAAAAATAATTCTAATAAAAATAAACAATGTGATACAAAAAAATATATTTAAATTATTAAAACATTTTTTGCTACTAAAAATATTTGAGGAATGTTTTATTCTTCAGATCTACGAATTTGGCAGGATATCGCAAACTTTACAACTTTTCTTAAACGTTGCCAAATTGACGGAAATGTCCCCAAATTGATAAAAACAATGCTAAATCAATAAAATTAATTTTTCTTTTAAAGAGAATATTGAAATGTTTTGGTAGCATTTGTCTGTCAGTCCAACCATCGTACTTATTAGCACATTTAGCAAATTTTTAAAATGTCACCAAATTGATAGAAATGTTTGTAAATCCATAAAAATATCTTGACATTGATAAAATTGCATTAAATATAATGAAATTAATTGTGTTTTGTTACAGGATAATATTGTGATGATGTCTCGTCAATTTGTCGCCAAATGGGATTGCCAGTTAGTTCTACAGTCCCACTTGACGATAAATATGGCAATTTTTTAAAATGTCGCTAAATTGAGGAAAATCTCACCAAACCTTCCATAGAGATAGCATTATTCAGACGATATTTTTTTCCGCCAATTTATTTGAAGTAAATGATATCATGTTGCTTAGTAACGGATTTAAATCCAATGTGTTTATGTGGCAGATGAGTTTTATTAAATCTTTTCCGATTTGAATAATAAAGATATGTATATAAAATAAATTTCATTGACATTGCATTTTTGACAGGATAATATCAATTATGATCTTCAGGTTTAAACATTATTATTATTGATATCTTCGGGGATTATTGATTCAGAGATTATTGATATTTTCAAGTTATTATACCATTGTTTTATTATGGCAAAAATTGTTGAAACTCGTATATTGTATGTTATAAAAGTAATTTACAAATGCATGGGTATATCTTCTAATCTACAAGAATATAAGTAGTACAGGTATATTAGCATATATTTTGATATATATTGGCATATATTGGAATCAATTACAGCCTTCTGATATAAAGATTACGGGGATTATTGATATTTTCAATTTATTACATTATCTGTTTTATTTTGGCAAAGATATTTTTAGACTCGTATAGTAGTAATACGGTTAATCTACTACTAACACACGGACATATCTTCTAATCTACGACATTATAATTAGTATGGGTATATCTTTCCATATAATTTTAGCACTTTTATTTTAGCATATATTGGAATCAATTAATGCCTTCAGGTTTAAAGATTACAGGTTTATTGATATTTTCAATTTATACATGTAATCTACTAATACAGGTTATATCTTCTAATACTCGCGTATATATATATAGTACAGGTCCCATACAATTTTAAAGCTTTAGTTTTGCATATATCAATTCAATTCATATTTTTTGTAAATTTGTTTACAAAAAAGGCCAGGATGTTTTTATCTTCAGATCTGCTCATAAAGATAATTCTGTATAGCAAGAACAGAGATTTTTAAACTTCTTTTTAAGAGCATTAAATTAAATATTCTTGCAGAATATTTTGATTAACTTGATTAAAATCACTATTTATTATGCAGGGAAAATATCCTAATGATTGTTTTCAAAACTTTATATAGCTAATAGAGAGTATTTAAAATTTTTAAGAAGAAAATAGTGTTATTTTCATTAATGAATATGTCTTTCATGTACGATATATTTCAAAACATGGATTCACGCACAGTCCAACATTGTAATCTTTACATTCATAAAAAATTGTCTATGCATTCATTAGAAGTACTAAAGTTCAACGAAACTTCACTATCTGCATTACTTTGGTATAACTAGACAGTTTGATTACTGCCTTTGACGATATCTCCTAGATGCAAATGCGCAAGTATCATCTTTGAATGCAGCTTTGAATAGTACAGTACTTACATTTGATATACTTTCTCTACAACTTAGAAGAGAAGAATCCAAATTTGATTCATTGTCTGCTGTTATGAATGTTTCAGTTAAAAATGACAACCTTTGAAAATGTTCCCATGTGGAACCAACAACAATTCCAGCTAAATCACTTTTCGTAGACTTTATCTTTTTCAACTGCAAATTGAAATAAGTCTGTAAATTTTTTAATTTACTTGAACGTTTATCTAAAAAAGAAAAAACAAGAACAGATTTAAAATTTGAATTTTAATCATGAAAACTAATAAACAATTCTATCAGATTTTACATAATGCATTTACATATATTACAGATTTTGTAGCAATAGGTGCATTTGTTATTGAGTTATCATTTATATATAGTCTATCAGGAGAGCATTGGTAGTCATATTTCTGATTCATGAAAAAGGAGTATACAGGGTGTCCCAAAGAAGTTGAAACACTCTTCAATTCTTTATCTGTTGGAGATAAGTGGGCAATGTAAATTCCAAAAATGTTAAAAGTAAGGTGGGAAATAAGACTACGTTAATGAAATAGTCCTCCCATTAATTTTCAAAAAGTTACACTTTTTAATTTTTATATGACCCCCTTAGACAAATTTGGTCAATCAGAAATTTTTTTATTTTTAATGCAACAAGATCATTAAAAAAACCTGCATATCTGTATCATTAAAATTGAGCAAGTTAAATTTAATTGAATATTGTTAATGGGGACTATATATCAAATTAGAAATGTAAATTTGTGACATATCACAAATATCAGTGGTCTATCAATGTATGAATATTTTAATTATGTGCCCCAACCGCATAGTGAGTACCACTGCTTTGTATGATCTCTGTCTGTGTAATGCTTTATTTAGATACATTTGTGATAAAAAAATTTGACACATATTAACATATTTTTGGTCTAAACTATTTCCATCATCAATTTGTTTTTGATCCCTATTTTCACTGATGAAACAGCCTTTCACATAGTACGGAAAAGTGGCATAAATCAGATTTTTCCCTTTATCATAATTCATAACTTTTTGAAAATTAATGGAAGGACTATTTCATTAACGTAGTCTTATTTCCTACCTTACTTTCAACATTTTTGCAATTTACATTGCTCACCTATCTCCAACAGGTAAAGAAATAAAGCGTGTTTCAATCTTTTTGGGACACCCTGTATAGACCAAGAAGGGTGACTGACCAATCATTAAGATAAATTAAATTCCTTCTCATAATCCAAGGTCTATTATTCTAAATAAATGATCATCAAGTGGTTAGATTTTAAAATGGAGACTCACTCTCTAGAAATCAGCTTTCACCCCCTTATCCTTTCATAGATTCAGAATTATAATGTTAATCATTGCACGATTTTTAACTGAAAATCTCATCATTAGTAAGACACCTGTCCAAGAAGCCATGTTGGATTTTTTAAAAATTCATCTTAATAAACCATGGTTTTTTGTTTTCTTCATGATAAGCAGTAATATTTTGCCTGTGAGTCAATTCATCTAGGTTTTAAAGTATAGTAATAATGTAATAGAGAGAGAGAGATAGGGACATCTAGTACACTATATTTTTATTTACATATACTTTCCTGTGATTGTAGTATGAAAAATATATGTATATACATATTTGAAATAATTAAATTAACTATTATGGTATAATATAGTATCAATTAGATGTATCTAAATACACATTTTAAAAATTTTTAAAGTCTGATGTATAGGTAATCAATTACATGTATCTGCATTTCAAGCTAAATATTAGACTTCGTTTTTCCTGAATAACCTGAATGAAACGAAAATTTATTTCTGCATAATATTCTATCAAGTATTGTTTTTCGATACTTTTCACATTCAGTTTTATGTTTCTATAAGACAATGAACAATAAGTACAAAATATTCGTGCCATCAGGTAGTGCTAATTAATCAAAATGTCAAAATTAATTTAACTTTGATTTATTAGTGTTTACAAACGAACACAAAATGCCTACACACTTGGATAGTCCAATGGCAAACAAACATAAAATTTTCTGGATTATATTGTTAATAATAATGATGGTAATATTACTTTCTTTAAGAAAAATTAACAATATTTATATCATAATACTCCAGCTACTAGTATTCTATTGGATAGCAAAATTACTTTTTATCACTCGGTAAAGAAGGTGTTTATGGCTAGATATAGGAGGTATTCAAAATTTGAAATCACATTAGCAGTCCCATAACCAGCAATGGTTGGCCAGTTGGTACAGACATAACAATGACAGTTGTAAAAACACCACTAGCATGCTATATATGCAACACTGATTTCAATGTACTATTTACTTTTGTTTGTTATCTGCTAAATTACATAACAGTTCCAAAAACATTCAAAAATTTTTGACACTTGCAATTGCACCATAATTATACAGTACTAACACATAACGAAATAAAGAAAATGCATATTATAGGCGCATTCAATTTATTAAAATTTTTTCATAAGCAAAAGCTAAAAGAAAAATTTTTTTTTTTTTTCGTTTAGGGCAGGAATGCGTTTAAAACATAATTTGATGAATCACAAAAGCAATCTATTTTTGATGACAATTGGGAAAGTGTATAAATAGAATAGTATAATCATTAATATCCATTTCTGTGCATTGCAAAAATAAACATTGAAAATGGCACCTTGGTGCTAGAATAACTTGCCAAATTGACAGAAATTTTTTAAAGTAGCCAATACATATATAGCGACATATTATTAAATTTAAAATACACGTTTGAATATAATTAAACTATAATTATAATAATTAAAATGGATAAACAAATGTAAAATGAAGGAAAATTATCTTACCTGTTGTAAACAAATCCGATGCATGCCACCATGTAAAAGTGAGAATGCCACTTATTTCACCCCATGAAGCATTTTTGAGGGTTTTCTTAGTATAATTGGGATCTTTGATATCCCACAGATGTCTATAATTTTGCAAAAGCTCAATCAATTGCTTTTCCATTTCTACATTCCAACATAGCTGAGATGATGGAGATGCGCTCTCACTCATAGACGCCATCTTTAATAGCAGAAAGGTGGAGCGGAAGAACATCACATCTTGTCGGTCTCTGATTGGTTCGCGCTCTGAAATTGAGCAATTTTTACTGTGGAGTACGAACAAATTGCGGCAATTCAGCGGCAAGTTTTCTTCCCATTGAAATGTATGGTGTTGCTGAAAAATTGATGGACCGAATTGCTCCGTGTACTAACACCATAACTCCATATGGATGCCTGTGGTCTCTTACCTACAAATTCTTTAGGTGGAAATAAATATTTTTTATTAATTACTGGTGACTATAGCAGAAAAGTGTTTGTTTATTTTTTAAAACAAAAATCAGATGTATTCAGAGCTTTTAAAGATAGTGAAGAAAGGCTAATAGGTAAAAAGATGTTGAGTATCTGGATGGATTGTGGCATGGAGTTTTGCCACAACCAGTTTAAAGCCTATTTAAAGGATCAGGGAATTAAAGCAAAATGGACAAATAATTATACTCCACAACAAAACGGGATGTCCAAGTGCTTTAATTTTGCCTCACTTGATTGTGTAAAGGCTATGTTACATGAAAGTAAGGTCAGTGACAAAATGTGAGTAGAAACCATTTTGTGTTTTACTTATGTTAAGAACCGGATCTGCCACAAAAACAAAACTCCACACAAACCACGAACTCTATAGTGGTAGAAAACCAGCTGTAGCTCACCTCAGAATCTTAGTAAGGTATATGTGGGCAAACACCAAAATAACTCAGAAAAAAATTGGATATGAGGGTTCAGGAAGGAGTCATGGTTGGTTATGCCACAGGTACCAAAGGATACAGGATTTTGATCCCAAAAGAAAAGAGGGTAATCGAAACCAGTAATGTAAGGTTTGAGGAGAGTGGTAAAACAGTGGAAAGCATCCTGAACCCTATTTACCCCAGTACTATCACCTTAAAGATATCTCGTGATAACAGCTCTGTAAATTTTGAAGGAAAGTATCCGAGGGAGAGGTCAAACGTAGAAACAGGAAAGAGTGAAGACACTGGTGATGGCTCATCTGAAAGCAGTGACGAAACGGACTCTCCTGTGGATTCTGATCTGACTCCTTGCTCGGATATTATTTGGGAGCAAACAATCATACCAAGACCTGAGGGCAACAGAACAGATGACTGTTACTATTTATTACACAGTAGTGTAGTATGAAATTTTTGACTGGGGAAGCTGAAAATTTGTCAAAAAAATTTATATTACAAGTGAAATTTATATTGGAAGTCACAGTTTTGTTTCAATACGTTTTATTTATTAATGAATAAAATAAAATAGTTTTACATAAAACCGCAAAGAATGGATGAAATGCACAAGATTTTAAAATGTTATCTATGTAAGATGAGTACATACGAGATATAACATTTTAAATGTTTTCTTATTTCTAAATTAGATGAACTTTTACAATAATTTTATTAAATATTTTTTTTTTTCAAATGGCCAAGCACTTGACTCATCATCATTCTCCTTTGTCAGCGGCCAGAACGTGAACCATTTAGCCATCCCAGGACGTTGCCCCAGGCGCACCAGAGGGGGGCGGAACACACTACGCCTACAACACAAACATCCATGCCTTACTTGGGACTCGAAGCCACAACGTCGTCCCTATGGGACCGTCGTCCACATGGTCGTCCCTAGGGATATAAAGGGGGGGGGGGTCACACTCCCTCTTGGGCATTCAGTGTAACAAAGGCGAGCATCAAGCTAGTCGATGCTGTACATCATGTGCTTGAGTTTGCCCCCCTTCCCCCCTGGAAAAAGTTTTATAGGCACCTATGAAGTAGAAATATATTAGAATATTATTAGCAAGTGATAGAAAAAATATATCAGTTTTGTAAATATAAGCAACTAGAAATAAAGCAATTCAAAGGAGTGAACTGAAAATGGGTGAGAAATATATCTGGAAAATAAGCTTAGTTGAAAATCACTGTAGTCAACGATGACCTTAAACAATTTTCTATATTAATTCTTTACATATACCCCCCCCCCTTTGAAAACTTAAAAATATGCAAAAATGTAATAAATGCAGGAAATCAACTAAAATTTTGTATGGTATTATATGTCTATTATATATGGCTTTAAAAAAAATTTAAGAAAAATCTAAAGAAGTGGGTGACATTTTCACATTTTTTGGATGAATTGACTTGGAATGACCCGATTGTAACATCTGAAAATCTCCTGTCTATTTAAGTTTTCTAAAAATAATGCAATATAATTTTTGACAAAAATTGATTACTTAGTTATGATTATTCTGAAGTCTGCTAATGTTAAATTGATGTAAGTAATATAAGTAATTCATCTATTTGAATTAAAATGTAGGTTGGTAAATAACCTCTATATTTTTTTAAAAATTGAAAAATATACTTATGCTGAAAATTAGTATAATGGAATGCATTAGTTTTGCATATCTATATAGATAGAATTGAAAATCTGTCTGTCTGTCTGTTTGTCCCATCATCACAGTAGAACGGCTGAACCGAATTTGATGAAATTTTGTGGGTAGCCTGGAAATAGTCCCACTTAAAATTTAGTCTATGTTTTGAGTTTCGCCGATCAGTGGTTCTCGAGATATTAGTAAAAAACGAAATTTTTGTTTGTCTCATCATCACGGGAGAACGGCTGAACCGAATTTGATGAAATTTTGTGGATAGCCGTGAAATAGCCCCCCCCCCCCATAAATTTAGCCCAAGTTTCGAGTATCTAAGACCAGGGGTTATCGAGATATTAATAAAAAACAAAACTTTTTCCTAGGAGTTCTACTCTCTAACTTCCTGGGAGATTTTTTGTGCTAATCAGTCACTTTCTGAAAACATGAATTGTTTGAAACATGATTTAAATGGGAAATCTATCTCCATAGTTTTACAGAATATGTTGTACGAGTAATCTTTTACAAATACACTGGTATATCTTCTAATCTACGAGAATATAAGTAGTACAGGTATATTGGCATATGTTTTGATATATATTGGCATATATTGGAATAAATAACGACCTTCTGGTATAAAGAGTACAGGGATTATTGATATTTTCAATTTATTACGTCATCTCTATTATTTTGGCAAAGATTTTTGAGACTCATATTGTAATACGGGTAATCTTCTACTAACACACTGGCATATTTTCTAATCTGCGACAATATAAGTAGTATGGGGTTGCATATATTGATTCAATTCTCCTTTTTTTTTGTAAATTTGCTTACAAAAGGGGCCAGGATGTTTTATTCTTCAGATCTGACCATGAAGATAATTTTGCATAGTGAGAACAGATGTTCTTAAACTTCTCTTTAAGAGCAATAAATTTAATATTTTAATAGAATTTGCACATGATTGCAAATTATAAGTTTCTTTATGTTATATACTCTGTATGAAGAATAGGTATGCTGCTAGTTTTATATATAACTATTGTAAGTTATAACAGAAACTTTCCTAAAATTTTATTATATTTTCTTAAATTTTTGTAAAATTTCCTAAAATTCCTTCCTAAATTGTTTTTAAAAATATGCTATGATCCTTGTAATTCTGATCCTTTCTTTTAGACAATGAAGAAGAAATACTTTGTTCTACGCTCAGAATCTGAAGGTGGTCCTGCTAGATTAGAATATTACGACAATGAAAAGAAGTTTAAGGCTGGAGGAGCTGCCAAACGTAGCATCCACATCAAGACATGTTTCAACATTAACCGCAAAGTGGATGCCAAGCACAAGCTTGCTATTGCTCTTTATACTAAAGATGACTGTTTCTCTGTTGTGGCTGAGAGTGAAACTTCACTCGAAGAGTGGTTGAATGCAATGTTAGAGCTCCAACTAGATGGGCCTTGTCTGACAGGAGGAGCAAAGCTAAAACCTAAATTTGGTAGGATTGTTATACTTTATTATATTTGGCTCAAATAATCTTCAATATCATTTTATATTGAGTAATAAATAGTATTTGAGTATAAAAAAAATTAAGCAATATAATTATGCATAAATTAATATACAATGCTGCATACAGCTGTTTCTAGGATACGTTAATCCCTTTTGTCTGTTCTAAACACATCAACAAATCTAAAGTTTAAAAGATGAAATAAGACAATGGAAGAAACATAAGGGTATATACCCAAGACCAAGGGTTGAAATTCAGAACGGGATGGCAGGATTCCCACCAAGTAGTCCTAACTCCTCAGAAAATGTTCTCCAAATAAGTGGTAAATCACAACTTTTTTAATCTTTTGCTGTGCAGATGTATTTTCAAACTCATTGGTAGTACAGTACAGGATCTATTATTCGGAATGCTTGGGACTTCAGGCATTCTGGATAAGGGGTCTTTCCGTAATTCGGAACACTTTTTCTAAAACTTACTGGAATGGTCTCAAATGTCGTTATAGAAAATTATAATTCATTTTAAAAACATAAATGTATTAAAAAAAAAGCTTTTTTACAATCTATATGGGTTAACTAAAATGCAAATTACATGTAATTACAGTATCAAATTTAGTGATTAAGAAAAATTTTAAAAGAAAATAATGTCTGAAAAAAGTTGATTATTCAGGGTAGTTATTAGAAGTCTCTTTTTTTTTAACATTTCAACTAAAGTGGGCCTTCACCATAAAGTGCTTTTAATAAAATTAAGATGAGAAGGATGTTCATTTTTAATTGAAATGAGATTATTCAACTATGGGTGCAAATATATCAAATTCTAATTTATGCTCTTCAAATGTATTTCTAATAAGCCTTATAATTCTAAATGCCTGCATAAATAAAAAAAAATTAATTTCGTTATCCTAAACATATATCTCATTTTCACCAACAATATGTTTACAAGATAATATCCCAGCATAAAAAGCACAAAAAATATAAAAATATTAGTGGATGGAAGCAGATTGAAAAAATGGAAAATATTTAAAAATAAAACGAAATATACCGGTGATCGTGTTTAAATAAAATATTTCGCGATATTGCTAAACTGTCTTCTATAAATTATTAATTAATAAATGTAACACGTTAAAACCCCATAAATATACTGCAATGGAACTTTTTGCTAGGGTCAATTTTTGGTTCAAAATAGCCATTTTCATCCAAATAATAGGATTTAATTGAAAATGATTTTGATTTTGGAATTCCATCAACGTTTTTTAAAATATTGAAGATGTGTATATTTCCACGAAGATGAAAAAAAAATGGATTTTTCCGAGAAAATGACAAGTTTATTGCTTAGGTTAAGTATTTAAAGAGATCAATCCGAAGGCCCTGAATGACATTTTATAGCTGCTATACTTTTCTCTGCATTTCGGCAAAAGTTAACTTTCATTAATTTCGAGAATTCCTTACTTAAACGTACTTTCTATCATGTCGTAAATGCGCTGATGACTCTCTTTTTTTTCATCTTTTCCAATAAATGTTTATTAAATTGGAACAAAGCGCAGTAAATATAACGCAAGAAAATGTAACGAATTCGGAAAATTCGAAACCTTTGTGCCTAGTGTGCTCTGCCCTATACACCCAGAAAAAAATGAAACGCCATTAAAAAAGCACCTTGCCGCGACTTGTCCGTAACTAACTCTTGTATTATACTATACAGGAGTTAGTTACGGACAAGTCGGAGACTTATCCGAAACTAGTGAAGAATGGAATGACGCGTCTCGCCGTCAATGGGACGGTCTTGCCCGTACTGAATTGTCACCTCCGAGAGCTACTATCGGGGATGACGGCCGGATGCAGCCGCTTAGGAAATTTTTGGGAAAAGCGATGCTACTTCGGATGTTTTCCGGAAAGGAGGAATTGTGAACTTCTCGGAAAAAACATGATCCGCGGAATATTTTCATACGCTATCGCGAGAATTCCTCGCGTTCGTTTTCGAAATTTAAGAAGAATCAGCGGCGGCGAGTACGCGCGGTATTTTTTTCTGCGTGGGAATTTTGAATTTCGTGCGCGGTTTGCACGTCCTATTTCAAACCCTCTAAAATAGTAGGTTTCAGTGCATTTTTTTAATTGATATTGCTAATTAAAGCAAAAAAGCATGTGGCGGGATTTTAAACAAAAAATCGCTATTTGGCGCAATATTTAGCAAATAATAGCTTGTTGGTGCAGAATTTGGCATTATTTTGCCGTATTCCGGTTTTGGGAGAGTCTGGATATTGGAACGCCGGATAAGAGGTCGCGTACTGTATCTCTTTGAATACTTTTATGGTGAAAAATTCTGTCTGGGCATTTTGAAATTCTTTGTATTATTTTGCATTCATGAATACTATCATAACTTCTTGCTCCCTGAGGTTGGCCTAGGGACAATTAAAAACCGAATAAGTGTTTTGCTTTTTATACAGTTTTTGTCCTAGGGACAATTAAAAACCGAATTAGTGTTTGGTGGTATCTGGTTGATATATTTGAGCCATGCTCTTGATACCCATGCAAATATCCTGATGAGGATATTCGCATGGGTATTAAATTATATTTGCAAATGTCATCAGTGATTGCTTTTTATATGGTTTTTGGCCTAGGGACAATTAAAACCCGAATAAGTGTTTGCTTTTGGTACTGTTTTTGGCCTAGGGACAATTAAAAACCAAATTAGTGTTTGCTTTTTATAAGGTTTTTGGCTCATTATACTGGATTGAATTGTGGTGATGTATTGTTTACATCGGGTGGTAGTTGGGACCACGATGAAAAAACTTAAACACTGAAGAAATAAAAAAACAAATAAAAAGAAAGTTATGCAGATTGTCACGGTGCATTTATGCATTGGGTGGTGGTGGAGACAATCTTTAAAAAAACTTATTTTCGCTGAGCAGCATCGTTATTTCTTAAATACTAAATTCACATTCAAGATCATCAGTCTCAAAAATACTTTCATCATGTCATTTGCTATGCAATACTAAAAATGCAGACAAACGGATACAATTTCATTTATATAAAACAAAAATTAGAGGAGCATACCTCTATAAAAAACATAAGAGCAGCTGATCCCGGCTGTGAGTACACATCAAAGGGATCCCTTTCCTAGGGTTACAGGTACAGAAATCCTCAGAATCTCAGAGTTCACAAATATTAGAATAAATTCACTTTACAAATCAATTTTCAAGAACCCCTTCCCCGCCCCTAGAACATTAATTATCATCTTAAAATTTCAGTATTAGTTTTAACGTCATTAAACTAAAACAAAGATTGTTAACTCCACGTCGTTATGGCACCAGTGAATTTGCCATGGTCAGAATTTTCAAGGGTAGCGAACAGGCTGGTCGCCGAAGGCGGCTAGTACTTAATAAATCAGTATTTCCCTTTGAAAAATATATACAATCTGAACGTTTCATTTCACTTCTTGAAACCAGTCAATGTTATTATAGGAGGTGATGTTATTTTTAATGATTTACTATTAAATACACGATTTTACAGAAATATGTTCGGAAAGTTTTCTAAAGAAGCAATCATCCTAAAATTTTCATTATACACAAATAAACATCACTTAATTTCTTTCTAAATGCATATTTTCGATTTTGTTATTTCTAATAATTGAAAATCAAAACAATGATTAAAACAATAACACTAAAAGTTTTGTGCCTTTTTAGGGGTAAATGCACTTATGCCTAATTAGTAAACAATTTAAGCAATGCAGCAATGCTTTTATAGTGAAGAACTTAATATTATTGTAAAACACTTCATTTTATTAATTTTTTTAGATCAAATTAGAGAATTTATATCAATAAATCAAAATTCAATGTAAACATATAAAAATATAGAAACTAATTGTTTAACACACACTATGATATACTTTCAGAATATTAAATTAAATGCATTATAGTATGTTGATTCATGAGCAAGCAAATGAAATCATTATATTTATTTTTAACTTACTGTGGTTAAACATCTTCATCAGACTATTAAAACTTCTGATTTCAATCTTCAGATATACATGAGACCCAGCAAATTAACCCAAAAAGAGGGGGAAGTCGAAAATTCAGCTTCGTTCTGGGATTAATTTCAGCCATTTAGCACAAAGTTCTGGGTCTGAAGAAAATTGATGAAAAGAAACATCAACTGTTTTTGCATGTTTTGATTTGCAAAATGGTACACAACAATACATATTTTTACAAAACAATATAAATTATTAGCTAAACCACTCACAAAAAAAAGTTATCAAATGGTCTCTGATATAAAATCTAACTACAAAATAGTATGCAAGTTGCCCATAAGAACACACACAGACCTTAATCTTGAGGGGTAATGATGTCATGGCCCCCACATCCTGGGACAGGCCCTCTGACCAAAATTCTTTAAGGGCCCCTATGGGCTCCGGGCCCTTGGACATTAGTTCCACTAATCCCCCGCCCTTTATGGCGTACTTTAAAAAAAAAAAGACATCCAAAAATTCATGGGCAATTGAGTATTAATAATATATGGGAGGAGGGGGCGTAAGGAGCTGTTACCGTGAGTTGCACAGGATCCTAAGATTTTGCCAGCTTCCCTGAGTACAAGTAGTGTTTCTTCCTGGAAAAATGGAAACGATGCAATGGTACGACAATCGTGATTGATCTTTTTGTCACGCCATACTTTTAAGGACAATGACCATGGACATAGCCACGAATTGGGCCCTCTTTGCTAAAAAAAAAAAAAAATCATGTTACAGTTGTTATTTTTCAAATTCTCAAAGTCACAAAAACCAGTGCCTCCTTCAGCTGTCAATTAGTCAATTAGAAAAAACATGAAAGGCACACAGCTCTGCCGGGCCCCCTTTCACATCCATTTGTCCCAGGCCCCCTGGGTGTAGCCGTGCTAGCCACCCCCTTGTGGGGGCCATGAATGATGTGCTGCCACTTACCAGCTAAAAGTATATACATCAAGGTAGAAATGATTCCAGAGATCCTATTGTTAATTGGAACATTCGGCAGGCCGTTAGAACAAACTTGTCACGTTATCGGGTGGGTCTGTGGTATTACATTCCACTTTTGTTTTGAACAATTTTCTATTAAACAGTATATTTAGGAAGAGGATAATGAAATAATAATTAATTTATTATATTCCTTAGGATTGTCTCTATTTAAGGAATAATAGAAGTGATAACATGTATGACATATATAAGAATGATTACATTCAATTCATTTAAATTTTTCTTTAACAATTTTGATTTAACAATCTGTTATTCTTATATATTTCATTTTTATATTATCACTTCTATTGTTCTTTAAAATTCTGTTAATGTCCAAATACAAATTCTGTATGGGTACCCCACAGTTTTCTCTTCAATCACATATGACCAAGAATGTTGTGTTAGCTAAAAATTACTTTTTACTTATTAGTGCATTTTACTAAAACCGTGTAACTTAAAAAGTATTTTTATATTTTATTTTATACTTTTTAGTCTTTTGTGATTCCGTAATCAATTTTTTTATTGTAATAATTGCTATTGTAATGTATTTTGTAATTGAATTTTTATATGATCTTTATAATAATGTAAGCTTGGCATATAACTACTTTGCAAAATTATGTATATCGATTCGGAAACCAAACATTCTTAGATTCCAGAAAATTTAATTTTGAGAATTTGACAAAGATATATGTTATAATTGAATATGTTTCGGCCGTTTTTGGATTCTTGAGGTGAGTTACAGGGGTTGGCGAGCGTCAGCAAATTGAGGGCTGAGCCCCCTATTTATTGATAAAATTAAAGGCTATTATACAAATGTATCGTGAAAAACTGTGTTTGTGTGTGTGTATACGATCCTCAGTATATTTCATTTAATTGTGAAAATATTTTCCACTTATGCAATCTGTTTGCATCAACTAAAATTTTTTATAATTATTAAGAGGTGTATAAAAAAAGTTACATGTTATTAATGAAGTTACATGTTATAAAAGTAACATGTTATTAATGAAATGAAGGGCTATTTTACAATGGTATTGCTGTGTAGAAGTATCATATCAGTTGTATAGAAGACTTAAGGTGTGTAACTTGTCTCCAGATCTTAATATTCATGTGGAAAGGTTGCTGAAGAGAGATATTTTGAATTTGTATCATAGGAAAATTATAATTCATAAAATATGTATTTAAATTTGGATGTTTCCATTTAGATATATGTAATATTATATTACACAATAGAGCTGATGCATTTTTAATTCCATTTTACAGTTAACAAGATCCAGTAAACGGATGTTCACTGCCCACTTTTTTACATAAACTCAAAATTTCCTCTTTTTTTACATTTTTGCAATCTCATGCCTGATGTTGTGTATGCTAAACATCTCAAATTTCAATTATTTGCATATAATAAACTAATTTAATATGTTGAACTAGGGTATCATTGCCATGCAGTATAATTGAACTTATTCTGTGTTTTTTGATAATAATAATGTTTCCATTTTCTAGAGCATGTGTGGCAAGTTACTGTTGGTGATAAATCACTGGCATCATCTCGAAATATGAAGGGCCTTTATCGACTGTGCCTGACTCCTAGTTCATTGACCTTAATTAAAGTGGATCAGTGTGATCCTCCTGAAATGCTTGAATTTCCAGTAAGTGCAGATAAGTTAGCTACTCCGTGTTTATACTCAGGTTATGGAGAACATTTATGATGAATAACATTTTTGAACCTTAACACTATTTTACTTGTACTTATATAAAGATCTCCACAATGTTTACAGATGCTTAATGATAAGGTGCATCATCATGTGTATTAATGTATGCAAATCTTTTAAAAATAACTTAAAAAGAAACAATCATCTTAAAATATAAATATTTAGATTTGAAAAATGTAAAGCTTTTTAAAATGAAAAATATTGAAAAGTAAACAATTTTTTATTTAAATTTAAATTAATAATATGTAATCATAAGCTTTTAAAAATTAAAAATAATAGCAAGTAAGCAAAATGTTAAATTCTCAACTGTAATTGCCCTAGTACACGTCAAAAGGAACTTTTCAGGCTCAGTAGAACTGGCATCAGGAGAGCTGTTGGGCTCCTTACTTGGCACTGCACCCTCAAGAGACATCTTAATATTATGGGTGTCTCCAAGGATTCGCTTTGCAGAGGCTGCAATTACAGCGAAGAAACTGAAGCTCACATTCTATGTGAATGTGAGGCCTACTCTGCTCACAGATTTGAACACATTGGTCGTCATGTGATTGAACCCTGGGAGCTGAACGACATTCCTGTCAAGTGCCTGCTTATTTTTGTATCGGCTACTGGTCTCTTTTCTTAGGGACCTTTTCTTTGGGGTAGTACAATAGACCTCTGGTCGATGTGCTGGGCTCTTTCTGAGCCACCCTCCTTCATTTCATTCATTCAAGCAAAATGTTTTTCAAATTGATTCTGATGTATTAAGATACTTATTATTATTTTAATACAGATTAATTAATGTATTTAATTCTATATTTTCATAATGTTCTGGGATTTTTTTATTGTTAACATCATTGTGTTTTGTCACTGTTTCATGGCAACTATGTACTTTGTTTCAGATCTTAAAAAATACCAAAACACCAGTCATTTCTAAAAAAGCATACCAACAGAAATTAGTACGTAATATATATCATACCAGTTTTAAAACATGTAAATTTAGCACCACTTAAGGCTCCTCATCACACAAAAATTATCCAAATTACTTTCAGTCCGAAATCGACCCAACTACTTTGCTTTCCCTCACAACAAGACCGATAGCTTCCAAGAGCTGTGACAGGAAGTTATTAGGGTCAAATTCCCACCCCCAGAGATCTTCCCCTTCCCCTTACCATTGTATGTGTCCTCAGAGTACTATATCACTTTGAGCATGTGTCTTCACCCGTCGCCTCTGATAATGAGACCAACACCCAAGGCTATTCACAGGAAAATGAAAAATGCAGTCAACAAAGTAGCGTAATATTGAATAAGAACCATTGTTGATTATTATTCATGGTAGTAAAATATTAGTTTCAAAAAATAACAGAGGAAATAATTGTTTTTATTAAAAATATCTTTATTTATTTAGTTTGTAATCCATTTTGAACATAATCATAAATATTAATAATAATAACAACAATAACTTCCTATTTATGCAATTAGGGATTGCAATCTTGGATGCTTTCACAATCTCGGGACTCACGAGATTGGAAATTTAATTTTCGCTTAAAAGACTAAGTTTTAAACCATTTCGCGTAAAAAACTAACATCAATAAATGCAACATCAGTCCTAGGATTTAGAATATAGTAGAATTTGAACAAAAGGAATTTAAATTGCGGATGAAAGTACAAATGATGTGATAAATTCTCCCATACTATTTTCCGTTTGCAAATTTTATAATTTGGTAAATTGGTCATGATGGAAAGAGGATGATATTGAGGACTAGAGCCATGTATTTCAACTTGAGAAGCCAGTGATGTAAAATCATCATTGCTGTAGCTAGGGGTAGTTTATGTGTACACACACCCTTTGAAAAATTGTCGATTCTTAATTAAATAGTTAATTTTAGGTATAATACATACGATAGGAAAAATAAAAAATATTTTAATTCTTGATAACAATGGTAAAATAAATTAGACCAATCTTTACTTTAACATTAATATTGAAATTTGTTACGAACAAGGATCACATATGTGAAATTGTGCAAAACAAATCAAATATTTCTTTTTTACACTTCCAACATAGTTGTAA
Organism: Amaurobius ferox; assembly: GCA_951213105.1. Lineage (NCBI taxonomy): Eukaryota > Metazoa > Arthropoda > Arachnida > Araneae > Amaurobiidae > Amaurobius > Amaurobius ferox. The sequence continues at coordinate 166,900,759 of OX578139.1, read as the reverse complement.
TGTGTTTATGACTTTAGTCATTCTGTCTGTCTATTTGCACGATAACTGTCATAAAAATGACTTTATCAAAATGGAATTTTAGTATGTTGTTGAGACCGTCTGTGGCACATTTGGAAATGAAAATGAATAATATCACTCAATTAATTTCAGATTTAGCCCTAGTTGAAAAAATGAAATACATTGAACCCTAATGAGACTTAATTTTTCAAATATTTTTTAAGTAAAGTTAAAATTCAAAAATGGCATCGAAAATTTTAGGAAATATTCTAATTATCACATAAAATGTGTAGGAAAATTTTCAACAAAATATGTTTAGTATTTTAAATAAAAATTTAAATAATAATTACAACAGAGGAAATAATTATTTTTTTATTACAGATATCTTATATTTTTAGTTTATAATCCATTTTGAACATGAAACAGAATTAAGGATAGCATTTTATATAACCATGACTAGAAGCATAATAAATAATAATAATAGTAATAACTTCTTATTTGTGCTTTCATGCAATTGGGGATTTCAATCTCGGATGTTTTTACAATCTCGGGATTTCGGGAATAAAAAATTTTTAAACCCAATATCTCACGGGATTGGGAATTTTAATTTTACTTTTAAAGGAAACCCTTATTTATGTTCTTACGTTTCAATTTTCAAATAAAACAAAAATTTTAGACCATTTCAAATTATCTCATAAAATATATAAAAAAATTATTGCAAAATATGTTTGGTAGTTTTTTAAATAAAAACTACCAATATAACTAATTTAAATAAATTAGTTAAAAAAATAGTTACACCCATGTTATATGAAGAGATCACATGACCCACTTCAAAATAAAATATGGCAACCATTTTGTGTTAAAATTGTGATTTTTAAAGTTCTTTTTAATTTATATTTAGTGTTGTATCCATCCTAAAGACGCTTTATTTTTGTTTAATTTTTGTGTATCTATGTTCTGAAACAATGCAGTTACAATATATTTCCGTTTAAATGATCATCAAACGTTGATTATTTTTACAACAAAACTCATTTTAATGGATCCAGAATGTAAACAAATCAAGCGATTGTAAGGTAAGTTGTATAAGAATTGCTGCATTTTTTTTTCACGCAAAATTACTTTGCTCTGGAGCCTGGAATATAAATTATTTGAATGAAATATTCATTGATTTTGTATAGAGAAGCAGATGATTCATATTTTGATAATTTCATTTGAATAACATTAATTTTGTTTTTCGATAAAGTTTTAAGTTTTCAAGTATAATAAATTACTGTAGTACTGTGATAATTAAAAAAATATCAGCGCTGAATATATCACATTTAGAGATATTTAAATAAAATGGCATTTCAATTGGAAAGTATTTTATAATCAATGCTTTATGCATGATTGATCTTTTTTGTTTTGCAAATCAATCGTTTAGCTTCAGAATTCTTTACTACTACTTTTAAAAGTATTATAAAATACAACTTTTCTTTTTAATTATCTATTACACAAAATATAGTCTTAGACCATTTTTAAAAATCTTGTAATAGAACATGGTTACAAAATATGGAACAATTTCAGAGAAATTAATTCACCATAATCTGAACAAATGCGATTTTTTAAAGTAATCATTGCTACAATCAGTTTAGGTTTTAGGTTTGCTAGACTATCAAGTTAGTCCATGATTTTACTTGCTAGACTATCAAGTTAGTCCATGATTTTACTTATCATCTGACAAATAGAATAAACACTAGGTCTACCATTTATGACTGAAAATATTTTACGATAGTAATGCGATTTTAAAGTTGAGATTTCAGTATGATTTTTATATCAAATTAATAATATTATAATGAAAAATCTGTTAATTAGTAATACAGTACAGGATCTATTATCCGGAATGCTTGGGACTTCAGGCATTCTGGATAAGGGGGTTTTCTGTAACTCGAAACACTTTTTCTAAAACTTACTGGAATGCTCTCAAATGTCGTTATAGAAAATTATAATTCCTTTTAAAAACATAAATGTATTAAATAAAGCTTTTTTACAATCTATATGAAAAATATACTTGGTTAACTAAAATGCAAACAGTTGAAGTGGGGAAAATGTAGATTTCAACACATTATTTTATAATATAGTACAACCTCGAAAATCTAGAAACCTCCAAATTCTGGATGTTTTCCAAATTTTCAATTTTTTTTCCCCAGACTGACGAAGTCGCGGATTTAAAACAACAAGGTAAGATTATTTATATGGCATCATATTTTATAAACAAATACCATATTTTCAGGTCGATTTTCTGAACCCCGAAATGAAACGAAAGTTCAGATGGACGGCTGTAGATTGGCTCGTGGTTGGAGCGTGAATTACGTTGTTAGCGTTAATCCTTCCTCCCCCTTATTCAAGTCACAACTTCCGATGAATTATTTCGCGTAAAATATAGATCGTTATTTAAATACTGAATTTTTATTATCAAAATTTCCTTTTCTCATTATTGGAAAAGACATTTATCTGAAACAATGTAATTTTTAATATTAAACACTTTAAAACGTTATCATGACATTTTATCACAGATTGTTCAATTAAATCTAAAAATCCTGAGAATTCATATTAACACTCATGGAAATTTCTTTTGTTCACTTCGTAGTAAGAATCCCATTCTTCAATGTATTCTGTTTTGTCTCCAGAATCTCCCCCCCCCCCCTCCTCCCAATATCTGACAAGTTTTTCGTTCTCGTCAGACGTGTCAGCTTGAAATTGACTGTATATTTTGTCTTTTTTGTTTAGAAAGCCATATTTACATTCTATAAATAGCAAATAAATAACTAAATAATATTGTATCGCACAGAACCAGCAAGAAGGTCATTATCACATAGACTTCTCAAAGGGGTCTGCTGCGTTTACGATTACGAAATAAGCAAATTCCAATTCCTTTCTTCGCTTTCCCTGCCCCACCACGTCCGGGTGTAGCTGCAGCCTAGTGATGACTCATCGTGATTTAGAAAAATCATTGAGAGGAGAGATATTTTTTTTTTGGAAAAGATATTTATTTTATCTACTACAATATTTTTTACATATTTGACTATTACTAATAAAGTTTTTACTTTTTTCAGAGTCATCAGCCTTTTCAAATATAACATTATATCTAGAAAATAAATAAAACTTCAGTTCTTACTTTTTGTTCTTCGTTCGTTATTAGCGAAAATGGTTTAAACACATTTACACCTTTAAATATATTGTCAAAAGTGCTAATCCTCGATCTTTATTAAATCTCGGCACTTCATTAAATCTTCCGGCACTGCATTAAATCTTGACAAAGCTGATATAACAGAAGTTCTGCATTGTGATGATGATGCGCCAATAGTAAATAAATTGAGTGATGGCGAAATTCGTGATATGATATTAAATAAAAAAGGATCAAAGTAGCGACTATAAATGTGGAGAAGAAAAAATACCCATTGATAATCTTATGCAAACAATCAATCATGCAATTAAAGGCCTTGAACAAAGAAGCTCTATAACCGAGCAGAAATAATGTCCATCTACAGGATAAAGAAAACTGCTTTCCCATAAACCAAAATTAATGAAATAACAAATGTTAATTCAAATATTTAAATGAAACGATAAAATGTTATTTTAACGTTTTGTTTCGTTCACATATTCTAGATTATTAATGTGTATATTTTTTCTTAGAAATTTCTTTTGCTCTATTTTTTAGATTAAATAATATGTTTTAATTGATTAACTTAACTTTTGTCATTATTTTTACTAAAAATAGTGCTTTATAATGTATTTAGTTAATATGAAATCTGAATTTTATTCAAATTCTATAATCCGGAAAAATTGAAAATCCAGAGTCGGCAAGTCCGGACGAGTCCGGATTTTCGAGGTTGTATTATTAATATTGCTAATTAAGGCAAAAAATCATTTGTGTGTGTGGCAGGATTTTAAACAAAAACCGCTATTTGGCACAATTTTTGACAAATAATTGAGTGTTGGCGCAGTATTTGGCATTATTTTGCCGCATTCCGGTTTTGGGAGAGTCTGGATATTAGAACGCCGGATAAGAGGTCACGTACTGTAGTAATTATAAACTTCTTTGAGAAAAACATCCAGTATTTTTTTCATTTGGATATATTAAAAAAATATATATATATATATCTAGATTGGCACGTAGCTAAAGAAAATATTAAAATTATCTCCCTGTAATCATTATATCTCTATAATCATCATTCTCCTTATAATCATCTAAACATCACTGAACGATAGTGAATTGTCTAAAGTAATATACAATAGTTTCGCCAATAAGGACATATACTGAAAAATGTAACTATTTAATTTTAAACAAATTGCGTATAAAATTTTTAAATAAAAAACATCTTAAGTTAATAAATGCACATACTGTAAATTATATTATAACCCGAGGACTGCCATCGGACAGACACATAAAAATAGTTGCTTTAGTTGCCCCACAAGCTGAAAACAGTTGGAAAAAACCTTCTACACATTAGTTGCACTTTAGAAGCAAAATTTGGTATACTTTTCGACATAGAATATATTAACTTCTTAAATTTACATTGCTTAATAAAAAAATAAATTATGTGAATAGTGGTGTGATTTGTATAATAACATTATAGTAGAGAATCTGTTAATTAGTAACAGTAAGAATAAACTTCTTTTCTTACAAACATCCTGTGCATATTTTATTTCGATGTTAAAAAGAAATACTAGCCAGGTACTTTGGCTAAATAAAATATGTAAATGCTAAAATGGTTTTAGAGGTTTTAGCTAAAAGGCTAAAACTTTTATTTGCCAATAAACCCTGATTGAAATCTAATTACCCTATAACAAGCTTCCACTATACGAACATTCGGATAAAATGGACATTTGTGGGTCATTATTAAAAAATTTGCTAAAACGGCATTTGAAAAATTTCAAAATTAAAAACCATCAATTGTTTAATTTATTTTTAGATACATGATTGGAAATACTTAATTTTTAAAGATACAATGATTTTCGAGTTTAATTTTTCTTACCAGAGATATTTAACTTTAAAAGTAAATCTTTGAGTTTCAATGTTATGAGTGTTACTGGACAACATGACTACATTTCTATAAATATAAAAGTGTTTAATTTTCAAAAATTGATACATTCCATTAATAAATTTGTCCTTACATTAAAAAAAAATAATTTAATAAATTTTTAATAAAAGTGCACAATATTCATTGTCATAAGTGTTACCTGATATCATGTTTTTACTGTTTGTCACTATTGGAAATGAAATGAAAAAAATGTTTTAGAATAATATTGTTATAAAAATACATTACTTTTAAGTATTGTACAAATTCAGGAGTTATTATGGATTTTTTTTTATTGTATTTTAGAGCTTATTTACTAGGTAACACTCATGACAAATGGTAACACTCATGACACAAATGGCAACTCTCTGATAAAAAGAGAGAAAATCATGTCATGCTTGTTCAAATATATCAATTTGAAATGGGAAGCGGTAATAAACTCTGTTGCCTTTCATTACAAGTTCGGGGTTAGGCAAAATACTATAATCTAATCAAATTCTACATATGAAATGTCCTCCTCCATTAATAGAAACAATTGTCCATTTTCACCAGCTACTCTAAAAAAAGCAACCTTAAGCTCTCCATCCACAGCATCGTACTCTTGGCAACACACAAAACAATGACTTTTTTCCGTTATTTGTTTTATATATCTTTCTTCTTTTACTTTGCTCCATTTTCTCCAGTTTGTACTACTGTCCAGATCTTTAACTGATACTGGGATTGTGTTATGAATACAATTTTTGCATATATTGAACATGCAGTTAAAGTTGTTTTTATCACAAGCTAAGAACGATGTTAATACATGCAGGTTTACAGTAAGCAGAACTTTTAGGTGGTGTAGCTTGCAAGCCATTAACTCTAAATTTGCATGTTGTACACACCTACAAGTGTCTCTTTCATCGTTGGTTGGTTTCAGAACATAAAATGGCCTACATTTTGTAAACAAAGTGTATGACACATGTTCAGGAGTTATTTTTTCATCACAGAATTTTTGATACAACACTTTCATGGAACCTAACAAAAACCTTTTTTGCATCTTTAATTTATTTTTCGTTTGAGTTTCTTTCTCTCCTGCAGTAGCATTACTTATATCATCACATTAAAAAAACTGTTCTATTTTCTCATTTTTTATTTGATTTCTTTAGCTTTTACCACAGTAATACGGTTTTTATAATCAAATTCTACATATAAAATGCCCTCCTCCATTAATTTACTTTGCATTTTATATTTGTGGTATAACTTTGATGACATAATTATCCCAATCATTCTCTTATCACTAGCATTACGTAGTCTTGCATAGGTTGTTTTCAAACTTGATACCAAAACATCATTAAATATTAACTTTTTTGCAACTTCATGTTTCATGTTAACTTTCCTTATTCCCAAATTTTCCAGCAATTTTTTTGGTTTTGATCTAGGAGTTTCAATTATAGAGCTTTTTCTTGTGACTTCCCTTGCATACCTTTTTCTATATTTATTAATTATTTTTGTTTTTTCATCTAACAACTTCTTCTGCAACTTCTGTATTCTTTCTTTCATTTTTTTATTTTCTCTTACTGTTTTAGATCTATTTTTTAAGATACATTTTCTACCTTGCTCTTTCTGCCTGCTTTTTAGTTGTGCAGAAACTGGTGTGCTTTCTAATTGTACATAAACTAATGTGCTTCCTAATTGTGCAGAAACTAGTGTGCTTTCTAATTGTACAGAAACTAGTGTGCTTTCTAATTGTGCAGAAACTGGTGTGCTTTCTTATTGTGCAGAAACTGGTGTGCTTTCTAATTGTGCAGAAACTAGTGTGTTTTCTAATTGTTCAGAAACTGGTCTGCTTTCTAATTGTGAGGGAGATTCAAAACTAGCTTTCAAAGCTTTTTTTTCTCTGGAAGTTGCAGCAGAAATCCGGCATTCTCTCTTTACCTGCCTGTGTTCACGGCTAGTCATTTCACTAATTTTCTTTCTCATTGCATTTTGCAATTTGTGCTTTCCTTTGTATATAGCTTCTCTCTGCACGTCTTGTTGTCTCTTTGCTCTGTATCTTTTTTGCTTTTCTTTTCTGCTGCTGATAATGCCTTTTTTTTTTTCTTTTTTTTTTTGAATGGGGGCATCTTAAATAAAATTATTTTTAGCCCTCAAGAAATAAAACTGTTAAAATAAGAAAATATGAAGCATATGTATATAATTTAACAATCAAACATATTAAAATAAAATAATCTTTATTTATTACTTTTGGTTTTGGGTAATTATGCAAACTGAATTCCATAAAAAAATTGATTTAACAAAATTTCATCATGAGTATTACCAATAGAAAGGTAACACTCATGACAAAATTATACTATACTAACTTTATTCCATAGTAACAGTTAATACAGAAGTAACTTGTTAGGCTTAATAAATAACCAATTCATGTTCTCATTACATATTAAAAATAAACTCATCTTATAATTAGTTATAAAATGTAAGGTAACACTCTTGACAATTAATAAAAATACTCACCTTTCTTTGCACTGTTTTTCCTAATGTTTCTTAAATCAATCAACAAAATCCAACAAAAGCACATGTACTGTGTTGCACTAGTTCAGGGAAGGAGTAATAAACCGAAGTGGTTAGGCTACCTGCAAGTGCGGTTGCGGAAACGATATAATTTGGCTGCCGTCAAGTGCGGAGCAACCTGTCAGTGGGCTACCGTCAAATTAACCGGATGGTTGTTGTCTTATGGCGGAAGGTAACAAATTATATTTCTTTTACTAACGTCAGACGACAGTGTTATTTAAATTGTAATTCTTCAAATATATTTAAAAATGAATTACCGATAAAAGAGTCGAATATATATAACATTAAAATAGAGCTTGAAGAATGGAGCGATTCCTCTTTTCCACTTCTATTTTTTTGAAAATAAAATATAATAATCTTTCCAAACTTTTTAAGGAACTTGACAAGAAGTATTTGATCATAAAATTGTTTAATTAATAGACCTGAGCTGGAGCCCCCCCCCTCCCGGTGTGCAAGGGAACCTGGCCCGGACAGGAAAAATTAGGTACAAAAATGAGGGAACGGGGACCCGGAGAGACCCGCCCCTTCCTCCCTCGCTTTCCACGGGCCTGGATGTGTGTGCTTTATTTTGTAGAATAAGAGAAAGGTACTAGTGACATTTTACTCCTTCTCAGAAAAACGCTGGTAAAGTTGTGAAGGAAGAATCTAAAATATTTACGCAAGTACTTCTAGTGAAGGAATATGATTTAATAGCACTAAATTTATGCTTAACTTATCTTTCAGCAAATTTTCTCTTCCACTTCATAATATTCAACCATTCAATTACAAGCAGCTATTCTTTTTAATATTATATATAATAATATATTCTTAAAAAGGATTTAATTATAAACCAGTTTTTCATTTTTTTAATTATTCAATAATGCATTTTTTATGTATATAATAAACTGAGTAAATTATTTTTTGTTGTTGTTATTAATTTTATTTTTTTTTCGTAAGTGGCAAAAAGGTTTCTCATGAGTAAGTATTTAAAATGAATTCTAATATAATATTTAATAATATATTTTTCAAAATCATTTTTAAATTTGTTCTTATAATTTAATAATTTACTCTTATTTATTATATTTAATAATTTACATTTTAAGAATTTTAAATTATTTTTTCCTGCTATTCCTTTTGTGTAATGTTTTAAATTTATCATTAAAAAAATCCTGTTATAGATAAAAAATAATTATTTTATAACTTTTCTTCATCAAGAAAGAAAATATTTAAAAATAAACTACTTTAAAAAATTAAAAATATACTATTTTTAGATCTCACCAATGCATATATAATATCAAAATAGATCTTGAAAAATGAAATTTTTTCCTCCTATATACATATAGGAGGAGGGAATTGGGGGGGGGGACTTTGATTTTATTGAAATTATTTTCATTATTACATGTTAGCTGGAATAATATGTCTAATGACGTTTTAGAGTATTTATTCTTATATTACAGCTACAGTTAAACATATATTACACAACATAGCTATAAAAAGGGATTTGAATTTAAAAATAAAAATTTCTTATACTTGTATATGCAGTCAGCATAATATCGACCTAAACGGAATATAACGCTACTTTCCACTGGAAGACAACCGTCCGACTAATTTGACGGAAGTCCACTTGCAGGTTTCCTACTGCAACTCCATCTGTGACAGCACATGCAGGCAGCCTAACCACAGCCGTAATAAACACCAAAAGCTTGTAGATGGTGGTGCCATCTATTTAAAAAAAATTAAAACTAAAAAAAAATAACACTCATGACACAGTTATAGGACAGGCTGTTACAACTTAATATTGACACTTGAAAATATGATTTTTGTTTTTTAAATATCAACATATGCTAGATAATTCCATGTAGCATATGTAACATTTATTTGTTTATATGAATAATGTAAATTAGTTTTTGAAAAATCAAGTTATGATTGAGCAAATGAGCTTCGGACAGCAAAAAAATCCAGTTTTCATGTCAATATTTTTTTTATGTTATAATCCCTAAAATGATTAAAAATTTTAACAGTCATATAGAAAATAGCTCAATAAACAAGAATATAATTGTATTTTCTTCTTATAAATATAAAAAATAATGGACAGATCTAAAATAGCCCAGACAGTGATTTGGCAAATTTTTTGTTAATGATCCTTGTATGAATTATGAAATAACTTTCAGTACTTATTCACATGTGCAATGAACATTGGATACACTAAAAATCATTGAATGATAGTGAACTGAAGTAATATACAACAAATAAGGCTCCCACACTGGGTTCCGGTCTAAATTGGGTGGCACTTCCCGACCGTCCAAATAGTTACCTTACACCTTTCTGGTAGGTCGGACGGTCTGGGTTTCAACAACAACAAATAAGGCAGTAATGCACATGGGAAAAATATAGTAATGTAACATTGAATTCACATGTGTTCTTTGATATATATACTGATAAATGTAACTGGTTGTTATTAAGCAAATTGTATGTAAAATTTATAAATAAAAGGCATCATAAATTAAAAAATCACATACTGTAGGCTATACTATAACCTCAAAGCTACTGAAAGAAGGACATATAAAAACCAGTTGTTTGAGTAGCCTCATAAACAGAAAAAAGTTGAAAAAATAGACTCCTACAAAGGCTATTTTAAGTGCATTGAAATAGCAAAATTTGGTACACTTTTCGACATAGAATATTATATCAAAATACTGATATTACTTAATAATGAAATCTATATAAATAAAAATGAAAATCTGTCTGTCTGTTTGTCCCGTCATCACGGGAGAACGGCTGAACCGAATTTGATGAAATTTTGTGGGTAGCCTGGAAATAGTCCCACTTAAAATTTAGTCTATGTATGGAGTTTCCATGATCAGTGGTTCTCGAGATATTAGTAAAAAACGACATTTTCGTTTGTCTCATCATCACGGAAGAATGGCTGAATAGAATTTGATGAAATTCTGTGGATTGCCTTTAAATAGCCCCCATAAATTTAGCCCAAGTTTCGAGTATCTAAGACCAGGGGTTGTCAAGATATTAATGAAAAACGAAACTTTTTCCTAGGAGTTCTACTCTCTAACTCCATGGTTTATCCAAACGAAAAGCTTGAAAATCGTTTGAAAGTGAATTAAAACTGTATCTCTGAGTTTAGGGGGAGATTTTTTGCACTAATTAGTCACTTTCTGAAAACATGAATTGTTTGAAACATGATTTAAATGGGAAATCTATCTCCTTGGTTTATATTTCACACGCTTTTACTGAATAATGAAAAGTATAAAGAAATCAAAATGGCTATTAAATTTCGCATCTTATGAGGAAGATTCTATCTTATATCATGTTGCTCGGCAACGGAATGAAATTAAATGTGTTGTTAATATTTATTATTATTTTTTCTATTTAAATAATAAATAAATGGATGTAAAAAAATATTTTTTAAATGAATGGTTTGATTGTTCTTTTAATTATATAAATTGCGGACTACGTACATCACTTTCATTTATTTTAGCTAAAAGGTTTCCAGCTCATATATTGTGTTTAGCTAATAAACTCATATATTGTGTTTACCCAATAAATTCATTTAGCCGATTGTTGAAGCAGATAAAGAGTAGAACGGGTGTATCTTATAATACAATTTTAGTGTTTTCATTTAGTATATACAAACGGGATCAGGATATTTTATTCTTCAGATCCGCAAATACAGAGCTACGAATTTAGCGGAATATCTCTAAATAACTTGGTAACTTCTCTTAAACTTTACCAAATTAGTGGAAATGTTTCCAAATTTATAAAATTGACGTAAATCTATGATTTGTTTTTTAGAATAGAGTACTGAAATGATGTTTCGGTAGCATTTGTCAGTCAATCCATCTATCCTACTTAGTAACACATTTATTTTTTTACTTAGTAACACACGAATTATTTTAATATCACGAAATTGATAAAAGTATTTGTGAGTCCATAAAAATATCATGGAATTGATAAAATCGCACTTAATAAATGAAAATAATCGTGTTTTGTTAGGGGATAGTATTGTGATGATGTTTCGTCAATTTGTCGCAAAATGGAACTATCAGTTCTACAGTCCCACTTGGCGAAAAATTTGGCGATTTTTTAAGTTACCGCTAAATTGACTAAAATATCGCCAAACCTTCCATGGAGATCGCATTATTCAAATGATATGATTTCCATCAATTTATTTGAAGCAAATGATATCATGTCGTTTAGCAACGGATCCAATGTGTTATGCGGCATACGATTTTATATTAAATCTTTTCCGATTAGAATAATAAAGATATGTATATAATAAATGTCATTGACATTGCATTTTTTACTGGATAATATCAGTTACGGTCTTCAGGTTTAAACATTATTATTATTGATATTTTCGGGGATTATTGATTCAGGGATTATTGATATTTTCAAGTTATTATGCAATTGTCTTATTATGACAAAATTGTTTAAACTCATATATTGTACGTTGTACGAGTAATATTTTACAAATACACGGGTGTATCTTCTAATCTACGAGAATATAAGTAGTACAGGTATATTGGCATATGTTTTGATATATATTGGCATATATTGGAATCAATTACAACCTTCTGGTATAAAGAGTACAGGGATTATTGATATTTTCAATTTATTACGTCATCTCTTTTATTTTGGCAAAGATTTTTGAGACTCATATTGTAATACGGGTAATCTTCTACTAACACACTGGCATATTTTCTAATCTCCGACAATATAAGTAGTACGGAGTTGCATATATTGATTCAATTCCTTTTTTTGTAAATTTGGTTACAAAAGGGGCCAGGATATTTTATTCTTCAGATCTGCCCGTAAAGGTAATTTTGCATAGTGAGAACAGATATTCTTAAACTTCCCTTTAGGAGCAATAAATTTAATATTTTAACAGAATTTGCACATGGTTGCGAATTATAAGTTTCTTTATATTATATACTCCGTACGAAGAACGGGTATACTGCTAGTACATTATATAAATAGCTGTACGATTTATATGTCAATTACATTATAATGAAAAATCTGTAGTAATCATACACTTTTTTTTGGATACACATCCAGCATTTTTTTTTTTTTTTTACTAATTTCCTTATAACAAGCTTCCAGTAAATGAACCTTCGGATATAATGGACATTTGTATGAAATATGAAATAACTTTCGGTACTTATTCACGTGTGGAATGAACACTGGATATACTAAAAATCATTAAACGATAGTGAACTGAAGTAATATACAAAAAATATGGCAGTAATGTATATGGGAAAAATATAGTAAAGTAACATTAAATCCACATGTGCACTTTGATATTTATACTGATAAATGTAACTGGTTGATATTGAGCAAATTATATAATATTATAGTTGCTGAAAGATGGACATATAAAAACCAGTTGTTTGCGTAGCCTCATAAACAGATAAAAGTTGAAAAAATAGAATCCTACAAAGGCTATTTTAAGTGCATTGAAATAGCAAAATTTTGTACACTTTTCGACATAGAATATATCAAAATACTGATATTACTTAATAAAGAAATTCATTATATAAATAGCTGTACAATTTTTATAGCAAATAACATTATAATGGATAATCTGTTAATTAGTAATAGTAATAAATCTGATAATTAGTAATAGTAATAATAATTAGAAATAGTAATATAAGTTAATAAATGTACATAGTGTAAGCGATATTTTGCTGTACGAAGCAGAGAAACTCGAGGAACGTAAAATTTGTCAAACAACGTCCGTTTCTTTTCACTTTCAGTTTTCTTGGTCCTTATCTAATTTTATTTGGATGACGGATCACGGATAGGCATTGATCGGGTGTGCCGTGGGTCTAAAATTTCAGGCAACAGACAGTCATAATAAAATTGATTTTCTCTTCCATTTCTTTTTCCCAAAATCTATCATTGTGCTCAATTTTTTCAACTTTAATTCCTTTTGGTTTCTGAAGGGCAAATAAACAGTATTTCATTTGTGTTATATGCAATTGCGCTTGAACCTGGAAAAAATAGGACTGCTTTTTATTGATTCTGGTAATAACAGATTTACTTTTAATTGTCGTCCGAAAGGTAAATTTTTTCTGCAAGATTGCTTCATTTGGAGATAAATCTTTGCAAGATGAAGGACATTTGAGTTCTATGATGCAGTCTTCATTTTTTATTATACTGTCAGGTGTGGCCCCCCCAAAATTTAGATTTTTATTTGTAAACAAGTCGCATTCTGAAATTTTAACAGCAGCATGTGTTTCTAGGACTCTTATTACATCTTTTTCATGCAGCCGACCATATCGCATACCAGGTGTATCTATATTATAGTACAAAATACTTTTTATTGCACAACTTGTAGTTCGTATTTTGTTGCAAACAGTTCTGAAATTTGCTGCTGTTAAAAGCCGATGTTTTTCTTCTCTCCATACTGAAGAGTCTTTTTGTTGAATTGCATTTCTTTCCAGCTCTTTTCTCTGAAAATCCGATCTTTCAATTTCTTTAAAAAATCTTTCACTTTTTATTTTAAACTCTTGCTTTGATAAGTCAGGTTTTTCTGCATGAGGCCCATAAGATTTATCTTTAAAAAGAACTATCCTTTTCAAGAATTTTCGGCATTTCCCTTTTTGATCTCGCTGCCTTGATTCTATAGACCTCTTTGGTCTCTCTGCATTTACAGTATAGTCCAGGGCTTTTATTTGTCAACTGCTGGCTAATTTTATAATACTTATGTTTACTGTTATGGGAAACAACTGACATGCTACATCTGGTCTGGCATGATCTTTTGAGGCAAAAGTTTACACCTTTACCTCCAATGTGTTTCGCCACAATCGAATTGAACTCTTCTATGGCATCGTTATTTGTACAGTACGCGACCTCTTATCTGGCACCCCAATATCCGGACTCTCCCAAAACCGGAATTCGGCAAAATAATGCCAAATTCTGCTCCAACAAGCGATTTTTTGCCAAATATTTTGCCAAATACCGATTTTTTGTTTAAAATCCCGCCAAATGCTTTTTTGCCTTAATTAGTAATATCAATTTAAAAAAAATGATGCGTTGAAGCCTACATTTTTCCAGGGTACGCACGATCCATGCACGAAATTCAAAAATCCTGCGCAGAAAAAAATGCCCTAAGCAATAAACTTGTCATTTTCAAAACCCGATTTTTTTTTCATCTCCGTGGAAATATACACATTTTTAATATTTTACAAAACGTTGATGGAATTCCAACATCAAAATCATTTTCAATGAAATCCTATTATTTGGATGAAAATGGCTATTTTGAACCGAAAATTGACCCTATCAAAAGTTCCATTGCAGTATATTTAAGGAGTTTTAACGTGCTACATTTATTAATTAGTATTTTATAAAAGACAGTTTAGCAATATCGCGGAATTTTTTATGTAAACACGATCGCCGATATATTTCGTTTTATTTTTAAATATTTTCCATTTTTTCAATCTGTTTCCATCCACTAATATTTTTATATTTTTTGGGCTTTTTATGCTGGGATATTATTTTTAAACATATTGTTGATGAAATTGATATATATGTTTAGGATAACGAAATTAATTTTTTTTATTTATTCAGGCATTTAGAATTATAAGGCTTATTAGAAATACATTTGAAGAGCATAAATTAGAATTTGATATATTTGCACCCATAGTTGAATCTCTTATTTCAATTAAAAATAAATATCCTTCTCATCTTAATTTTATTAAAAGTACTTTAAAATATTTTGAAACATATGAACAAAGGTGTTTCTGCTAAAATATTAGATGAATATGGTGAGGGCCTACTTTAGTTGAAATGTTCCAAAAAAAGACTTCTAATAACTACCCTGAATAATCAACTTTTTTCAGACATTTTTTTCTTTCAAAAATTTTCTTAATTCCTAAATTTGATACTATAATTATATGTAATTTGCATTTTAGTTAACCAAGTATATCTTTTCATATGGATTGTAAAAAATCTGTATTTAATACATGTTTTTAAAATGAATTATAATTTTCTATAAGATTTTAGACCATTCCAGTAAGTTTTAGAAAAGTGTTCTGAATTACGTAAAAACCCCTTATCCAGAATGCCTGAAGTCCCAAGCAGTCCAGATAATAGATCCTGTACTGTATTAAATTGCAAACTTCTTGCATTACAGGCCAGATTACTAACAACATCCATTATTTTGAAAATAATTCCACTATCTTTCAACTCTGGTACATATTTTTTTTCATTTTCTTTGACACCACTGTACAAATAAGTTTCACATTTTTCGTGATGTCAAAGAACATGAAAAGGGCAATTTATAATGTCTTCCCTTAGCTTAGAGACATTTCTTTAAAAACCTATCTATCTCCTAAGGGATCTTTAAAAACCTATATCAGTAGCATGTGTCCCAGAGCAGAAGTACTTGAAATGAACTTTAAATTAACATGAATGTAGGATTGTTTTTTCCAGGTGAATGCAAGTAGGAGCATTTATACTAATAAATAAACAGTATTTTGCAAGTTATTGATCATTTTTTCACAAACTGTTTTTGCGGCCAAGGCCCCTATGCAATGCACCCTCCCCCTTCAGTGGCCCTGTAGATCACAAACATTCACAGAATATGATATGGATCTAAAATTTTAGGCAGCAGGCAATTATGTTTTCTCAAAACCTATTATTGGACTCAATATTTTTTTTTATCTTAATTCCTCTGGTGTGCAAATAAATAGTATTACTTTCCCTATATACTTAGTATAATGTATAAGGAAAGTATTATGATGGGGTCGAAAATTTAAATTCGAGTTTTCGACGGAAGAGCATGTTTCAAGCATCTCTGAACACTAATCGAAAATTTTTGAGATATTATCATAATACTACATTAATTTATTATATTTAAAAACTTAAAACTTCAAACTTCATCGAAAAAATGAACTTTATTCAAATGATATCATTGAAATATAAGTCAACTGGTTTAAACATCTCTAAAATGCAATACATTCAGCTGTAATATTTTAAAAATTATCACAATACTACAATAATTTATTTTATTTGAAAACTTCATCGATAACTAATGAACTTTATTCAAATGACGTCATTGAAATATAAATCACCTGACTCTCTATATAAAAGCAGTATTTCATTCATAAACTTTTTTCATTCCTTTCATTCATCACAATACTACAATAATTTATTTTATTTAAAAACTTAAAACCATGGAGGTACATGTACTTTAGCTCTATGCTTAAAACTTCATTGAAAAAATCGTCTGCTTCTCTATGTAAAATCAATTAGTGTTTCATTCATATCAGCAATATTTCAAACTCCAGGACTAAATACTTTTGTGTTAAAGAAATGCAGCAATTCTCACGCAACTCATCCTACATCTTTTGGTGTTTACATTCTCCATAAGTGAAAATTAGGATTCGTTGTAGAAATAATCGAAGTTTGATGATCATTTAAACTCAAATATATTGTAATTCCGTTGTTTCAGAATGGTGATGCACATAATTTAAGCAAAAATAAAGCTGTTTTAGAATGGATACAACACTAAATATGAATGAAAAAGAACTTTAAAAATTACGATTTTGACACAAGATGGATGCCATATTTTATTTTGAAGTGGATCACATGATCTCTTCATATAATGGTCGCATGATCTCTTTAAAGAATGTAATTATTATTTTAATTTTTATTTAAAAAACTACTGAATATATTTTGCTGAAATTTTTTTTATATATTTTATGGCATAATTTTAATATTTCCTAAAACTTTCAAAGCAGTTCTTGAATTTTAAATTTGCTTAAAAAATGTTTGAAAAATTAGGTCCCATAAGGTTCAGTGTATTTCATTTTTTCAACCCAGGTTCAATTCAAAACTAATTGGGTGATATTATTCATTTATATTCCCATAGGTCCCACAGACTGTCTGAACAACATACTAAAATTTCATTTTGCTAGTCATTTTTACGGCAGTTATCGTACTGACAGACAGGCAGAATAAACAAAGTCATAAGCACTTTTCAGCTATGTTGTAAAGTGTTAAAAAGGGGGAAAATGAAAATAAGCATATCCAATAGAGAAACTACAAATCAAAACTGGGACAGAATATTAATTAGTGGTGGTTCTCACAAGAGCGTGAGAATGAACATAGAGTCGCTCATGGATTTGAGGTCTGCACGGGCTCAGTACTGACCCACAGGCCCATTGACTGGATCAGGACTGATTTTTATAACATTGTTTCGGGCCGGGTTTAGATTTGAATTAAAAAATTGAGTCAATTCGGGTCGAATGTATTTAATTTTGATTTTTTTTAAAATTGAATTTAGTGCACAATAATTTCATGAATGTGAAATTAATGTGTTAATTTCAGCTTTGTAAAGATAAATGCATTAAAAAAGATTTTTATTTCTTGTGAAAAAATTTCACAAATTCGCGTATATATGAATGAATGAATGATATGAAGGTGGGTGGCTCCAGAAGAGCCTAGCACATCGACCAGAGGTCTATTGTACTACCCCAAAAAGTGAAGGTCTCTAAGAGAAGAGACCAGTAGCCGATGCAAACATAAGCAGGCCCTTGACAGGAATGTCGTTCAGCTCCCAGGGTTCAATCACATGACGACCAATGTGTTCGAATCTGTGAGCAGAGTAGGCCTCACATTCACACAGAATGTGAGCTGCAGTTTCTTCGCTGTAATTGCAGCCTCTGCAAAGCGAATCCTTGGAGACACCCATAATATTAAGATGTCTCTTGAGAGTGCAGTGCCCAGTAAGGAGCCCAACAGCTCTCCTGATGCCAGTTCTACTGAGTCTAAAGAGTTCCTTTTGACGTGCACTAGGGCAATTACAATTGAGAATTTTCGCTTGCCTTTGCCCTTTAGTGTCACGCCAGTTCTTGCATTGAAGCTTCCTGAAGATGTCAAAGACAATTCTTCTGATAAGATCGTTGGGAATACCCAAGGCTGGCTCAGGGCCCACAAAAGGAGTATTAGAGCCTTTCCTAGCAAGTTCATCTGCCAATTCATTGCCAGGAATGCCCGAATGACCAGGCACCCAGTACAGAATGACACTATTATTACTAGCAATTTTACAGAAAGCTTTATAGCATTCCCAGACAAGGGAAGACGTCACAGTGAATTTCCCCAGAGCCATAAGAGCAGCCTGACTGTCAGAACAAATGAAAATCTGGCTATTCTCGTACTTTCTGTCATAGCAAATTCTACAACACATAAGAATGGCAAATACTTCAGCCTGAAAGACAGTAGCAAAATTGCCAAGCGGATAAGATAGCTTAGTGCCATCATCAGGGCAGCAGACTCCCGCACCAGTACTAGTGCCAATCTTCGAGCCATCAGTATACCATACAAAACAATTATGTTTATTGTAGGTTGGAGTCCTCTTCCAATCATCCCGCGAGGGGACAAGAATTTCATAAGGCTTATCAAACATAAATTTGACGTGTATGCCATCAGGTGGCATACAAAAATAAGGATGCCTAGCAACATTACTGTTAAGTTCACCCCAAGATAAATACCTTGAGTAATCTTTCCAGTGTTTCAGATATTTGAGTCTGTTCATGCAGATAAGTGCTTCTGCCTCAATACGCATATAGAGCGGATGCAAGCCAAGTAAGAGTTCAAGAGTTGCAGTAGGAGTGGTTTTCATGCATCCGGAGATTGCAATGCACACCATCCTTTGAAGCTTAACTAAATCAAGTTTAGCAGTTTCATTTCTAATTCTGGACCACCAAACAATGGATCCATAAGAAATGATAGGACAGACTATCATCGAGTAAATCCAATGAATAGCTCTGGGATTAAGGCCCCAGGTTTTCCCAATAGCATTCCTACAAGACCAGAAGATTCTTCTGGCTTTAGTTGTGCAGTAGTCCAAGTGTCTCTTCCAATTAAGTTCCTTGTCAAAGTAAATTCCCAAGAATTTAACCTCCTTGGAGCAAATAAGCTTCTGTCCAAATAAGCAAATATTCCCAAGATTAAGTATGCGTTTCCTTGTAAACGCAACTAAAGCAGTCTTCTGCGGATTAACCGTAAGACCTGCATTTTTACACCATGTTTCAACCCTCCTAAGAGCAGTAGACATCATGTCAGAGACAGTGTTGCCAAATTTGCCCCTGGCAACGATGACAACATCATCAGCATATCCAATGCAAGAAACACCGGAGATATCAATGCTTTCCAGAAGAGAATCCACAACAAGACACCAGAGAGTTCGCGTATATATACATTTGAATAAAAATTGTTTTGGACTGGACGAAACTCGGGTTCTAGTACTAATACTGTCGGGCCAAACCAGATGAATGTCTGAAATCTCGATTCATGGAGATGGATATATACTGAACCCAAAGAGCTTATTGGATCTAAATTGCTCCTGGAAGACTAAGCCTGAGATGAAAAGATTCATTTACAGTTTGAAGTCCTCTTTCTTTTCACACAACTTGAACAATTTTCACGATTCTCTTGTCCCCTTATCTCTTTTTCTTTCCCTATTTGACGACTCCCCTCAAACAACTTCTTCTCCACAGGTGTTCAGCCGACTCCTGAAACGGAATTAGTTGAAAGGGGGAAAGGAGGGGGGGGGGGAATAAAATTTGTTTCAAATCAATATTTGCTACTCTCCAGTTTTGTTGAAATTCTATTTGAGGTAATACAAACCTCAAATATATGCCTTAATATATATGCCTTATATATATGCCTTAATATATATACCTTTGATACATGCCTTAAATAAAAGTTAGAATTCTGCTTTTTATTCGTGTGTTTATAAAATTCAAATATTGTTAAACGTAAATTGATAAAAGTCCGTTAAACTTTTAGTTTTAATTTTTTTAGTGACTTTCAACTTTAATAAATTGTCAAAAATACTAAACAAAAATTTAGACTAATATAAAAATTAAAGTCAAATTTCGATTTCTTTAGCTTTGAGATTCTGGAAAAAATATTAAAATAGGTGGATTTTTGAAAGAGATATTTTGGAAAAGCTACGGCACTAAACTCCCATACATTAACATGGAAGGTGAAGATTGGAGCACGTGACTGATGAGGCCTCTTAAGCTCAATGCAGCTACCATATAATGCACATCTACTGAAGAGAATATTTGTAGCAAGTACACATATGCTGCCAAAATGTTCCATTAAGTTAATGAATAGGATGTGTTCACATAGAGCATGTCTTTAGGATTTAAAAAATGTCTGTGGTTTATAATTTTTATTTTATTTTTATTTTTTTTATTGTTTATCTGTGATTGAATCTGCTCTAACTGCTCTAACAGAACTTAACTACCAAAAAAATTGTAGGTTGACTAAAATTTGGATACTTATCGGTTATAGGGACCATGGGTTAGTGACTACTTTTCCGAGTTGTCGCCAACACGAACATTGGCGATATAATCCAATATGAGAAATTCACTACAAACACAATGATTACGATTTAATATATAATGGGGTTTGATCAACTTTACTTAACAAAAAAATATTTTGTTACATTGAAATTTGTGGCGGGCAAAACTCAGCTATTGCCAATAAAATGCCATTAAATTTATCACTACCGGTAACTCTTTGCCACATAAATTCTACGAGATATGAGTCCAAGTGCTGTCTCACAGTGCCTCTATGCTTTTTGTTATGCCATTTCGCGGATTCCCTTAGTCTCTATGGTCTGCGTATGAGTCCTGGTTTCAGGATCCACGAAATTATACCGATGGTTTACTTTCAAATGTTGAAAGCCGGTGTAAGCCACGAAATATGAAAACAGCGCCACCTATTTATAATATCAACTGGTATAAACCAGAATTTGGCGTGGTGGCTACGTGTTGCCTTGTTTGGCTTCATGGTCCCTATAACTGATAAGTACCAAAATTTGTAACCATCATATCATTTTATACACCATTCTATCATTTTATTATCATTTTATAAAATCAAAATGCATATAAGTGCTATAAATGCATATTATCCTCCAGTATCTTAGACAGTGAGAACATTTTTGTGTTTTTCCCAGAGTTTAATATTAATGTAAGCTTATGAAATGTTACTTTGTCTAGTTAATGAGTATACGAAGATGTGGCCATACCAATAACTACTTTGTGATAGAGCTTGGTCGTTCTTCGATTACGGGTGCTGGAGAACTCTGGTTAGAAACAGAAGATGTTGTTATAGCACAGAATATGCATGAAGTCACATTAAAGTAAGCAGCTATATTATGTGTTCATTTAAACATTTGTAACTTGTTATTTTGTGTTTAGAAAGTGCTTGTATGTTTAAAAAAATTATTGTTACTGAAATAGAAAAACTTGGGTTGTATAATAATTCTAAAATGCAAAAATTGTTTAAAATACCTTGGAAACCATGAGAAAATGGGTAAATACCAGGAAAATTTACAAGAAATTGTTTCTAAAGTGCAATTATAATCATGGTATAAGGCATACAATCAAAATGTTATGAGAGATTTAGATTAGTATTCTTTTGCAATAACATCCAATTTCAGACACACCAAAAATATGTTACATATAACATCTTTTCAAATTTATTTGTTTTACTTTACATTTTAGCTCATCTGGAAAGCATTTGAAATGTATTTGTGAAAATACATTTCAAACCCTGCATTATACATTTTTATCTGTTATAAAAATGAAGTTATTGCAGAATAAGATAAAAGCTTAAATTATTGTGTGTTTTACTTATAATAATTATAGGCTGACTGACAATCCTCATTAAGGTATCATCTGTGCAATAATTCAAAGAGAAAAGTTTTGTTTTAAAAACAAATGGGAGTGAAAATTGAAAAATCTAAATATAGACATTTTCTTCAGAGTTTTTTTTTTTTTTTTTTTTTGGGGGGGGGGGGGGGGGATAAATATAAAAATTGTGTAATAACTGCTAACTTCTAGTATCCATGAACTGATAGTTTTTAAAACCAATTAAAATTATATGAATATTATATAACTATATTTACTATGCTGTATTATATATTAATATTAACTATAATATTATATTACTATTAATATTAACTATAATATTAACTGTCTTATTCTCCGGTGACTCATATGACTTTGGGACACCCAGCCAGGGTCCCATTTCAGCGCAAACCCGCGAGATTCTCGCGAAATCCATAAAAAATCTCACGTAAAAATTTAGACTGCGTGAGAATTTCTCTCTCTCTAGTTCCGGCCTAAAATTATTTTTTTCTTCAAATTGGATACCGCGAAATCCGATGCCCGATGACCACAAAGCCTAATTTCTCGTGTTGCCCACAGACTTCTAAAAATAGCCACAGGGAGAGTTGATTGACGTCTCACTCGCATTTCCTTGTCACGTGTGTTGAAGAATCGGGATGAAAACAGAACTAAGTTTGCAAAAACGTGGGGAAGCTAGTGGGGGGGGGGGGGGGGGGGGGGTGTTGTGATGGCAAATAAACAGCAACCCTAAATACTTATATAGAGGAAGATCGCTGGTATTACTGGTTGGTGACCACAATGGATAAATTTTTAATGAAGAAATATAATATTTATCAACAAATATGCTGATTTGTATCCCAATACTGCAATAATTTATGAATCTTATCTAGTCATACCTATTAGCTCTGCTTCTGTAGAAAGGAGTATCAGTACTCAGAACAGAATAAAAAGCAAATTTTGAAATAGGCTTAATTCAGAAACTCTCAGTAACCTCATACGCATTTCTGATGATTGATGTGTTGATTTAGAATCTTTCAATTATGATGAGGCTGTGAGAATTTTTAATAAAACGAAACTTTGTCGGTACCAATAAGTCGGTCCAACATGAGGTTTCATGCAAATCAGTTCTCAATGCGTACGCATCTGATTTGCATATCCGGGGGTGTTTCCGGAACAGTCCATTTTTGGATATATAGGACGGAAGTTTCTTGAAGCAAGCAGACAGACAGAAATGCTTTAGACAAAAATACTGCAGACAGAGGCACTGTGAGATACTTGTTGGAAAATTTAAAATTTGAAGAAGCAAGATGAACAGCAAAGTACGCACTGGCATAGAGTCAATAAGTGTTGGCTGGGTCATAAAAGTATGCAGATCCATGCTATCTCTTGCTATCTCTTGATATCCCTAAGGAGATATTTCTGGGATAAATTGGGTCCAGGATGCCTTCCACTACTTCACCCTCATCAAACCTCACATTTCAGGTCTCAATTGTTCGTTTTTCTCCTGACAAAAATATCCTATAGCCTTTAGTTTTAGTAGCATAGCCTACCATCACCCCTTCTGTAGCTTTCATGTCTAACTTCTTTCTGAGCTGACTGGGTTTGCCTACATATACTCTACAACCAAAGATTCTAAGATGGCTGACTGAAGGTTTTCTACCACTGTAGAGTTCATGTGGAGTTTTAGTCTTAAATTTGTGACATATTCGATTTTTAGTGTATGTAAAACACAATATTGCTTCCGCCCAGAATCTGTCATGCATTTTGCTCTCGTTCAACATGGCTCTAACACAGTCAAATGCGGTTAGATTAAATCGCTCCGATACTCCATTTTGCTGTGGGGTATATGTGTTAGTCCTTTCAGCCTTAATACCGATATCCCTCAGGTAAATTTTGAACTTATCATGGCAGAATTCCATTCCATTATCCGTCCGGATACATAGAATTTTAGTACCTAATTGCCTTTCCTCTCTGGCCTGAAACTCTTTAAAATGTGAAAACACTTCTGACTTCTGTTTCATAAGGTAAACAAAAACTTTTCTACTATAATCATCGGTTATAGTTAAGATATACTTATTTCCACCGTATGAGGCTGTAGGCAAAGGACCACACACATCCATGTGTAACAATTGCAATGGTTTAGTGGACCTTATCCTACCGTTGGGTTTATACGATACTCTCCTAGACTTAGCCAATTTACAAGATTTACAATTTAACTTTTTGTATTTAAGCCTAGGAAGTCCGTTTACAGCAGAAACTTTGCTGGTTTGGAGGAGATATCCAGCGTTTATGTGGCAATATCTTTTGTGCCAAAGACAGTTTGTACTGTTAAGTTCAGTTACTGAACTGCTAGGTTTAGTTATTAAACTATCCACATTTTTTTTCTGCTTAGTTTTTGTTTTGTCAGATTTAAATTTAGTTTCTTTAAAATTAGGTGCTATTTTTACTTTATCTATTTTTCTGGAAGCACTAGGATCCCTATCCTTAGATTTCTTATCCTTTTTGCGTTTCTTGTCTCCATCTCGATCCCTATCTTTAGATTGATGGTTTTCTATGTTATGTTGTTCCTGGGTACTATACTTAGGTTTTAAGAAATACAACCCATCCTTTCTTTTTGCATAAAAGAATTTCTCCCCTTTGGGTGTAAAAAACCATAGCACCCCATTAGCTCTTTGAAAACTAAAATTTTGTTCCTCAAGAACAGATGCAGCTAATAAATTTCTCCTAAGTTTAGGAGAATACATAACATTTTCCAATTTGATAATACTTTGTTTATCCTTAAATTGGACATACATCTCCACCGTCCCGATAGCCTCAACTGGACTTTCGACATCCCCTACTGCTAGCGACATTGAAGTGTCTTTGCACTCATTAAATTTGGAAAATAACTTAATGTTATTACAGAAATGTCACATAGCAGCAGTGTCTACTACCCAGCTGAGTCTATCGTTAGGATCGATTACAGTATTAGCTTCAATATGTGGAGATCCAAGAAATTCCACAATACTAGATCCATTATTTTTAGGGCAATTAGCTTTAGTATGACCTAGTTTGTTACATTTAAAACACTTAATTTTACTTTTAGAAATATTTACATTATGACTAGAAGTATTTACATTAGACACATTTTGAGATACATTTTGAGATTTAAATTTAGACACTTTTTCTCTATTTACACATTTCTTAGAAGTAAGATATGCAGAATTTAGACTCACAGTTTTAGAGAAGTCACTTGCTTGTTGACGAAGCCGGCTCTCCTCAGCTGATAGCTCTGCTTGTATTTTGCTGAGCTTGAAGTCCGAGTCACTCCATCGATAAATTAATTGAACGATGCCTCGGTATTCTTCCGGAAAGTATCTGATAGCTTGGAATGAAACATATAGGTCCTCAATGGGGTGATTCGCGTCTTTAAGCCTCGTCACGGCCTTCCGCAGTCTTGAGCAAAATATGTCAACAGGCTCAGAAAACTTTTATAATATGTTATGATAAACATGCTGCATGGATCAATTTGAATAGAGTAATTAGAAAATTAATAGTAATTGCTTTAAGAGCTTAATGAAAATATTTTAAATTAATTACTCCATTCAAATCAAGATCCCTGCAACAAATTTTCACGGGTCGGATTCTCATGTCAAAACAATTAAATCTTAAAGGCCAAATAAACAATTAATAAAAAATTAAAATTTTTTGTATAGTGGTATTATCCAGGTATTGACATGAGAACCTTAAATGAAATGATAATAATATAAAACAATACATAAATAAATTCCCAATTTTTTTTTTTATATTTAAAAAGAAATTATTTATTAAGAAAATATATATATTCATTAAGATTATATTATATGTATATAATCAATATTAATTGACATTTTTTTTTTTTTTTTCACATAAATTAAAGTACCAATAAAAGAATAAAGAAATAAGTTCCTTTTACTCACAGCTTCTGTACTATTGTGTACTTGTTGAAAAAATATATATATATTTCAAAATTAGTAAAAAATATAATGCAAATTCACATCAGAACATTTGCAGATGATCTCTTCATCATGCTCTATTTTGTACTTCATTTTTAATTAATATTTTGTATGAAACCTGTATTTTTTTTATATTGAACCTTCAATATAAATTCTGCTGATATCATCATTTTAAACACTATCTCCTCAACTAGGAGCACTATCAACACATTTTTTTGTGAACAATGCCACAGATTGACTCATTTAAAATGCACACATCTTCAGCTCCTCGGAGCTCAGCCACTTCAAAAATTCACTGAACATTTTGATACACATATTTCAGAAATGAAATAAACTAGGTCACTACACCTTTTGAAAATCACAGACCTACTGACTGAACTTCAGCACTTCTAAAAATTACACCTCTTGAAAACACACTGACACTGACTTCTAAAAATTATACCTCCCCTCTTCCCAGGGAAGGGGGAGAGACCAAAAAGCTGCTTCCCAGTTCACATTAGCATGTTGCTAGGGCCCAGTAACAGAAGAACAAAAAAATTAAAAAAATGACTTCTGGGTAAGAAAGAGACGTACCAATCAACCATTGGTTACTGACCAGTGATGTCACTTTGATCCACGAATTGTAGAAAGGGGAGAAAAAGTTCTTTCTTCGCATGCTCAATGTATTCCCAGAAAAAACCTCTGCTCACAGGGAAATCGGAATTGATGATCTTGCACATCTGTCAAGAATGGTAATTGAATGCACTTGGTGTTAATGGCTGCAAATACATGCCAGATTGTAGATAATATGAGAGGTCTCGTTTAGCTTTCAAAATTCTGTTTTTCCACACCTTAAAATGTCACTTAAGGTTTTAAGTGATCTTGCTAAATGCTTTTTAATGACTTTAGTGCCTTCTACTTCGAAGCCACTGTGGGAAAAACATTCACTACCTCAGACCACCATGAATTTAAGAAAAGTTCTCATGGGAAAAAAATAACTTTTTTTGTTGTTGTTGTTGTTGTAAAGTTATAAAGTGTTATGATGAGTTTAAAGTTTTTAAACACATCACAACAAAAGTATTTCATACTTGACTAGGTTCGCCAGTGACGTTTATCAACTCTTTGTATTCCGAGGATAAGCTTTGGTAGATGATAGCAAGCGCTCGGTCTTTCTGTCGATAAAAATCATCGTAGTCTCGGCGACTTGCGTCTTCTTCTATAGGCTTAACAGATCCGTCTACGTGTCCGAAACATCCTTCTCCCTTGAGGACGAATGAGATGTCGGTACACCAGGTGACGTAGTTGTCTCGCGTCAGCAACTCCGTTCTACTTTCCTCCATGGCCACTCGTAGATTTGAAGAAGCAGAAGTAAAAGTCTTTTGTACACTGTTTACGTTTCGTTTTTGTTATTCACACGTACTTCAAAATGGTGCCAGGCACGGCCCCCATCTGAACACTGGAACAATGATTTTTTAAAATACTTGCACTTATGATTCTATTGGGCGTTAAACTGGCCCGTAACCGTTTCTTGTTGGAAAATTTAAAATTTGAAGAAGCAAGATAAACAGCAAAGTACGCACTGGCATAGAGTCAATAAGTGTTGGCTGGGTCATAAAAGTATGCAGATCCAGTTTCAAAGAAAAACATCGTTCACTTTATTTCGTGAGAAACATAACTAGGCAAGTTACACATTCCAGGTTTCCATGCCACAAAACATCAAAAAATACTATGTACAAAAAGTTTGCAGTTGTACATAACCAGACAGAAATTCCTTGAAGCATGGGTAGTAAGTAACTATACGACCTCTATCACTTGCGTGTATTTGCAGCCACCATTGAAGGTATCACACTTGGCAAAGGAAAACCAAAGGATAAGACATCAGAAGAACATTTAACGTAATTTCCAGAAAGTAAATTTAATGTTCAATACATACTGGTCTAAACTGACCATCTCTGTGTCCGTCTCGACTAAAAACCGTCGTCAAACGATATCCCGCAGTGCTTCTGTCTAAAGCATTTCTGTCTGCCTGCATCAGACCATCAGTGTCTATGTCTTACAAAGCCTTCTCCGCTCCGTTCTGGATCAGACTGAGTGGGAACTCTCTCTGATGATGATTTTTGCTTCAAGAAATCTCTGCCTTATATATCCAAGAATGGACTGTTCCGGAAATGCCCCCGGATATGCAAATCAGATGCGTACGCATTGAGAACTGATTTGCATGAAACCTCATGTTGAAAAACGTCACGGTTCACGCCAGTGAACGGGAAGAGTTGTTCATATTAAATTTGCATAAACGCCCGTTCACGGGAACGTGAATCGCGATGTATTGATTTTTTCCAACAATACTGTTAGACGACGGTTTTAGTCGAGACGGACGCAGATGTGGTCAGTTTAGACCAGTATGTATTGAACGTTAAGAAGTTAAATTTATTTATGTTGATATGTTCGGAAGTGGCGTTAAAATTTGCTGATGTTTTATCCATTGGTTTTTCGTTTTTGCCAAGTGTGATACCTTCAACGGTGGCTGCAAATACACGCAAGTGATATAGGTAGTATAGTTATTTACTACTAATGCTTCAGGAAATTTCTGTCAGATTATTTGCATCTACAAACTTTTTGTACATAGTATTATTTGAAGTTTTGGGGCATGGAAATTACCTGGAATGTGTAAGTTGCCTAACTATGTTCTTCACGTAATAAAGTTAACAATGATTTTTCTTTAAAACTGGTTCCGTATATTTTAATGCCCAGCCAACACTTGTGACTCTTTAACTGTGCATACTTTGCTGTTAAACTTTAACTCTAAACTTTAAATTTTTTAAATTTTCCATCAACCTTCTCACTGCGCACACATCCTGTTTTGCATATACAGAGGGCGCTGCCGGCAATGGTTGTGTTCCGGAGCTTACCCATAGCTGAGTATATATATAAGACATATTTTTAGTACTGGGTTATGGTTTATCTAAGCTTATCTAAAGCTGATCTACTGTTTGATCTGCAGTGATATACTCTGTTTAGAGTATGATGTCAAGTACGGATATCTTTTGTTGTTGACCATGCTGAAAAATGTATGTTCGAGTCTTTTCGACGGTTTAAGTTTGAAAAAGTGGTAATTTTTGTACTTGTTGGTGCTCTGTTGATAGAGGCCATATTTTTTCCGCATTGTAGACTCGGTGAAGCGCAAAAGTAAAATCGCCAAAGTGCACAATATTTTGGTAAAATGTTTCTTTTACTTACCTATGCTGTTGTTGTTGTTGAAACCCAGACCGTCCGACCTACCAGAAAGGTAGTGTCAATGTTATCCAGTATCATGACAACTGTGTCTAGTCATGAACTTATACTGAAAACCTTTTGCCATGAGCTTGAGATCTCATATTTGTAAATATTGTTTCGTCTTTACAGCCTGGTTGCTGAAGTATTATGTAACTTGTATAACGTAATGGATTCACGATAAATTAAAGGGATTTTGTCTTAAATTTGACTTATTTCTCTACTGGACTTTCATTCATCTTCATCAGTTTATTCCACTGCCAAACCTCTGATTTATTAGCATGTGTATTATACGTACATACAAAAATTTACCAAAGTAAAATTTTTGTATGTACGGATCATCGATGGGAATTAACTTCATCCCACCAGCATCCAACACATTTTGCCATGTCTCCCGGCAAGCATGATATGACGAGGGGCGGGGCTACTGTACTACTGTTGGATTTTTGCTTGTCATGATAATGGTAACTAAGTTGATATTATAAATAAATACATGTTTAAACTGTTGTTTTTGAGTGATTTAAAAGAATGCCAATTGAGAGATTTGAAAACATGGTTTCTCTCATGGCAGTTGTTCTGTATTTATTTTAATGAAGGGGGGTCAAGGATGGTTTGTTTAAAAGGTATACAGGATTCAGAACAAAAACTATGTGATTAACATCACAAACATTTAATATTTACATGTTAAAAATACATATTTCATTCATTTGAGTGAATGCTCATTCCATCATCACACACTTCGCTTTGTTCCCCAGCAGTCTCCCAAAAAATCTTCTCTGTGCATTTGTTTTGTGCATGCCAAGTTCTCACTCTTTGACAAAATTCACTAAGCCACAGTCTCCTCCAGGCTTTGGGAAATCGGCAAAATCTAGCCCGTCCACGAGGACGGCTATTGAAAATTTTTACCCGTCCTCCTAAGAATTTTTTTTTCAAATTATATTCCTTAATATATGTGCTTAAATACATCGTATAACAATAATAAATTAGAACCAACTGCCTCATGATGAAGTGCGATAACTGCATATTCATACACCACCCCCACAGCCTGAACCGCCGCGATGAAAGTCGCCGACGCAGAGTCTCCGATAATGTATCGGACCGGCGATTCCGATCTATGGGTGGGAGCAAAGGGGTAAGATATGTAAGGAATCGCTCTTTTTTTTCAATGTTTGGAACTTGAAGGCGTGATAAATGAACAATCATATAAATCCTCTTGTCTCTAAACAGTTTAAACCTCATCGGTACTCTTAATTTCTAGGGAATGTAGTCAATCAAGATTAAAACCTTCTTGGACTGAATAGATGTTTCATACCTTAACTTCAGTTGCCAAACAACTAAAAGAAATGCCATGAATGAATTTTAAACGTTTTAATTTTAAAGTTGAAACCAAAGTGGGGAAGAAAATAAAACACTTCTGGCTGAAACTAGAAGAATCAATTCCAAAAATTCAAACTTGTTACTTACTCCCGTCTATTACAGCAAATGAAAATTTTATAGTTTGGGTTTTAAAGAGTTAAATGGGGATTTGGGCTTAGGCCCGGGCTGGACTTGAGTTTTCTATTGTTTCAGGCAGGGTTGAGTCTTTTTTTTTTTTAAACGTCCGTTATGACCGGGCCGAACATATTTCTTTTGAAAATTTTTAAAATGGATTTAAATTGAATGCATGAACTTATTGCTTTTATTTCAGCTATGTAAACATAAATGTTTAAGAAAACAAACTAAATTCTCCGTACAAAATTTTGACAAATTTATTTTTAACATATTTGAATACAAATCATTTCGAGTCTGCTGAGACGCTGTTATTTTCAGGCCGAGTTCATTCTACATTTATAAATTTCTTCGGGCTTGGTCTGGATTTAAGCATTGGTATTGTCGGTCTTGTGAAAATCCAAAAATTCCGCACATGTAGACCTTGAAAAGGAGAAGAGAACATGTCACTTCGATCGTGAGTGCGCTATCGCATTTTCGTGCGATCATCGGATTCACTGGGTGGTGGATGAGGGGAGAATAAATAACTAGTGCCTGTGGTTACAATTCAGATCTGACGGCTCGCCTAGAAAGAAGGCATTGATAATGTACACTAGGGGGATTTGCAGGTGACGACATTTCAATTTTCATTC
Source organism: Amaurobius ferox (assembly GCA_951213105.1). Lineage (NCBI taxonomy): Eukaryota > Metazoa > Arthropoda > Arachnida > Araneae > Amaurobiidae > Amaurobius > Amaurobius ferox. The sequence continues at coordinate 166,869,170 of OX578139.1, read as the reverse complement.
ATGGCACGGGAAAGGGCGGCTTTCGCCACAATTTTATGATGACAACAATTTGTTATCTTTTTTTTCTTCTTTTTAACGGAATCTCTAATCTCAAGGCCGTCCGAGAGGACGGCAACTCCCGAAAATTGGTCATCCTCACCGAATTTTAACTCGGCGAGGACGGGCAATTTCCGGAAGCCTGGTCTCCTCCCTCCTTTGAAGGAACTGTTTCTGATGGAAAAAGTTTTTGGCAAAATCTTATTTTAAATACACATATAATTAAAGTCACTACATATATGATTAAAATCACCAAACATAAGGCATGTTTTTCTAAGGTTAAGGGTCTCTACAGCCACAGTAAAATTAACAAAATACTGCATAACACATGTCAAACAGACACGCAATCAACCTCAAAGCATGAATAAACGTGCATTACATGCAAATGCCTACAAACAAATGACTGCTGAAGACAAACTGTGCTTGTACAAGATCAAATCTCCTGAATGCTTTGCCAACTTGTATGTTAGTGTGCCTACAAATAATAGTGTTCCATAAAAAAAAAAGATGAGAACTGCTACTCTAGATACTACAAAGCAGTAAGGTTCAATGCAGATTATAACAAAATATCTGAATAAGCCATATTTGAATGTGAAATTGTTTTTAAAATTGAATTCCTCGGAGAATGATTGCTAAAATTGTTTTTAAAAATGTAACGAAAGATTGGACGAAATGACCTCTAAACTATATTCAAATACCTCTAATAAGAACGAAAATACCTCTAAACTATATGCAAATTAATATGAAAGTCATAAAATAAGCAATTTTTTAGCTTAAAATGTAGTATTAAAACTACCCTAACAGCATTTTTTTTCACAGTGAAGTAAGATTTACATCACACTGTGACTTTGGGACGTCACAAGACATTGCAGTACATCTTGGCAATGTCATATTGAGGTCATAGCAAAGTCATTTTGGTCATTTTCATGGTCATTTGTGATGTTGCATATTAACTTGTTTGTGACGCCACATTATAATTGCCATTGTAATGTCGTCACATTTTTACGTGTTAATTAATTGTGGAAACGTCACAGAATATAGTCACAATGAAGTTACAAAGTTACTAATACGTAACGTCCCATAGAAGTCACAAATATGATGTCACATTGTGACCCAGGTGTCACATGACTACAACGTCACTGTAACACATGTGACGATCTTTGCTGTGAGGGTAGTTATTAACATTTATTTTTTGTAGCAATTTGATATTAAATATGACATTTTGTGTTTTTCTTTACAATATTTTGAGGAAAAAAATTCAATGTTTTTTTATCCAGTATGTTTTATTACAGAAATTGATTATAAGTTGTGTGTTTTTTTTATTCTAGTGCAATGAAATCCTGTCGAGAGCATGAAGATTTTGGTCCATTTGCACGACCAAGAAGTGCTTCCAATAGTGAAAATTCTCGACCTAATACTAATAGGCCAAGGCCGATCGCTGTTGTGAGTCCTCAGTCATTTGGTGGTATTCGAGATCGCTGTGATAGTCTGCCCTCTAGACCAAGAACGATCAGTGAAGGGCAAGAGATCAATAATAGGTGTGTATATTATTATTTCTTATTTTTCTTTCATTTAATACATAAATAAATACTGAAATATCCTGTTTATATCATTTAAAACGATTCAAACAAACAAAGATCTAGTTAATTTAACAGTGATTTCATTTATTTTCTATAGTAACAAGTATGTTTTTTTCAACTTATAAGTCATTTTATTATCATTTTTCTTTAAAAAAATGTAAAATTTGCATTAGGATAGCTCATATTCTTTGAAGTGTTGAATCATAATACTGATAGCATCTATGTTCCAATATCTCTACAAAGTTTCATTTAAATGTTTCGCATAAATTTTCTTGAAGGACAATCTCAAAATCTATGACAGCTGCAAATAGTACAAAACAAAACCATTTGGCTTATCAAGACTGCACCATGATATATCTCAGGAATGACATCATCCTCCTAGACTTCAGATTATCAAATGTAATGAGCTATGTAATCTCCCTTGATATGACCCCACCACCACCACCACCAATGGAATTTTCATAAAAGGCATAAAGCTTCTACTATCTTAAATGAAAATAACTAACAAAATTAAGGGAACTTGAAATAAAATTCCTCTCCTTCTTCCTGAACACTTAAATATTCCCCATTCCAGAGAAGATTTTTCCATCTAATCTCAATTCATTCTAAAATTCATCTTCTCTCTCAAATGGCAAACTATGTGCATAAAAGAAAAAAAAATAATAATATATATATATATATATATATATATATATATAAATAAATAAATATATATATATATATATGCCAATTTTCCAAACCAAAAATGCAGGTGACTATTTTATCGCAAATGTATTGGTCACTTATGACCCTTAAAATTTGTTTAAAATTATATTATATGTTTTTTATATAAAATATTAAAATACTGTGTCATTTAACGCTAGAACAATGGAAACAGTCATTTTAACTGCATAATTACTTTGAGAAACGATTTCTCCAAAATGGCTAATCCCAGCTCATTGAAATTTTATGACTTTTCTTATTTTCTTCTGTGTTTTCAATAACTTTAAGAAAATAAGAAAAGTCATAAAATTTCAGTGGGCTGGGATTAGCTGTTTTGCAGGAATCGTTTCTCAAAGTAGTTATGAAGTCAAAATGACCGCTTCCATCATTCTAGTGTTATGTTCATCATATTTCTAAACTTAACAGAAAAAAAATTCATGAACTATCTTTTGAATTAAAATTTACCTGCTAGAAATAGTGTCAGTTACAAAACATAAAAAAACAACTTGATAATATGAATTCTTGATTAATTTATTAAATTTTACTGTAAACTTCATTATATAAATATATAAATATCAATATAAAAATTCTTGAATAATGCATTAAATACATACCTGCCAACTTTTACGCATTATGCGTAAAATTTACGCATTTTTACTGCTCTTTACGATTTTACGCATATATTGCTATGTTTTATTTGAATTTTTTAACATTACTAGGATATCAATCTCCGGTGAAATTCTCCTGCTTTTTTTGTTTGAAATTTATCAATTAACTAGACATGGTATAATTCCTCGGAAACACCGATTTTCGGCTTTTTTTAGCACTGATTTCTACCACTCCCGGGATCGTAGCAAATCCATAATAAAATGCAGGATAATGCCAATCAAATTAACGGAGATTTACGGCTGCATGTAATGTAAATTAAGATCTTGATCGCTTACTTTATGAAAGTAATAAATATACTTCTTCAAAGGTTGTCTAATTCAGCATAAATCGCTAAAATGTTATTTTGTTTATTAATTTCGAATAAACACTGCGATTGCGCAATTCAGTTTGTTCTCATGAATCACTGAGAGTACAATAGTATCTTTTTCCATCCATCTCAATCTTCTAAATATTGCATTTTTGATTGACTAAACTAGCTTATTTTCATATTCTAATTAATTATTATGGTTAATTTCTTAATTATTTTCGCATAAACAATGCGATTACGCAATTCAGTTACTTCGTGTGAATTGCCGAGAATACGTTAGTATCTTTTCCCATCCATCTCCATCATTTAAATGTTGCATATTAGATCGACTAAACTAGCTTATTTTCATATTCTGATTTATTATTACGGCTAATTTTTAATTATATTTGCATAATACAAATTTTTCTATTTTGAAGAATGAACTCTGTGAAGGGATATTTTCCCAAAAGTGGTATTAAAGCAATGATTTAGGCAAATGAAAAAGAAACCATTTTGGCAGGAATATAATTCAGTGTTATTTTTTTTTTTTTTTTTAATTGAAGATCAATATTTGTTACTCTCTTCAGTGAAAACATGTGTTTTACAAAACATAAATATTTGTTTTCATTATAAAGTAATTTTCACCGGATAAAACCTTTATATATTTTTTGTTTTATAATTTATTGTCCTGAAATTTTATAAAATTGGTGTCCTGAATTTTCATATTCTACCAGTACTATGCTACCAGTACTATGTCTGATATTTAATGCAGTATTTTTTTAATGCAGGTACTTCTACATAGTTAAATTAATTGGAAATGTCGTTTGCACGCGTAGTTTAAAAAAATCATTATAAATGTCATTCACGCAAAATTTTACACATTCCAATTTTCCCAGGTTGGCAGGTATGTAAATATCAATGTGCAAAATTCCTGAATGAAACATTACATCTCAAAGTCAATTCTTAGATCATAAAACTTCAAAATATTACAGAAAAAAATTTAGAAAATTACAGAAAAAAGACAAACAATTTAGAAGCAAATAATACAGAAAAGAAATTATATTTAAACCTTTTAATTATCACTCTAAAGAAATAATGGTGGCACTGTTAGATTTAACAGTAATTAAATTTTCTAAATTATTACTGTTAAGAGCTGACCTGAATTGAGTTTGAGTTTTTGTTACTAAACTAAAAATTCCTTCACACTCAGCATTGCTGGTCGTGTGGTCTGGGCTTTCTACACTCAGCTTTGCTTCCCCCACTGAGTTCCGATCAAAATTGGGTGGCACTTCCCTGCCGTCCAAACAGTTACCTTACACCTTTCTGGTAGGTCGGACGGTCTGGGTCTCAACAACAACACTCAGCATTGCGGGGGTGTGGTAGCTGAGTGATTAGCGTTTGAAAATTGCACTCGGTTGACCCGGGTTCGATTCCCTCTTCTGCCAAAACTGTGGCTGTGTTCACGCAGAGTACGATCACGTTAAACATGTGGGTCCATAAGTCCTTCCGAGTGGTTAGTGGTAGGGGAAGGAGGATACATACGGTCCCTGTGGATGCCTCTCCCACTGGGTTCCAGTCTAAATTGGGTGGCTCTTCCCTGCCATCCAAACAGTTACCTTACACCTTTCTGGTAGGTCGGACGGTCTGGGTCTCAACAACAACAACACTCAGCATTGCTGTGTGGGAGAGTTAAACCAGAAAGCATAAATTTGGATAAAAGGGAATACTTGTAATTCTGCATTTTCCCTAAATTTACCTATTTAACATTAATTCTTTGCTCTGATTTTATAAATTCTGAAATTTCTTTCAATTGAAAATTACAAAACTGGAATTGCAAATCATCTAAGATTGAGTTTTTATTATTTCCTAAAATTTTTATTTGTCCTGTGAACCAACCCATCTATGATGTAATTCACACTAGAAAAAGCAGAAATATTAATTTTTTCTATATCAGCTATTTGAAAATGCATTATAACTTCATTCTTAAATGGAAACTTATTACTCATGTAATCACATACTTTTACAAAATATTTTCTAATTGAATTATAAAAAATCTGATGTGGGCAGCATGACTCTCCTTATGTAATGCAATGAATTTACTTCTTTAACGGTAAAAAGTGATGAAGAAATCCACAGTACAGTGTTTGTAACTTCAAATTGTATATTTGGTGCTTTTCTGGATGACAACATGTAAAACTATTTCTTACCCAATTAACTTATATTTTACGCAACTCTAAATTAGCAATTATTAATATTGATAGCATCCTCAATAAGCAATAGTCCATATATTTAAATATTTTAATAATAAATTCATCAATTAGGCATAATTTTCATTAACTTGGCATCATTTTGATGATATTTTCATCAATATGGGATTAAATATCGCCAAGTTGGTGATATTTAGAAGAGCATTTCTTATATAATAAAAGGTATACCCATCATATGACGAAATTAAAAATTTGCGAAACATTGTATTCATTTGGCTTCATTTTTATCAATTTGATAATATTTTTATCAATTTGGAAACAGTTTCATCAATTTGGCAGCATTTAAAAAGTCACCATGTTGGCTATATGCCGCCAAAATGCATCGCCAGAATTTCGCGAAGCACTACAGATGAAAAAATAGGTTATTCTTTCAGTAGAGTCTTATATTCTTTTCAAAATATTGAATTTTCATTAATTAGTTGTCACTTTCATTAATTTAGCATCATTTTATCAATTTGGTGAAGTTTTAGAAAACTTGGCCAAGTTGGTGATAGTCTGCCAAATTCATCGCCAAAATTTCGTCAACTATTATGGTCAGAGAAATAGATTATTCTTATAGTAGATAAACGACTAATGGCATCCAAATACAAAACCATTACCCAAAGTATCTTCTCTTACAGTAGATTCTTATATTCTTTCTAAGATATTGCATTTTCATCAGTCTTCATTTTCATTGATGTAACTTCATTTTTATCAATTTGGTGACATTTTTATTAATTTAGTGATATTTTCATCAATTTGGCAGCATTTTAAAAACTCACCAAGTTGGTGATATCCCGCCAAATTTGTCTCCATAATTTTGCCAAGCATTGTGGATCGAGAAATAGGTTATTCTTATAGTAGATAAGTGACTAATAGCATTAAATTACAAAGCTATTACCTAAAGTGTTTTTTCTCGTGAATGGAGCGAGCTAGATCTACGAGAATGATAATAAATTTATCACATAATATTACATATGAAAAGTGAACATAGTTAATATATATATTTTTTATTGTATGTAATATTTTGATAAATTTATTTGAAATATGTGCAATATCTCAAGAACGGTTCATGCTAGCAATCTAGTGTTTATGTCAATCATGTTTTAATGAAAAATTACATAAGAAATGATTATTTACATAACTTTATGGAATGTTTTAATTTTTTGATGATTTTTTCAAAATTTAAGGGAGTTCTGAGCATTCCATTGTGTGTAAAAACAATAGGTTTCCAGTATTCACAGATTGTGATTTTTGCACCAAATTTTGTTTGAATCATTTCATTCGTTCATGAGATATTGTCTCCACAGACTCACTGACACACACACATACTTTCACACACACACACAGACATCACCTCAAAAACGTCTGATTCGTGTTCAGGAATACTTGAATCATGCTCTCCCATCGAAAACTTGAATTCAAATTTTTGCCCCCTTCACAATACTTTCCTTATACATTATACTATGTTTATAAGGAAAGTAAAAATGTTTTGATCATTCTCATTCAGTTTATTAACAATTTTCAGTGTTATCTGTCCTATTACCAATTCTGTATCAATCTTTTGATTTGCAACAGAATGGAAATTAACATCTAGTAAGGAAGGGGACGATTTCACAATATCAGGAATAATAAAATTTGATAAAATGCTTTTAAACATATTCAATAACATATCACTCAAAACATGAATTTTTGGAATATTTGATTGCAATTCAATATTTACATCTTCGAATAAAGGCAATGTGTTTAATAAAAATCAAGTAAATCTCTTATTCAACTCAGATGATACAAACATAAATAACCTTTCTCCTCGAGAAAGAATATTTTTTTCCTGTAAAGATGAAGCCATTAAAGTAGAAACAGCCTTCTATTTCTTAGCAGGAGGTAAATCATTAACACTAGCTTTTTGTGCCTTTTAATTTAGTTACATGATTTGAGTCTTTTGTTTTCACTTTAGTGGAATGAATATTTGGAAGACTTGGTTGCTTTAATTTAGGAATTTTATAGTCCTCAAATCTGGTATTTGAATTACTCTTTACTTAAAGAAAGAAATCAGATATTCCCATTGCTGCAAAATTCTTTTAATACAATGGCCAAGAAACAGCCAATGTGTTGAAACATGGTTTAAAATTTTTCTGACTTCTGCATTATGTATTTCCTGGAACTTCTAAAGTTTTCCTGTCTTTTCACACTTTTTTTTTCAAATAATAGAAAATGTCAATAATACACTCCTCAATATTGATAGGAATACAGTTTGCTCTTTTTTCAGCAGCTAAATTTATCAAATGGCATATGCAACCGTGAACAAACAAATGTGGTATATTTTTTTCGCAAAATGCCAGCAACTCCTACATTATTCCCAATCATAACTGGAGCATTATCCACACTTAAAGTTTTCCAAAGGAGTTTTACTTTCCAAGATATTTAATATAAGTTTTGCAATATTTTTTCCTGTTCCATCACCTTCGAGCACTGATAATAAAGAAGACTATTTGTGATTTTTCATTATTATGAAAAGTTACTACCATGGGATACAGTTTCATATCACCTTCCATCAGTGGAAATTGAATGAGTGTTCCTCAAAATATCAATTAAGGATTGTTTTTTTTTTATCTAGCCATCTCATCTATAATGGCTATAGTTTTCGTTCTTGCACACCCGTATTTTTGTTCAATTTTACTGTCCGGAGTATTTTTTCTAAACAGTGGAGCCACATGATCCGAAGCACTTATTGGTAGATTATGCTCTACAAGAAAATCAGTAAATAAGGTTTTGGCTTGAATAACATTCCAATCGTTTGGCTGAGAAAAATTTATCTTTTTATTGATTTCTACCATTTGAGCACAATCCTTATGTTTTTGTCGATTTATATCTGCAAAGATATATCACCCTTACTGCGATGAAGTATGGAGAAATCCTTTGTGCACACTGCTCAGAACGCAGATGTTTTACATTTTTTTCAACTTATAATGAACGGAAATTCTTCTGTATAAAATTTGTTAAATACCATTTGGTATTTTTTCTTTATCCCATTTGAAGACATTTGTATTGCTATGCTTATTTAAGACTTGAGCGGGGGAAAAAACAGAATGTTTCAAAGCAATGCTTCTGTGGAAAACACTCAAACACATGGAATAAATATCAATAATGATTACTTCACTTCCTTTCTTTTGCTTATCGCAACGGAGAAAATTAAACTGGAATTGGCAACCAATCACAAGTCTTGTATTTTTTTTACTTTCCACAAAGCAATGCTTCTGTGGAAAACACTCAAACACATGGAATAAATATCAATAATGATTACTTCACTCCCTTTCTTTTGCTTATCGCAACGGAGAAAATTAAACTGGAATTGGCAACCAATCACAAGTCTTGTATTTTTTTTACTTTCCATAGGTTGCTACAAAAAGCTTTTGGCCACCATTTTAAGACAACAGCTGCCTGACTATCATACAGGCGATAAAAGGGCACCAAACGTAATTTTTAAATTACCATATATAATATATATATCCGCATATGTTTTAATTTCTGTATAATGTAATTTTTTTTTTATTTCTTGCCAAGTTAATAATTAGTGCTTAATATTTGTTTACATAGTTACAAAAAGTGTTCATTCTTTACTGGTCAGGCTTAGCTTCTTGTAGGCTTGTAGATGCTGAGTCGTTGATTTTTACTGTGGCATCAACATATTCATTCATTGGTGCTCGCGTGTGGTTGGATCTCTCTGGAAGAGAGATATGTCGTGTGCATCCGTTTCCCAATACGTCAGCAATGCTAGCATGATTGGCAGCAATTATTCAGCAGGTTTCACACATTTGGTGTTGTTTCGTACATTTTGGGCCAATGTTCTTAAAATTCTGCTTATATAGAGGTTTCAGATTTTCGTCAAATATTATACATTAGAATTACATATTTGAAAATATAGGTATAGTGACCAAATTTTTTTCTGATTACATAACATAATAAAAAATACCTCCAATATGAAATTGATAAATTTCAAACAAAAAAGCCAGAGAATTTCGTTAAAAATCCGGAAGCTGGAGATTTAATGAAAAATCCAGAGTTTCCAGCTAAAATCCGGAGTGTTGGCACGTCTGTCTTATTAATAATTGAATATTAATTATTGCATATATTGTTGATTTATTTCTTATGATGACCAGAAATTCTGGTTAATCACATTTTAAGTGATCATCCTTTTCCGGTGAGATAAATGGAGTGTTCTTAATATTAAAATTTCCAAACTCTAAACCAAATTGTATTTGACTTTTTTCCCAATTGAGGGATTTTATCTAGATAATTTTGACTTCATGATTACAACACCCTGTTTGTCCCACTAAGTATGTGGAGAGCTTCTAAAATGGAATTTACTCCACAATGCACACTTATCATCATATCCGCTGAATGAGTAAATCAACTGTTACAAGTCACGTCAAGTCATAAACACACTTCAAACTTTTACCTACCACAAAACTTCTAATACATGTCAAGCTTTACTGTCTACCGTATTTTGGTATCTCTTCAACATACCACATGCATCTTAGTACGAACTAATATCACAGCATCGTATGCCAAACTATCAACAAATACTACCGAGTACAATAACTACAGAATACCAATGTACTGGCGGTAAGCATGGATTGCATCAGGTTGATCCCTATATATATCCGAGGATTGGAACATTTTGAAATGTCCCCTAGATATGCAAATTACTTGCACACGCATTGAGCATTTGATTTGCATGATACGTTTGCTTGAAAAATGCCGTGAATCACTCCCGAGAATGAATTAAGCCGATCACAAAAAATGTATTAAAGATTGAAATTCATTCAGGAGAATCGTGATTGTTTGTTTACATGTTTCCAGCAGTGACAGAGCTAGATGTATCAAATCTACCATGTGCCACAGGTGCTAATGCGATCAGTAACTCGATAGCATTGTTTACTTGCTAATGACACTTGGAGATTACGTCGCCTGGGCTACCATGATGAAAAAACTGTGAATTTGCAAAATAGTACTTTTAAGCACCTTGTTAAAAGCCTCCTAAGAGGCATAAAAATAGATGTTTTGTGCACAAATATTACATTTATCATTGGTTTTTCAACAAATAACATAATAGTAATATTCAAAACATACACTACAAAACGGTTCTCCTTACCCTGGGTGTAATAAAGATGCAGTACACAATTCATGGAGTTTTCTTGTACAAAGTTGCTTACACACATTGAATACTCTCATAATTATATTCATTAATCACTTGCAAAGCAATTTAGAAGTCGGGGAAGGGGAAATTTCCAGTCTGTCCAATATTTACTCAGAAAAGGTGTATTTAAAGTTATCATAAAGTCCTGTTAGGCATGTAAACAATTACTTAAATTAAAGTTTTAGAGTTTATTTTCACCTTTTCAAGCTAGAATAACATTATTAATCTGGGCAATTTTCTGGAGAATAATTACAAATATTTACTTTTATGTATTTGATTTAATTGCAGATTATTCAGCTTTATTTACTTTTAAAGTAAGCATAATATTAATTCAAAATTCTTATTAAATAAAAATCATTAATATTCATTAAAATAGCAATTTTCTTTTTAATTTATTTGACTTTTAATTAAGGGCAATTAAAATTATAGTATATAGAGTGTATATTAAGTTTGAAATAGTATTAAGTTTACTAGTTTAAATAAAATTAGGTTTATTTACTTTTAACTTAACAAATTAATTCTCCTTATTCAAAAGTCAGCATAACATATTACCTCCATGACCACCTGAAAATTTTTGTTTTGCAGAAAGAAAAATTTAAAAAATTTAAATTGAACCAGAAAGTTAAACTAAAAAAAAATCTCATGATCCTATGCACAGGAGATGATGAGGCAATCCAAACTTAAAACATATTAAAGAGACACACACACAAAAAACATTATACAAACAGAAATGGGTGAAATCCTAAAGTAAAATAAGAAAAATTAAATGCTTTCCAAAAAAGAATATAAAAGAGCTTGGCATAATAGAACACCACCCCGAGCAAAAGTAACATCAAAACAAAAACACAAAAAGTGTTTGAACAGTAAATATTAAGTAGATATATTTTTCTGTCTCTTAATTCTCTTCTTTAAAATCTCATGTATGGTAAGGATGGAAAGAGGTAAAGAAAAAAATAAATTTCTCAAAAAACAGTTTAAAGAACTGATGGTAATAAGATGAGTGTTTTCGACAGGAAGAGAGTACACATCTGTATTTCCTAAAGCAGAAAATTGAATAAAATTTTGTAAACAGAACTGATAGAATTATTCACTTCATAGGCAAACTTAGAGAGAACTTGAACATGAAGGAGGACTCGAACAAATGAGATCCCTCACAAAAACTATTGTAGGCCTAATACAACCCTATATGTTCCATTAAATTGTCTAAACACAATTTATTTTTATTTTTTTTTTATCAAAATTGCCTTTTCTCACTATTAAAAAGACATTTTTTTATAAACAAATAAGTTTTTAATGTTAATTTTTAATGTTAATTGCTTTAAAACATTATCATAACATTTTATCACAGATTGTTAAATAAAATCTGAATATCCCGAGAATTCATATTAACACTCATGAAAATTTATTTTGTTCACTTTGAAGTACAAATCCCATTCTTCAATGTATTCTGTTTTGTTTCCAGAATCCCCTCCCAATATCTGACAAGTTTTTCACTCTCGTCGAACCTCCTGTCAGCTTGAAATCAACTGTATATTTTGTTTAGAAAACCATATTTACTATAAATAGCAAATAAATAACTAAATAATATCGTATCGCACAGAACTGAGCAACAAGGTCACAGGGGTCGGCTGCATTTACGATTAAGAACAAAGCAAATTCCTTTCTTCGCTTTCCCTGCCCCACCACATCCCTGTGCTGCTGCTGCTTAGTAATGACTCATCATATTTTAGAAAAATCATTAAGAAGAGAGAGACTTTTTTTTTAGAAAAGATATTTATTTTATCTACTGCTTCATTTTTTACATATTTGACGATTACTAATAAAGTTTTTTCCTTTTTTCAGAGTCATCAGCCTTTTTAAACATAACATTGTATAGATGCTAGAATATAAATAAAACTTTTGAATTTTTATTTTTTGTGTCGTTAATAGTGAAGATGGTTTAAACATATTTACATCTTTAAATATATTGGCATATATCGCTTCATTAAATCTTCCGGCGCTTCATTAGATCTTGACAAAGCTGATATAACGGAAGTTCTGCTTTGTGATGATGATATGGCAATCATAAATAAATGGAGTAATGGCGAAATTTACAATATGATATTAAATAAAAAAGAGCAAAGTGACAAAGATGATGAAAGTGACGAGATGATAAATGTGGAGAAGAAAAAATACCCATTGATAATCTTGTGCGAGGATCGATTACAGTATGGTGAAGTTCAAACTAGAGCTTCTAACACTGTCTGCAAGCAGCTCAGCCTTCTGTGTGTTGGAGATGGCCCTGCAGTTGAGACCATTAATGGTTGGAATGTAAGTTTTGTGCCTACGAAGAATACGTGACGTTGCCCTCCAAATGGTGTTGTCCGTCATTAAAGACTCAATGTAAGAGTTCCATCGTGCACTAGTGAAAACCTTAATCCATGAGCTAACTTGCACTCTAAGTAAGTTTAGCTCACGTTTAAGGTTGGGGTCTCTACTGGCCTGCCACTCCTTTCAGAGTCGGTTCCTATTCCTGATCATCTCTTGTATACTAGAGGTTTAACTTGTAGTGGTTAATCTTGGCGTTCCTGGGCTTTGAGGATGCAGAGTAGGTTTCTCGAAGCATATTTCCGAGTTTGTCCGCATCCGCAAGGTTTGTGGTCCAGTTAAACGAAACGGGGAGAGGTAGAGATATTTTTATTAAGCACGTTTTTAAAAGTTTTCCAGTTGGTTTTTAACTTAGCAGGGGGTAGTAAGAGAAAAATGGTTTAGTTCAATGGTACACTAGATGGGAAAATGATCAGAGGGAAGTTCATTAGATGTTTTCATGTGATATGTATAGGGAAAGTTGCTGGTGATGGCGAAGTCAATTACATTATTTAAGTAGGTGGGGTCCCCCGAGGTTATAACATCAAAGTTGTTCTTGTCGGCCCAGCATTTTAAACTAGCCTCAAGGATTTGATGATGGACAACCCCAGGCTTAATGTTTGGCATTGAGGTCACCAGCAACTACCACATGGGGGGGAATTTTGAAAAGAGTAGATAGATCATCAATAATCAGGCCAGTAGGTACACACTGATGCAATGGTAATAATAGGATTGTTAGGCAGATTTAGCTGAATAATAGTGGCTTCACCAGCTCGGAGGTGGGGATATGATTATGTACGAGGCTTGCCATCATTGAGAATTGCTAACTCGTAGTTAGCAACCTTTATTGCTTGGCTTGCAGCATGGCATCATAAGATTGGTGTGATATCACAGCCAATCCCATTCTTGTGAATCGAGGCAGAAAAATTTGCATATTTAGAACATTTGAGAATACACAAATAAATGCAAAAACTAAATACATTATAAAAGAAGTAAATACATTGATAATATATAGCAATATATTAAACATTTTACACACAATAATATCCCGGCCTCTCAACAAATTGTTTCTGTAAGCCCTCTGGGTCAATCGAGAGGTCTGGGTCTGCAACACAATAATATCCAAAAATATATCTAATAAAATTTATAGCTAATGTTGGGAGGGGGGAAAAGAAGAGCATAAGATATTCTAAAATTATATTAAACACCTAAAACATTCTAAATGCTGCAAAAATATCTCTGAAAGCTGCAAGACTTGTGAAGTACCTAAAATTTTGCAAAGTTCAGAGATCACACTCCTGCGCCAATGTGCGCCAATCGGAAAAAGCTGATACATTGTGATACAAATGCATAAAATTTTGATTTTCTGCACCAAACTATGAATCTGCCACTCGTATCAATTGCGCCATTTTCACTCCGGTACAATCGTGACAATTTCTATTTCAACCTACATTTTATCGCCCATTTCCGTGCACTTTTTATTATTAGTTTTTGTATAAATCATGTATGTGTATTGCGGCAACCATGAGATTAACGGCAAGATATATACAAGCAGCAAATAATCATCGCTTGTCTGGGAAGATCTTGACTTTCACCGGGGCGGGGAAATGAGATCGAAAAAGTTATCAACATTTGATGTCCAAGAAATATAATACTTTGTCAGCCTCAGAGAATCTGAAGAATGTTACGACTAACTAAAAGTAAGTATTTTATTTAATTTATAAATATGTTTTAAATTTATCCATAAGATGAATTACATTTATAATATTTCTAAAGTATATTTAACATGTTTTACAAATAATACCTTCAGATAAGTAGAAATATAAAGACGAATTTTGTTAAAATTAATTTCATAAGACTGCCGAAGTATAAACGTTATTACGATCGAAAATGTCTGGAAACCAGAAACCAATCGGAATGCGTTCTTAAACGATCGCGATCGCTTTTTATTCAGTTTCGTTTTTCTCTGTGTGTCAGGAAGAATAAAATTAAAAATACAAATTTAACTTTAAAGAAAATAATTTGTTTCGCAAAAATTTCATGTGGGCAACTCGTGTATATGTGCCCATACGGGGGTGGCAGACTGCCAACATTTTCTTTTTGAAGCATGAAAAATTCACAAAAAAGAATAAATCAAATTGGAAGGGACCCGTGATAAATGCTTGTATTGTACACAACTGCTATTGGCGACCCTGGCCTATTACTATGGTATGACCGTAGGCGTAGTAGTTCAAAACTACAATAAAAATAGTACAGATTGCGGTGTTTCCCCCCCCCCCTTGATTCTTCACCCCCCCCCCCCCTCCCCCCAATTCATTAGCCGAATCAAAAGTAGAAAAGATAGAGCAAAACACCCTCTTCTAAACCTGAAAATAACACAGAGGGAAGAGACTGAAAGTTTGTTAAAATAGTGAGGGCATTACCCCACTTGATAAATTACTACAGTTTTGTTTTCTTTCCTTAAAGTCAAAATTTTTCAGGATTATTCTTTATTTGGTATCGATTTGTGGTTAAAAGTTCTGAAAAATTGAACGCTTTCAGAATTTTTGCTTTAAAACCAATATTTACAAATGTAGTCGTTCAGACTTGGATTCTTTTGAGTCTCATTTTAATGAACCGTGTTTTTGCCTTTAAGTGTTTACGTCATCGAGTTAGTCAAAACAAATAGGGGAGGGAGAGTTCTGTCTGCCATTGATGCTCTCGGCCTTTGAGGCATTAAAGCGATCAAAAGGTCAAGATAAGCTATTTCCAAATATTATTTATCTATGAAACCTTTAAGCTGGATTTTTGCTGTTTTCGTTTTTTTTCTTTTGGTCCTCTTTCTTATTTAATAAATACATTTTATACATATAATGTGTTTTGTTTTTTCCTTCGAACGGTATCGAGCATATTTTAAAAAGAGAAGTGTATTAACCTCTTATAGAAAATATTAACCGATGGAAATTACAATTGTTGCATTTTAATCCGTCTACTCAATTCTAAAGATTTTGCTGTTTACATGTCATTCATACATCAAACATAATAAAAGATTTCTGTGTCGTCAAGCGGAAAATTGAAACTGCGGATCGCCGTGAAATTCAGTACACGGGTACTTCAGATCTTCGGACGATACACCTCGTCATGATTTTTTTGGGGGGTGGGGGGGTGGAGGGGGCAAATAAGTTTAAAAGTTATGAACATTTAAAGCTGAAAATTCGTCCTCCAAATCAGATTCAGATTTATTTCTGGCTAACGATAGTGATATTGCAGACATTTTTTCAAACGGAGAAACAGGTGTTCAACAAACAAAATGGTTTTCATTTATCGGTCTTTTTACTTCGTGAATTTTAAAGATTCCATTCTGATGTTTTAAACTTTGCATTATATATCATTACTAGAGCAAATTACCGAAGTTCTAAATAGGCATCTACTATGTATAAATAAATAAATAATTGTACGCAATTTACCACAAAACAAAAATTATAACCACAATTGATTCAACCGCTCATGAAACAGGCAATTCTGCAAAAATCTACATGCACTCTAATAAATATGAAACACCAACCATCAGGAGTTTCAAGCTTCGTCACCGAGATGCTTGTCTATGATCTTGCTACCGTGCCTCGAATGAAATTCGAGCCACATTTTTCTCCATTTGTTTTATTGAGTTGTTATATCAGTTGTTATTTATTGAGTTGTTAAATTAAAAAAATATTTCGAAATTATTTTTCTTTTTCCAACTGTGACTGTCGCACTAACCACTCGCTCTTCTTGTTTTATTTTGTTCCTTCAGAATCTTCACAAGTATTTAGGGTGTATTAGGTCCGCGTATGCTGTATTGATTTAAGGAGGTGAGTTAGTATTAGGCACTTAGTGGCCTACGCACCAGCTAAGCGGGCACATACGCCGATCTGTGGCCATTTAACAAAGGCTGCTTAGTGCCTGTGCATCGGATCAAAGGTGAATGAAAGGCGTTTATTAAGGATGTAACATGCTCTCTACGCAAGTGTACCTAGACTTCACGTGGCAACTGAGCGGCCCATGATCCCGTTATGCAGATGCTTATTAATTAACCTTTATCGACCAAAGTATCGAGCGCTCGCGCAACTGTTCAAAAACAGTTCTTATTCATTTGCTTAAAATAAGTAATTGTTGAAAAGTGGGAGGGATATTAATACGCTTTTTGAAACATTGAAATAAATTAACTGAATTAATACCTGCTTTAAACCCTGGCAATCCTACTTTTTCTACTTATGTACATAATTTACCATATATTTTATTCATATTAGTTATAAAATAGTGCATTTCTTATTTCTAGGAAGATGCAGTCATTTTAATACTGATGTGCGAAATGATATTGATGGAAATGGTGATAAAATTAGCACATGTTGCAAAGCTGGTGCTAAAGAGGAAGAAGCAGTTTTTTACATATGCAATATCAGTATTAATTGCAGCCAGCATGGAATCACTTATCAAGTGACATTAAAAAAAACAAAAGTCATATAGATAATTGTGTAAAGAATCGTGGACAAAATTACATACTTAAAAAGCTGTCACAATTGCAAATTACTACTTGCTTTAATTTACAAAGAATTACACATGCAGATTTTGTTAGATGACAGAAACAATGCTGTGTTTGGCCATTGCAGTTCATCATATATACTTATTTAGTAAAACTGCAACTAATATAATATATTCCTGAAGATGTTTACTGACAGTAAAATAGCCAGTGATTTTAAATGCAAAAGTTCTAAGTTGTCTTACATAATATCTAATGGGTCAGGATAATATTAGTTCAACTTTTAAAGACTATCGTGGGTAGGTTTCTGAGAGATGAATGTTTCAGAAGCTAAAACGAACAAGATCTAAAGTTAATGGATGTGGGAAAAGGTGAAAATTGGTAAAACAAATTGGAAATAGGTTCAGATACAGAAAGGGCAATGGAACATCTAACAAGTTCAGAAAAACGTCTATTATTATGGGAGCCAGATACTTTTACATAACTGCATGCAAATATCTAATAAAAGTTTTACCTTTATGTAACTGAATTCTCAAGAATTTAAAATGTCTACACCCCTTACAGCAAATTCCAGCTGAATTTCTTATCTCAATAAAATTGATTGCTTCTGAACTTCCTGAAATAATTTCATCAGAAGATATATCCAGTCCAGGTGATGAATGGATCAGACTGCTAGCAGAGTGTTCTGCTGATCTTGAAGAATGGAGACAATGTAAAACATATTTCCAGCCCAGCTGAGTCTTGATGTGCATTAGTCACATATTTTTAAAATGAAAGATTTTACTAGATCGATTAAATATGAACTAATTTCAAAACTTGTCAAAGCTCTTATCTCTCTTTCACATGCAAATGGTGACAATGAAAGAGGCAAGTTTTTGCTTTTATTTCAAGGAAATGATTCAGTTTTTCTTATTTTTATAATGTATAGCAAAATTTTCGTTTTAAGTATGTGATCCTCCTACAGTGCTTTAATTCTATAATTTACATAAAATAAATTAAGGACAAAAAAAAAAAAAACTTAACTTTAGCTTCTACGAAATTGATACCAAACTTAACTTTACCTGCTACGAAACTGATACGAATCTCTGTTTTTCCTGATACGAAAGGTGATACGAAGCAAACTAGTGTGATCCCTAAAATCTGAAAACATTCTAGAAATAAACTGAAAGGGTACTGACTGATCAGTTACCCTAAATGCATAAAAATATGCTAACCTGTAAAATATTGAAATGGCACTTTCCTAAAAATAAAAATTCATTAAAGTAAGAGAGAGACACAGAGTTTAAATTTTCAAAATCTAATGTTTATTAAAATTTAAACTTTACCTTTAAAGAACCAGTAAAATTTACATCTCATTAACTAAACAAATTATATTAAACATCTTAATTAAATACATAAATTGAATTTATAAAGTGGCCGGTTGTAAAGTGGTAGTAAAAACGTTAGAATATAAAAGTTAAAAAAAACAGCTTTTAATGTTTAACCCTTTTACGATGGCGGCATTCCGAAACTGCCGCGGTCCAAAGGTCGGAGCGGTTCGCTTCCAAACTGTTCCCGGGGGATGGCAAATTTTTTGCGCTAAGCCTAACTCTAAAAAAAAATTCACTAAAAATCACCTATTCAACACAGAAATCTACTTTTTTTAGGAATAAAAGAAATATTTATTTTCTATTTGATGTATATTTTTCATACAAATCTGAATACAAAATACTCGTTAGTTGCTGCTATTCTTTTATTCGAAATAAACGAATAATGTCACTGCCTCTAAAACCCAAACAAAAAAAAAATACTCTCTTATATTCCTATGATTCACCAATGAAATCATAAAGCTGAAATCAAAACAAGACCCGAAACTCAATTATAAAATTGTTGATGCTGTGAGAAGTGCTCTATTTGTTTATATTACAGAACCATGTTTCACTGCTCCAAATGGAGAAATAATCCATTGGATCCTCCTTATTCCAAGGTCAATTATCTGCAAAATACATTGAAGTTGTTTCCACGGACATTTAACGCCATCTAGTAGACAAATTAAAATGTGCCATATGAAAACATGCATATGTGCCACTCACCGTTTAGGGTAAAGTTTTCTCCATCACGAATGCGTGCTGGCCGTCACTGAATACAAGTTCGCAGCCGACACGCGGGCGTGCCAACTGTCGCGAAAGGGTTAAATTAAGTTATGTTAAAATTATAGAATTATTTGACAAACAAGAATCTTAAATAATAAAAGGCAATGTCTGTGTGTCTTATACACTATACGTTTCACGACCGCGCGTCGGAGAGCTACGAAATTTGGCAATCGGAGACCCGGGGGGGGGAGGGAAGGGGACACGTGAAACCGATTTTTAAAATTTTAATTATTTTTTTTGTTATTTAATGTTTTATGCGATTTCGACCGTTTTTTGCCATTTTTGCCCTTTTTTTCCCACGATCCGGACATCCTAGGAAAAAACAAATCACACCATCGGAAAGAGCTGACAATTGCGAGTAAAAATATATCAATTTCAAATCTGAATTTCGATTTCTAAAATTTTTTAAAGATTTTAAAACAAAAGTCACTTTTTGCTCAAGAAAAGTATTTTTGGTTTTTAAATTCTCGCATAGTAAAAAGTACTCATAATTTCGACTAATAATTTACATTTTTAGAAAGGTCAAACATCTGGCATTCTTACAAGACCAATCTGGTCAGGAAATATTCCGTATTGCCCACAGGATCAGGATTTTAAAAGTTTCCGAATTTCAATTTCTCGGCATTCCGCTCGGCGTGCCGCTTCTTAACCGGCGTTTCTCCCCCGCAGAAGGAGGGAAGGTGGTGGGTGGAAACGTCAAGGTGGAGGTGACGTCACGGTTCTGAATAGAGCTCCTTTACTCCATATAAATTATTATATTTATATTTTAAATGATGGAACGATATGGATTTTTTAAATGTATATTTTAACTTTTGGATATTTTAAATGATGGAACAATGAAACAAAGGAATGAGGATGATGGAATTAAGCATATGGTCATTTTAAATTGCAAATTAGCGCGCGGGAAGTTAGCGGTAGGCCCGGGTTCAATTCCCGCCACTGCCAAAACTGCCGCCGTGTTTATGTGGAATACGATCACGTTAAATATGTGGGTCCGTAAGTCCTTCCGAGAGGTTGGTGGTAGGGGAAGGAGGATACGGCCCCTGTGGATGCCTCCCCCACTGGGTTCCCGTCTAAATTGGGTGAATATATAGAAAGTTATGGAGATTGTCGCGGAGGGCGCGGCAGCCCAGTGGTTAGCGCGCGGGAATTGCACTCAGTAGGCCCGGGTTCGATTCCCGCCACTGCCAAAACTTACGCCACGTTCACGCAAAGTACGATCACGTTAAACATGTGGGTTCGTGAGTCCTTCCGAGAGGTTGGTGGTAGGGGAAGGTGGGTACGGTCTAAATTGGGTGAATAAAAAGAAAGTTATGGAGATTGCCGCGGAGGGCGAAGTAGCCCAGTGGTTAGCGCGCGGGAATTGCACGCGGTAGCTCCGGGTTTGATTTCCGCCACTGACACGGAATACGATCACGTTAAACATATGGGTCCGTATGTTTTTCCGAGAGGTTGGTGGTAGGGGAAGGAGGGTACGTTCCCTGTGGATGCCGCCCCCACTGGGTTCCGGTCTAAATTGGGTGGCACATCCTGGCCGTCCAACCAGTTACCTTACACCTTTCTGGTAGGTCGCGCCAACGAGTTTGCCACGGTTGGAATTTGCCACGATCAGCATTTTCAAGGGTTGCGAACAGGCTGGTCACCAAAGGCGGCTAGTTTATAATAAAAAGAACATCTGTTATCCAAAAAGGAAATTTAGAACATAATAAAAAAAAAAAAAAAAAAAAATCACATAACAATGAACCAGGATTTGGAACTTAAAATATATAAGTTGAGGGGTCTCATTCATGCCAATTTAATTTAATTTTAAATACTGCAAATGAATAGAATTAAAAAAGATATCTCCCATAAACTGGAAAATGCCGAAATAAAGTCTCGAGGAGGAAATCAACGTCAATCATCATCAGTTTGGGTGCAGTCCTCTTTTGCTCCAGAAAAAGCTAATTGAGATGTATCCCTCGTAAAGCATCGGTACATCAAGTGAGTCCAGCCATTTAAATGGAATATGGTGCTCCAACACCTCACGAAAAGAACACTCCTGAAACTTGATCAGCACAAAAACGGGCAGCTTCTTCACATCATATAAAACTCAGTCGAACATTGCAGAGCACCAGTGGACATCATTTGGAACAAAAGCGCAGATGGTTCCATCATCAAAAACCGAGAAGTAAACATTTGGAAGTCCGATCTTGTAACTCGGAAAAATTAAACGACTCAGTTCATTATGAAGGAACAAATCCAACCTCCGGAACTAAACAAATATTCCAATGGCTGTTGGTTTTTTCTATTTAATTTTATAATATATATATAGATAAGTGGTAAGGTAGTGAAATAAAAGTCACTTACCTTTATAACATCTTTTGTTGGTAGTGCCTCTGGATCCTTGAGCGTTTTATTTTAAATTAAGATGACAGGATTTTCCGCACAGTGACTACTACTGTAATAATTTTAAATTATATTTTAATTATACATTATTATTTTACAGTATTATGTACACAGGGTATTATTTACATTGAGTTCTTGCAAGAGTACGACTATTAACATCAGAGTCTGTGAGAGGAATGAGTTCTGTGAAGATGAAGGGTTGCAGGAGGTTGGCGAGAAAGTGAAAGTCACAAATTGTTTTTTATCACTCAAATGGCGATTCATCACAGATATCCAACAATGGCGCCGACGATACTTTAGTGGACATCGATCACATCGCTCTCAACAGACAGGAGATCAAAACATAATTTCAGTTTTTGCAGACATAATAAATTCAGAGACTCTTGAGTGTTTAGACTAAACATCGCCTCCACGACAGGAAAATAAACTGAATAAGCCGGGAAATAAAAACTTTTGTTCCACAAAACGCATGCCAAACGGCACAGGACAACTTAATTGATCACATATTGAGTTCTAATCAAAAGAGAGAAGAATGAAAAAGAATGCGAGTCTAGTCCGCTAAACATCGTTGCCACAATCGTAAACAAAATTTTCGATGAACGATAAAAGTATTAATGAGAGATGATTTTAATATTATGGTCAACTAATCAAAAACTCGAAATTTTTAAGAAGGGAACAGGAATTTTAAAACAGACGAAAATGAAAAAGAAATGAAGTGAAACAATTTGGAATATATGAATTCGGTAATAATTTAAATATGAATGATTCTAAAAAATCTAAAAAGCTGAAAATGGAATAAAACTGAAGAATCGCGATAAATTAACGAATTTTTAACCGAGAACAACAAATTTAGAATCAAATCAAAGGGAATAAAAAGGGCCATAAATGGAATCACAAATTAGCCAATTTAAATAAATTTAAATTGCTGAAACCTAAGAAAAATGAACTTTAGCCATTTTTAACACAATAACTATGGAATAGAACCTATTTGGAAGAGAAGAATATCAAAAACCTAAACAATTAGAAAATGGATAACTAAAAAGAGAATACTATGTAAATAAGACCCCCTGAACACGTTTGGATTAAAAACAAAATTCCTAAAATTATTAAATAGCCAAAAGTAATCCAACACTAACAAAGTTGCTGGTTACCGAAGGTGACTAGGAACATTACCATCTCTATTTAGTAATGATGGTGAAGAAGAAGGAAATTGAAGTTGCAGCACCATGCGAGACTTTTCATTCCCTTCCTATTATCCTGTGTTTTGACTAACACAACATAACCCCTCCCCCCCTTTTGTAAATGGTGCAAAAGACCTACCTCTATTCCAAAAAGCTATATTTTTAAATATTGGTTTTAAAGAAAAACTGCTTTCAGAATTAAATTTTCAGAACTGTAGAACAATAAAAATAGTTTCTGAACTATTTATCTAGTGGAAGAAAGAATGTAAGTATTAATAAACTTCTGCTTTCAGCTTGAAAAAAAAATGTGTGGGATGTCGATTCTTTTTTCTTTGCTCTAAATTCATGTCTTGATCTTATTTTATTTATTTGAGGTGAGGGGGTGACACTTTGGTCAACGAAAGGTTGAGTAATGAAGGCAGGTAAAGAACTCTTGAATTTATTTTATTATTATCTATTTGGAATCATACAAGAGTTGGATGGTTTTCATTTGAGGGTGGCAGAGCATTTTTAATATTGCTAGGGGGAATTCTGCATCAAATACGTGCTGGATAGTTTCATAACAGGAAAGAAGGATTTAGCTTCAGCCAAGAGCACCATAACCAAAATGAAAATAAATATTGACGAGGTGGAATGGAATGATGATTCTGATGATTATTGAATAAAAATGCATTCAGTCCTTGGCAATCAAATCCTAAGTATATTTGCCATAAAATCATATATCGCAGACTATTCAATAGTATTTTTGATAATTCGTTTGTAATTGACGATTTATCAATTTCTTGGTGACTTTTTTAGAATATAAAACTTTTTTGTTTTTGGATGTGTAGGAAAACAGCTTTTTGGGTGCAGTCTGGTGCAGATATTAAGACTTTAAGTGTTTTTGTAGCAGGATGTAGCAGTAAACTGAATTTGTAGCAGTTTGGTGAAATTTGTGCAGATTTTCCACCCTTGTAACATTTCTAAATCAAATATTAACACTAGAATGACAGAAGCGGTCATTTTGACCACATAACAACTTTGAGAAACGATTCCGCCAAAATGGCTAATCCCAGCCCATTAAAATTTTATGACTTTTCTTATTTTCTTCTGTGTTTTCAATAACTTTAAGAAAATAAGAAAAGTAATAAAATTTCAATGGACTGGGATTAACCGTTTTGAAGGAATAATTTCTCAAAGTAGTTATATATATATATATGCAGTCAAAATTACTGCTTCCATTGTTCTAGTGTTAACAAATCTAAAAAAAAAATAACTCCAATGCATTATGTAACAATCCTGATTTTGCAATCACTAAGGCTGACAAGGGTGGTCAGATTGTTGTTTTAGATAAAAATATGCATGTTGTAAATTTATGTTTGAATATGATGTAACATGTTAACATTTTGAATGACAACAATCAATAGTTTATACTTCTTGAAAGTATATTTAAAAGCAGATAAACATGTAATGAATAAAATAATTCGGTTAGCTGAATTACGCATGCTTGTTTTTTAATTGCTTTGTATTACTGCTTATTTCTAGGGTAGTTTTATTGCATCATAGTGACTAAAGAGCCATTAAAAATACTGATTTTAAAAAGTTTATAAAGTATGCTTAAATTAAAACAAAAAGATCAAATCTCATGGGAGAAATGTAAAATATATCATGTATATTTTAATGAAATATAGAAGCTGGGAAAGTGTGAAGTCTAATATAACCTTTTGATGTTTATGAATGTTACTTTACATTTGATTGTTTTATTCATTTTCCCCTCAGAGGCTACTATGCTCCCCAAGTGTACATGGATTCCTTAAGGCCATATAGTGGTTTTTCCCGCACAGTCTCTTACTCACCTCCTACAATTCCAAATCCTTTGAGGTACTATTTAATTTTACTTTCCAGTTATGCTTTTGTGTGTTGTGTGTCATTTAATAATGAAAATGGTATTTTATAAAATATATGAGCCAGTAATTATTACTGAATTTATGTTATACTAGCTGTACCCTGGCAAAATATCTGTGCTCTAGGCACCTGTGAAATGTTTATCAATAGTACTTTGAAAATAATAATTTATTTGCCTCTAAGTTTTTCTTTTTTTGGCTGAGACCTATTTGAATATTTCTTCAGCCCATTTTAGTCTTATCAGATTTATTTATCATTCTATATCTTCATCAACAGTTTCACTGGCACTCAATGCTCTTATAACAAATTATGCCAGTATGCCATTTTGGTTTAATTATATATATCTATAAAAATAAAATGTTAGTTACAAAAATAAACTGTTCCCCAGTTTCAGTTGGTTATGGCTGATAAAATTTATATCGGCACATAGGGAATTATCAAACAAATTGATTCCACCCAGTTTCATTTGTCAGAACAAACGGCATGTGTGTGTCAAACACCCCAAAATACCTTCTTTTGTTTGTGTTAAAAATCTATCTAGAAGTGAAGTTGGATTTGGACTATTTTTTAATTATCTTGCAACAGTGGTTATTATAATACAGTACAACGTCTCAAATCCAGATTCCTCCGGACCTCGGTGATTCCAAATTTTGGATTTTCCTGGATTTTGTGATACTTTTTTAAAAATTACGGATAGCTGCTGCAGTAGAGCCTAAACTAGTTGCTGCAGTAGACAGATGTCAATTAAGTTTAAGATATGCAGTTTATGTTCTTCAGGTGGTAGACATTTGGTACATCAGCATCATATATTTATATTGTTGTATCCAGGCCAGAACATATTTTTTGTTTTGTTACTGTAGTTTTAAATAATTTGAATGTTGAAGAACAATATTTTATTTAGACTTTGGAGTATTGTGGAATAAAGTCGTCTTCAATTTCTTATCTGAAATTATAATTTTTCTGTTTCCTGTTCTAATTCATCTGTTTTCACCATGCTGAGCAAACTTTTATTACATTATAGGACAGGGAGACATTAATCAGCTAATTGAGAATTTTGTTTCATATGTAGTTTCAAATTTTTGTTTCGATTTTGATCAATTTTATCATTTT